>BKCH01000663.1:0-562500 GCA_008635985.1 Ficus erecta | reverse complement strand
ACATTAGGATGTAAAGGAGTGGTTTCAAACAAAGATGAAAAAAAAAAAAAAAAATGGAGAAATAGGTGATTTTTCTTTTTATGTTGGTAGAATGGGATCGAAAATAAGATGCAAAACCATAAAATTTTAATTATTATTAAAGCCCTCTAATAAAATGATTTACTCTGATCTACATTTGTAATAAAATATTTTCTTTTACGCCCATAATTTTGGTGGTCCCACAGGATTGGCTTTTTTTAACACTTTATATTTATACCAAACAACCCAATATTAAATTTATTTGTCCAAGTTCTTCTGTTCTACTGTTTTTATCTTCTTTTTTTTTTTTTTTTTTTTTTCTACTTCACGAAAAATGAATCAGAAATATCAATGTAATAATTAAGCACAGTGTAGCATGACTTATTTAACATTATTTCTCTTTTTTTTTTTTTAAATAATTATTTAACATCTTTTCAGCTTTAGTGGTTTCCTTGCATGTACCTAAAGTAAGCAAAAATTGCAAAAGATTAGAGATGGTGATTGATCCCTTTGTTGTGTGATCATGCAACAACTGAAGTTAGGTACAGAAAAATGGCCACCTAGCTAACTAGATGGCTATAGCTAACGAGAAATTTATGTGTCATGTACATATATATAATAACAGAAATTTTACAGTAAGAAACACCCTATCACAGTGATTATTAATTAACAATATATAACCTTACGATTTAAATCAAATGTAGCATCTTTAAAATAAGTATAATGATGTAGTTTAGCAATTAATCCTCTCACAGTATCAATCTCACATAAAATGCACTACTCGATTTAAATTCTCTACCGTCGTGATAAAGGGTGCCTATGACCTAATGGTGAGGACACCCTATCTCATATGGTTTAAATTGAACGGCACCCGAAGGATGAAGATAATGACGAAGCTAAGATAGTCCTCTCACAGTTATATAGACCATTCGAGTTAAATTCTACAATCATGCTCAAAGGTGTCTATGATCTTACGCTGAGGACACCCTATCTCTTAGAGACTAGTAACCCGAATCTTACGGTTTATATTGAATTACACCCAAAGATGAACGTAATGAAGCAACTAAGATAATCCTCTCACGGTCATACAGACAATTCGATTTAAATTCTACAATCATGATCAAAGGCGTCTAAGACCTTACGGTGAGGACACCCTACCCGACTATAGAGTTTTTATGTTATTAACATAAAAGAGGAAACTTTACTATTGTTGTCGTGATTGAAGGAGGCCAATGAGGTGTAAATTACAGCACTGAGGGTGTGTGTAATATGCTTACGTGAGTGAGGCCAAAAACATGGAATTAATTTTTATGGATTCAAGCTCATAATCTCACAATTGTCAACACTGAAATGATTATCCCACGCAATGGCGTCAAACTAGAATGACACCAAGCCAATGGGATTAAAAAGGTGACACCTTTTGAGACGATCCTTAAAGTAATTAGGGGGCCATGAGGAAGGTTAATTTTCACCGTGCAAATCATGCACTTACTTGAATACGACATGATCTCATGTACAAGTAATTCCTAAAAGCAGATGGGTTTTGGTCCCTATTTATAAAAAAGCCATGTCCAAGGAAAAGAATATGGCTTCTTCCTGAGGAAAAGACAGAGAGAACAAAAGAACAAAAAAAAAAAAAAAAAATTATCTGTATCATCACAAGACCAAGTACAACTAGTATATGGGGATCCGTTTGGAATTACTGCCGCTTTCCAGGGCCAGCTGCATTTAAATAGTATATGAGAGGATTAAAAAAAAAAAAAAAACTTGCACGTGTCAAGCACTTGTGAACTAAGGGGTAAATGATCAAGGGATAATTGATGTTAATTAACTAATTATACTAATCAAAGGAATTAAAAAATTTGTAGTTGCATATATAGCTTAACAGTTTAATTAATTGAATAAATTGATGAGAAGATATATGTAATTTAATAATGATAATTTGACACAACTAATAAATGATTTGTATTGAAATGGATTAATCCGGATTGGCACGAACCGACTAAATTAACTGTGTATGTATCATCGGCAACCGAATTATATATGGGATATATATAATGTTAAAATTTATATGATTAAGTAAATACAAGTAATATGAATTCTAAAATTGGTAAGTGTGGTAACTAAAATTTCACTTGTTTTTCTTGAAAGAAAAGATTAAGGATCATTAAACATATCATAATTGTGCTGTATAAGTCATAATTATCAATTATTTATTCAACAAATTAATTTTAAATAATTATATGAGTAAACACGATTAATAAACGGGTCATGTTCATATTGATTTTTTTCTAACATGATTAATAAATAAGTTGTGGTTGAGTTATGAAGTTTCCTAACTCGAACACGTACTGTTAACACAAAATGTCACCTTTAGCTATAAATATAAGTGGACTATAAATACTTTTATTTAAAAAAGAAAAGCAATTAATGATATATGCCAACAAAAATTTTATCATAAATACGATGAATGCATAAATGTTCAAATCTATATGTTCTCTAAAATTGAAATAATAGAGGGGCTACATGTCGTGATGGAGAATGTCACGTTGTCTGCTGTAATAGGGTAAATAGTAACTGGTTTGGTGGACTTTAATTCAAGCTAAAGTAAAGAATTTTCACTTTAGATAGATCGTACCATAAAAGTTAACATAAATTCTTCCCATCTTATCTAAAACCCCCGAAATTCGCTCAACATCTGATCCTTTACGTAAGTAGCATTAATTAATTAATACATATTTCATTTTCAAGCCCTAGTATGACTTGGGGTGTCATTGGCGAAGAATCCTTGTGGGTTAGAGTCTCTAACTAGAAGAAATATAACTAACTGTGGCACATGGAAAGCTAAAGGAAAGGTTGAAGAATGGGTTAAAGTGAGATCCTAGGAGATTTGTTTGTCCGACCGAGTAAAATCCATACGGCAAAACTCCAAACATCATATGAGCTGTTCCGCAACTTAATACCAGTGACTACGTCGTCCAAAAATACCAGGTTGTTATCATGAATTTGTCAGTGTCAAGTTCCTTCTTAATTTTAGTCTAGGGCCGGCCCCCGGGGAGAAGGAGAGTATAATAAAGAGTCACATCTTGCCCCCCCCTAACCGATCGAATCTTCACCCCAACAATATTCCACGTCCCACACTAGATCATTACCAACATCAGAGATATTATACACACACATATATATATAGTAAATTTATTATTATGCTATGTTATTGCTTGTTACGTTTATCACATTTTAAGATGATCCCTAATTCCAAATTTCCAATGCCATTTTATTCAAAGGGGACCGAAAATCTTTCTTTCACATTTTCTCCTCTCAAGATATGTATCTAGGTTAAAATATACCCGACAACCTCGATATAGAATCTTTGTAACAGTACTCAATATGCTCTGAGGCATTGAATTCATGAAAATTTACGTGAAATTAGATCCATATCATTCGTGTAGGATTGATCAAGCTCTTTCCGTGCCATTACTAGACTCGATTTTCTTCTATAAAGAGTATCTTGTGTAGACAAAGTTTTGGTGTTACTTTTAGACATCACTAGCCACGAACCCTAATGACCAGGAAACCTAATATATGTATGTATATATATATACACACACACAAATATATTGCATGTAGCTAGGGGAAAAAAATTGAAATCAAGTACCTTGATGATAACTTTGTTATAGGGGTGCGTGGCGGGCGGTTTGGACCGTTATTAGGCGGTTTAGGCGGTTTTGTTTCTTGGCGGTTTATGAAAAGTTCAAACTGCAACTGTCCAAAATTTAAGTGGCTTGGACGGTTTTTTTTGGCGGGCGGCTTGGGTGATATATTGGACGGTTTGATATTTGTATTTGTTGATAAAATTTATATCATTATAAACATAATTTGAGCTAAGTATGTAAATGCAAAAACTAAACTCTAAGATCATATCATAATATAAAAGTACAATTTGTACAAAATCGAACTTCTAAAAATCCAAAATCCAATAAAGAAACATCCATATTCCAAAGTATGAACAAATATGGAGTAGAGGAGAAAATAGGATCGGCATTTGGCAAGAAGAAGAGTGTAAATTGAGAATAATAAATGCTTTGGCAATTATAAGTATTGGAAAGGATTCCAAAAAAAAAAAAAAGTTAATATGCAAAGTCGGTGATATTTTTTTAGAAACTCAAACTACATTTTGAGAATTTTGAATTTTAAGTTATTTAATATAGTGAATTGAAAATGTACATTTATATCTATATATGCTGAAATACATATAAAATTTTTAGGCGGGCGGAACAGTTTCAAACTGCGGTCTCAAACTTCAAACCGCAATCGCCCGTTAAAAATGATAAATTGAAACCACCCCGCCCGTTTGAAGATCGGTTTTGCAAAAATTTACCTATAGCAGGGTGGAGCGGATGGAGCGCAGATTGTGGATATTTTGTGCACCCCTACTTTGTTAGGATCTTTTGGGCACTAAGCTTGGTCGACCCTACACCCGAACAAGAACAAAAAGCAGTAACACAAATACAAAAATAAGACGTGGAGAGAAAATAAGGATCTAGTTACTAAAAGAGGTGAGAGGAGTAGTACTGTTCCAATATTGTTGGCCCCCTCATAAATGATAGTATCAGCCCTTAATGTCATAATTGGACGTTACAAACACACCCCCGTAGGTGTTTGTGATAATTCCTGACTATAAGTTCTCCCATGAAAGCACGTGCACCGTCACACGTGTTCCATTCAATCTCTCCCAACTAATCCGTGATTGCAATTATATATATATATATACACACACACACACATATATATATATATATATAAACACTTTGATACTGCCTGTTCCGTTTTTTACTAAAGAACTCATCATTCCAGGTGGAACCAGTAATTATAATTCACCGCAAAGTAAATACGTTAAACAGGCACGGGCCAAATCTGTTGTACAAATAATTGTGGTTTCTAGATTTTTTTAAAAAAATAGATATAAAAAAATTCACTTTCAATTGAGTTTCAAAAGTGGGGTTTGGTTTGGATTTGTATATATAGTTGTATACATATATATATTTATATATAGATTAATGTGTACTGTTTGGGAAATTGGAGCTACAGTTTTAGCCCAAATGAAAAGAAAAGATGTTGGGATATTGGCAGAGAGAGATTTGGTTTGTAAGTGTGTGTGTGTGTATATATTAATATATATGTTTAATAATTTTCAAACATTCTATGTATCAAGAAAGAGACGACGGCATTCACTTCACATATATATCCGTATCTAGAAAAGTATTGGGTTTCCCATGTTCGGGTTTAGGGATTGGAGGGATTTTTTTATTTTTTATTCTCTCATTCCCTCTTTTTTCCTTCTTTTCGCTTTATAGTGAAAAAGCTTGAGAGAGAAAAATCAGAGAGAGGCCACCGAAAAGCATGTACACCTTATCATGAAAGCAAGAAAAAAACGACCCGATTTGACGGGCCAACCCACACGCACATACACACAAACCACACGATCCCTCTCTCTCTCTCCATCACTTTTTGCCCTTGTGTTCTTTTTTTTTTTTTTTTCCCTTTCTTTTTCTTTTCTTTTGTATTTTATTTTTGGGAATTTCTTTTTGGTTAAAAAATATATGTGGAGAAATCTCAAGTCAACCTCGCCTCATCATTTGGTCTTGGTTATCCCAAGCACCACCTCATTTCCCACTTTGTGATGACTTTAATCGTACACTTTAAAAAATAAAAAAAATAAAAAAAAAATTGCTATATAACGAGGGGGTTGCGTAGTGATTGAGTCCTCCACCATGGGAAGCAGTTGCAGCATGAAGGTGCATCAGTTCGCACGTGGACTCTGGGAGGCTCACGAACCCTCCCTTACGCTCGGTTGTAAGCGCTTACGCCCTCTTGCTCCCAAGCTGGCTACTAACTCACCCCCTTCTACTCCCGAAAACACTCCTCATATCCTCACTACTACTTCTTCTACTACTACGACGACTACTACTACTACTACTACTTCCCCTAACTCCATCGCTCCTTTCGATCTCAAGAGCTTCATCAGACCCGAGAGCGGCCCTCGAAAGCTCGGTTCCTCCGACGACAAGAAAGACTCGCCTCCGGTACACACACATCTCCATAATTTTTTCTGGGCTTTTTTTCCCTATTCCCATGCAAGTACATAAATATAAAAATAAAAAATACTAAAACATCATTCGTGACGACTATAAGAATTAAACTGTCACATAACAGCGTGAGACTTTTTTGTTTGTGATCAATATGGCAGGTTGAGACGCACCCGGGAGGGACGCGGTGGAATCCGACGCAAGAACAGATAGGGATACTGGAGACCCTGTACAGGGGAGGAATGCGCACGCCTAACGCGCAACAAATAGAACAAATCACCGCTCAGCTTAGCAAATTTGGGAAGATCGAAGGCAAGAACGTGTTCTACTGGTTCCAGAACCACAAGGCCCGCGAGCGACAGAAGCAAAAGCGCAACAGCCTCGGCCTCAGCCACAGTCCTCGGACTCCGTCTCCCATCACCATCGCTAGCGCCTTGGACACTAGGGTACGTACTTATACCACATCTATTCAAATATGATGATTTTTCTTTTTTCTTTTCTTTTTTTTTTTTTTGGTGTCAAATTAAATGATGTAAAATATTTGTTTAAATTGTGTAGGGAGACATGGAAGGAGAGCGGGAAGATAGTACAAGTCCGTACAAGAGGAAGTACAGGAGCTGGGGATTTGAATGCTTGGTAGAAGACCATAGTAGTAGTAGTAGAATATTATTGTATAACAATAATAATTATAGAGATCAGGAGGGAGATAGAACTCTGGAGCTTTTCCCATTACACCCGGAAGGCATGAGATGATGGGGTTTTGGGGGAGTGGAAATTAATAATTCTTCTTCATCATATCATTTTTCAGCTTTTGTTTATGCGGCCAGTATGATCATCTTACTTTGATATATATATATATACATATATATATATCATGTGCTTTTGTTTCCTTTTTCTTCTTTCTTTGGCTTCGGGAAAGAAGAAAAAGAAGTAGTTGTCTCTCTTTGTACCCTGCTCTCTTATCTGCTGCTTATTGGAACCAAAGCGCTTTTGTCAATTGCCATTGGTCTTTATTCCAATTTGATATGATCTGGTGGGTGCATGTCACTGTGTATATACAATATATATATATATATATATGCCAGTATATAGCTTTGACTATATACAGAAAAGAACACAACTTGGCTGATCATCAAATCCAAGAAGCGCTTTTAGGTTAAAAGCGAAAACCTATCGAAACACTGAAGTCCACGCACCTACCTACTGAAAAACCCTTTGTTTTCTTTTAAGGAGCTTTATATAGTGCTTATATCTCTTTTAAGTACTACAGTCTGTGTGTTTTTAAATACTTTATTTAAAATTAATAGTTTTTTATACGAATCTAATGATTAAAAATAGAGACCCTGTTCCCTAAAAAAAAATAGAGATTGGATCGTATACTCATTTTTTAAATAAAAAATTTTCTAAATTTTGTTAATGGTTCAAATTAAATGTGTGAGTGGAAAGGGTAATATATGTCTTCGAGACTCCATTTTCAAAACGAAAATTCAACATTATAATATTTTTAATTGGCCACTTATGTGACTTTCATAAAGTTGGCATATCGTTAATCGAGGGACATGCATCAATTGATTTGATATTCTGGAAATCATTGACATGCAACTTTTAAATGTTTTTTTTTTTTTTGGTTAAATTTGGGAAAGGGAAACGGATAGTGTTTAGTGGGTCCAATGGCTAACTGTACCGATGATTATGAGATGAGATTCGGAGGGAAAGGAAGATCACGAAATTTAAAATAGAAAGATCTTTGGCATCATTTAATTATGACTCTACCTGTGGGAAATCCAATAAATTAGCTCATATTTGGAATATTTTGCATAAAAGATTTCTACCACTTTTTTGTTTTTATATTTTTAAATTTTTTTTTCGTGATTACATTTGGTTTGGTACGTAGGATTAACTTTTTCTTTTGAATTTTCATTACTACAAAATTTATTTTTTATGCAAGAACTAAAATAAGGCCATATTAATTGTTGTATATCAATTCACGGCGATCATTTTCACCTTAAATTCCACGTGAAAAAGACAGATGCATGTAATTGGCCGAATTGAATAAAGTTTCTATTATTGGTAAGGTCTTTTGACTAAATGCAAATAATTACGGAATTTCAAATCATGCATAATTTTGTAATGCGCTGGAATGAATTTTTTTTTTTATCTACAAATTGAAATGTGATCTTGATGCCTGTATGGACATTGGCAGCACTAATCTACTCCAGAATTTTAAAATATATATATATATATACTTTTATATATACAAAGCAGGCAAATATATATGGCGCTGGGAATGAAGAAAAAATTCTTTAAAATTCCAAATAATTTTCTGTTCTCACTTCCGATGTGAACATGCCAAACTTGCTAACCAAATTTATTTTTAGTATTTTTCTAATTAAAATAATGCCCGTTTGAAATGTAAATAACTAATTATAACAATACCCTTCTTAATCAACGACCCTTTACCAAAAAAAGTCTAAAAAAAAACAAAAGATTGGTTCATGATTTTCTATTTGTGGTGGACAGGTCGGGGCAAGCACACAAAAAACACCTTGGTCAAATCTGTTGTCAGTTTCTGTCTTCTGAAATCTAAATTTAAAGCCTGGCGTAGCTTTCAATAGTTTGAGAAACGCCAGTCCAATAATTTAAATAAAAAAATTGCTGTCATTAAATAAGAAGCACAGTTTATTAAGTAGATTGTCTTGGATCTTTGATGGGCCATTTGTTTTATCGTGCTTCATTAACCAACAATAATTAACATTAATATGTCCGAAGAAGCAGCAGTACGTTTTCTTCTTTATCTTCTCTCTTTTTTCGCGCTCTCTTGTGCATCCACATTTTTTATACTAAATACCGCCAATTTAATTATTGGTTAATATTCCATAACGGTGTTAGGTTTGTGGTGATATATGATTGAAACCAAACTCATTTTTTGAGTAAAATTAAATATCAGGTGTCATTTCATTGATGGGGTTCTAAACTTTTATTAAACGATTAGAATGAGAGACGGGACGATACTTATTGTCCACACATAAGCGTATATATATAGGTATAAACGTAGTACAGATGATCAATAGATTGAAACTTTAAGGGGTGGTCATTTGATAATTGGCGGATTGGCATGTTTTTTCAGGCCGAATCCAGAAAGACGACAATGAAAGTGAAATGTCCTTGCACATGTATATATAGAGTTTGCAATATGAATGTAATGTTTGTCATTGCGGGCTCCAATCAGAGCGTGACCGCATAAATTGACTTGTCATACATGAATATATGGAAATCCATGTTTGTTTGGGAAAGATCATTACTTTTTTCTTCATTAATTATATATACATATTATATAGTCCCAGTAGTTCTCCCCATTATTTCTTTCATGAATTTGACCTCGTTTTCAGTGGCTGAATTCACATTAATTTAATAAATAAAACTAAATCATGTCTTTGTCTATATATATATATATATATATATATATTACATATTGAATATTGTTGCCAATAAGTCTTTACCTAATAATTAGGAAGTAACTCATAAGTTATATGGACCAATACAATATGCAGACATCTTAATTAAATTCCTACTCATAGTTTTTTTGAGAATACAATAACCAATGTTGGCAAGCGAATCTTCTAATAACTTAAGTTTTTGGAGATAGATATGACGAGGGATTATGAGAAACCTAAGTAAAAGAATGAAGAGTGATGTTACTTGTCAAATATTTTATAATGGAAAATTGAGTTAATTATTAGCTAAAGCCTAGAGGGGTTAACATTCAGAATATATAATTTGCGTATTTGATCTTTTCTAAATTAAATCACCTCACTATATCTGGCCTCCACAACTTCTTTTTTGACTTTTGGGTGCTTTACAGTCATGACCTTTTTCAATGATGTTTTAGGTGCGTCCCTTGTTTATCAATTTTTATGTTCCTTCGCTGGAGCACTTTCAAATTGTTACCTATGTGAAATTTCTTGTTCATCTTTTCTTTCTTTCTTTTTCCTTTTTTTTTTTTTTTTTTTTTTCCCTTTCTCTTCCCTTGATCAAAAAACTCCATGAAAAAATTTGACTAATCTTGCAATCTTGTTCGAATTCGTTAGTGCTTCTATTTGAGAATGTTTTGGTTTTGTTTTGTTTTTGTATCTTAAGTACGACTTTCTAAGATATCGAAAAACAACGAGTAGGATAGACATTGAGACGCTACATATCCTTATTGCTTTTTTCTAATAGTTATTATTTTTTGTGTATTGGTGGTGCAATTTCTCAAATATTTTATGAAATAGCAAGTTTGATATGAAAATAAGGTGATATAAGTTTAATCAATTATGTTGGACTAGAGACTAGAGAGCAGAGAAAGTATTTTAGGGAGCAACAATGGTGAAGCCTCAAGTATGTCGATATCGTTAGCCAAATGAGCAGAGAATTTGCAGTCATCAAAACAACCCAATGATCAACCAAGACAAGAGTAAAGTGCTTTAGAAAATAAGTGATTTTCAAAAAAGAAAAAAAAAAGTATAAAGTGCAAAACAAAACCCCCAAAAACAGGAAGTAGATCGAATGCCTAACGGCCTGAATTAGATCAACATATGTACTATATCTTAGGAATGACAACATCTCACACACTATTACCCGAAAAATAATTAACTAATTAAAACGACAATTATCAGAGAAAACGACATATTTTTTCTGAGAACGAATGAACACCAAAATCACAGCATTATATATAGCAACTCGCAGCATAACCTAATAGCGACGACAAAATTCACCACAATAAATTTTAAAAACGGCCACTACATTTTTTAAACCACAACAATCCTACAATAGGACGACATATTTTAGGAAACGACAAAACTATAAAATCGACAATAACCTACAACGACAATGACATTAGAAAGGACACCAGAATTTTAAATACGACGACATAGACACGAGAGAGAACAGTTTTCTTTTGCACGACAAAAATGTATCAAACGACAACAAACATAGAGACGATAAAATAAGATAACGGCAAAAGAAACTAATGTAAGAGAAATGAAAATTAGCGATGAAGAAAGAGTAAAATATCTATGTGAGAAAAATAAAAAAAGTAGGAGATTTTCTTTCATGTTATTTGATAGGAAAAAAAAAGTAAGAAAATCTATAATCTAATTTATTTTACAATTATGTCCTTATATAGATTAGAAGAGGCGGATTCTTTAAGTATAGTTATTTTACATTGTAATTGTTTTGTGATAATTTTCTGCTATTTTTTCTTTTCAAAATTAGAAGGATTAAAAAAAATTTTGATAGGTCCCATTAATTTATTATTATTTTTATTTTTATTTTTAACTTAAGAGGGAGGAGATTCGAACTCTACACTTTTAGGTGAAGTAAGGTGTGGCATTACCGCTAGATTATGCCTGCAACCACTATTTCAGGTTCATCTCTATTAATAGTCCAATTTTTTTTCTTCTCCAACTTCCTATATCCCTTTTTCCACTCTACCAAGCGTAAGATAAATATAAGAGATGTACCATAGTATTAAAAGTTAGACTGGATGATATAATTTTATATTATCGAGAGTAAAACAATCACATAAGAAAAAAATGAATGCGTAAGATTTACAAAAATTCATCTCAATATGAGATCATGTAATCTTTCAGCCGTTGTAATAATTCACTATGATTAGAAGAAGCTTACAAGAGAAAATAATACTTTTCAATTTCTTTGTGTTTTTTTCCCCTCTATGTAACCTTTTCACTGATATGAATTCTAAGGACAATGTTTCTTGTTTATAAAGAAAAAGTAAGATAATCAAAATTATAACTATAAAGCATAAAACTACCTTTAATGAAATAGCTCTGAATAATTGAGGATTCGTGTATTGCTTTTTCGTTAGAATATTAATTAGCTCATAACTTTACATATACGACAATGAACTTAACAACGACAACATCTTTTATAGAACAAACAAACTATATAAAACGACAAACACCTACAAATGACATTTTCCATTAGAAACGACAATAACACTAGAAGGACAACCGAAATTTAAAAATGATAACAATCAGTGAAAACGGCCAAACCATAAACAATGTTTGAACGACAACATAACTTAGAAACGAACAAATGCCCGCATAATAGCGTTTACAAAATATCAGAAAGACGTATGAAACGAAAAAAACGACAGCACGCATTCCATCAGATAACGAATTATAAAAATGATGGTATCTTCCGTTGGAAAGGATAGTAGGTTTAAAATAGACACCCGAATTCCAAAACGACAACACTATCAAAAAATGACACAGTTTCGAGAATGATTGAACACGTAAAACGAAAATTAATTTGAAAATCTAATTTTAAGATGATTTCTAAAATTATGTTTTGTCGTATTGATTGATTTGAATAGAAGAAAAATGTTTGAATTTTTTTTTAATATATGTTAGTACATAAGTCATAGAAAATGAAAATGGAAAAAGGGAAAATAACTTTCTAGTGTTTTTCATTTCCTTAACAAATGTCATTCTCACCCAAAAAAAAAAAAAAACCGTTCCTGTTTCGAAAGCATTTGTTAACCAATCGCGTCTTGAAAAACGTGTGAAAACATCTTGCAAATGCGTCCAAACAACCTCAGTTAGAGATTTAACGAGGTCATTCGAGACGGTGTGATCTTCTGCCAATCGATCAAACAAAGAAAATCAATACACTTTCTTGTTCCGTTAACCTGTTTCAATTGATGTGGATAGGGCATGTTTCCCCGCCACGAGTTTAGGAGACTCATAGATACCCCGTTTATTCATTCAATTACTTTCATTTTTATGTTAAAGTTAAATAAATAAATAATTAGTAATACACTGATATAAGGCCCTAAGTTGAAAGAAAAAAAACCATAGTATTTGATTTTTCATTAATTATGTAAAAAGTTTATTACTTCATATTTAATTATGTATATCATAGCATGTTATGCATAAAAATATTTAATCTAAAATCAAGATATAGTTAAACAGGATGGATAATCGAGTTATAAGGTCGGGACTTCTAAATTCATCCTCGTTCCATGACTCACAATAAGTTAAAAATTATCTTATTTACAAACTCAAATTCGTTTACACTATTGACATGTTTACTTACGCATAATCGGAGTGAGAATAAATCGAATTAGATAGGATTCTAAATGAGCTAGATTCGTAGTCAATATTCAGAGTCAGAATATACTGTTTACTTGAGTTCTAATAATCGGAGTCGGAATCACTGTCAATCCCATTCATCCGTTTACTTAGAACAGGAATTAAAGTTAGTTATTGTAAATTTACTTATATACCCTTTAATCTCTTCAAATAACAAAATACAACTCATTTTGTTATTTTGTGAAACTAGAAGATTGACATTTTTATTAAGAAAATTAAATTTGTTATGCTAGTATTGGCTCATTACAAGAGTCAATAATCTATGTATAATATAATATAATAATATCGGTATTATATGAAAGAGGATAATAGAAATTCTTTTAAAAATATTTATAGTCACTCATATAATATGTGAAAATATGAATATATTTCTCTCTCTTTTTTTTAGATTTTATATAATAAAAAAAATTGATGGATGGTTTTATTGGCACATTTTTCTTGACTCTCTGCACCCCCTTTCTAAACACACACCTCTATTAAAGGATTAGATTTGCTTATTGCACCCCTCTGAATTTCAAAATTATCCCTAATTATTTTTAAAATAAAATTACTCTACTTTAAATTTCTTTTCACATCGATTTTTTTTTTTGGTTTGTTTTGATGCTCTATTCCTGAATATCTACATATAATAATAATAATAATAATAATTAGTAGAAAAAATACGTCATATTGTAACCTATAATCCACATTTTGAGATTCCTTAAAACAAAACAAACAAACTAAAATAATAGGTAGGGGAGTTTTACATGAATTGAGAAATAGTGAATTCGTATGTATATGATCTATTTGATAATCTCTTCGGAAAAAAAAAAAAGTATTATATTAAGTAGAGACATCATCTTTTAAACATATTTGAAAACATTCAAATTAAAAAGCGCTTAATCTATTTGTAGGTTAAATAAAAATTTTGTCAGAAAAAAGTTGAAAAGAAACTATAAACAACAAAAGAAATTCATATATATATATATATATATATACACATATAGGAATGGTCTTAAATCCGGTACTTGATGGTATTCGACAATATGAACTTCAGTTACTATAAATGTAAACTTCTATTATTAGGAATGTGAACTTATACATATGGAAATGTAAAATAAGGAGAATTCACATTTGCTTTAGTTACATTTTCTTTTACATGAATTCATATTTATAGGAACTAAAGTTTACATTATCGAATATTATCAGGTACTGGATTTAAAACTTGTATATATACATATATAATGTAAACAGTAAGTAACCAAACTATTATAATGCCAACGAGAATAATGAACGCCAATGGAAGAAAAAAAAAAAAAAAAAAAAAACCCAAACGTAACATCTTGGAAAATATAACGGAAAAAAAAAAAAAAAAAAAAAACAAGACAATGGGAAAACAAAATCCTAACGTAAACTTTGGACAATACCCAAAAAAAAAAAAAAAGGGCATGACTAATACAACAACAAGTAATTAAATTAGAAACCGACTAATAAAGGTTTTTTTTTTTTTTTTTAATCTTTTTGTGGGTGTAAAAGTAAAATTAGGATTTTATTATAGGTTTTAAAATAATAACTTTTATATGCTGATTATTTGGGGATTTGATATTTAGGTGTGTGTGGAAAGAAAAAATGAATATAAATTTATTTACGGTAAAATTTTTATATACGTAATTAAGTTTATAATAGTTGTCTTTTTATGTCATTTTGTTTAAGGGTATTTTTTATAATTAAATAATTTGATTAAAAGGGGTATGTAGAGAGTCAAAAAAAAGTGTTTTATTAGAACTACCAATACTGATTTCTCCCACTTTAATATATTAAAATCAAATACGATAAATGGACTCTTTAACAAAAATTCAACATTTTTCACAAAATCAAGGAATTCGAACTTAGCAAACAGAAACTAAATTTTGTTTAACTCATTTAAGACACAATATCATCTATAATTTCATAAAAGAGAATTCTAACTAAGAGTAAGCCCATTAAAATGTAAATAAATAAAAAAAAGATCAATCAATGAATTATGAATTTTACTACTCAATTAATTACGTAAATGAACTCAAACCAAACATGGCAAAAAAAAAAATAATGAAATTTATTATTAATATCTCAAAGTAATGAAAAATAAAGTTTTGAAATTGTACAACCTTTAAAGCTGCTAGTTTTATCACATGATTCAGATATAAATGAAATTACAAAGATAATTCATACTTCTTTCAAGTTAGAATCATAATAAAAATGAAAATAATTGAGAATATGGCTCATTATAGCAAAGAAAATGTTAATGAATAAGTATTTTTTTTCTTTTTCAAAAAGAAAGAGAAAAGCAAAAAGAAAAGTTAATTTCCAGTCCCTAACAAATGATGAAAAAAATGATTTAAAGGTAAGAAAAGAGAAAGAATAGCAAAATGGATACACACAGGGCAATCAAGAAATAAACAAGAGTTTATGTCAGTTCTTTAATATATTTAAAATTAAAAACAAGATAAGATGTAGTTACTGGAATAATGATTTAAAAAAAGTTCTATATACGTGACCAAAAAAATCTGAAAAAAAAAAAGTTAGATACATCTTTAAAAGGAATCAGTTTTTATATCATATTTTAACCTTTGTAATATGTTTGGCAATGTTAAAATGATGATACTAAATAAAAACTAAATAAATAAACAAAGTTAACAATCGCATGCAACGAACGCAAGTGGAAGGTAAAAAAGAAAAAAGAAAAAAAAGTAGAGGACATTAATTACTGTTTGAATAGACTTTTACACAGTTAGATCTTACACCTATACGGCTAGTATCATGAACAACTGTCTACAGTTATTGACTAAACCCATACTGAGAGTAAAAAAAAAAAAAAGAATTAATGTAACGAGCACCAAAATAGTGTGTTTTTTACCACCAAAAAGGAACAGTAACTCATTCACTCTTTAATAAATTTTGGATGTGAAACATTGTCGTTTTCATGTTCTTATTGTTTTGTAACAATGTTGTACTTTTTCTATTTGTGTTTTTTTTTTTTTTTTTTTTGTAGTATGTATCTTTATTTTTTGTTTGGATTATGTTTTAGTACGTTTCTTTTTTCTATATATATTTTCTTAAGTATCCGTTTCTTGTAATTTTAAAGATCATGTGAAACATTGTCGTTTTCATGTTCTTGTTGTTTTTAACAATATTGTACTTTTTCTATCTGTGTCGTTTATGTGTATCTCTCAAGAGATTTCATAAAATTGGACTCTATCTCTTAAGTATTTATGTTGTTTGTACTTTTTTAACCAAAATACTTTGAAACGATGTTTTTGCTTTTCAAGATTGTCGTTTAGGGAACATGAGAACAAAATAATTTGGTGTCGTTTGAAAGAATTGTTGTCTTTTCTTAAGTTTTGAAAGACCACAAATTTATTTCATTTAGATTATCATCCCCTGTGAACAAATGTCATATGCGATGTAATTTCTATTTGAAACAAATGTTGTATTTCGACAAGGGGTAAGACATGACAATTTTATGTGTAAATCTATTATTCACAATGACCCGGTTTTAAATGAGATAAAAATATATATATGGCTTGTTTACTTTCAAGAATAGAGAATCGGAATAGAAAATCGACTTCAATCCTATGTTTACTTACCTATATATATTTTTTTTTAGAATGGGAGTGAAATTGTGTGTGGTTCACACTAATTTGGGATTGAATAAGGGGATTAACAATCCCAAGCCTCCTTATCGGATTAGCACTCTCATTCCTGATATTAAAATTAAATTACTAGTTTTCCCACAACTTTACTTTCTTATATGAGGATTAAAAAGAAAAAGTAAAATATTAAAAGAACCCTAATTTTTTCACGCTTGTTCACTTTTCCTTTGACTGTGTTTTTAAATTTTTTAATGCCGCTTTTTAAATTTTTTAATGCTCTAACAAAATTAAAAAAAGTGAGCCATAGTAAATCAACTACAAACAAAATTTTGATTTTAGAAATTTATTTCAACATTATGTCTTTTTTAAGCAAATTTAGATTTCAAAAAAAGTTAAATATTTAGTAGAACAAACTATTTATCTCAAATTTTGACTTCTTTATTTAAAAAATAATCATCATAATATAATAACTATTAGTACATAAATATCTTATCTCAACATTATGTTTTTAAAAAATATACATATATTTTAAGAAAATAGTTTTATAATTAGTAGAACAAAATAATTTATCTCAATTTTTTTACTTTTTTTTAAGCACAAAAATAATCATTTTAGTATTAAAATAATAGGTACATAATCTATTTGTTTAAATTAAAAACACAAAATTAACTGAATATATAGGAACAATTTTGCAAAATTTAATGGAAATTATTTAAAATTTCATTGTAGTTATTATTTCTAATTATTGAAAGTTGCATAAAAGAAAGTTTTTCAGTTTAGGGACAACACTCTTTTTTTTTTTAAGGAAAATGGAAAACACATTTATGAAGGAATGTATTGGGAAAAAAATCTAAAGAATCCATGCAGAAATAGAAAAGTTAAAAATAAGAATTAAGAACGTCACCAACAAAAAAAAAAAAGGAACAAAAAGAAGTAAAAGAATTAAAGAAGTTTTTTATTTAAAAAATAAAAAGAAAAAACTAACAGAAGAAGGAAAACATTAAAAAAAAAAAAAAAAAACAAAAACAAAAGAAATAAAGAAGCATAAAAGGTGGGCTTTGAACCCACATTCTTTTACAACAAGATGGGTCTGAATTAGACACTTGAGATTACCGAGTTATGGGTCTTGACAATCGAAAAAAGAGAATTAAAAATGATAACTTTTGAAGATTGTTTTGAATGATTTCTATGTTTTCAACTAACTCTTTTAATATTGTTAGGATTTAGTAATTATCATAAAGATATATATATTTAGTAATAATTCCACATTAATTACATTGCGTAACATAAAATTAGAATCCCCTTGGATCAAGTTTAAATAATAATACTTTTGAAAAAAAAAAAAAGGAATATAAAAGTAAAAAAAAATCATATCTCTCTCTCAAAAAAAAAAAAAAAAAAAGAAAGAGAGAACGGCAGGAAGATAAACCCATCACGAAGTAAACGTTCTGATTTTGTTTTTTAATTAAAAAAAAGGGTCACTATGTGGTAGGGTCCGGTACATCTATTTTTTAGGTCGTTAAAATTTAATCGGATTAAAATATTGATAGTATACCATATTTATCATACACCTTATCTCACATTATCCTTCCCATCCAAAGTCTTCTCCATCACCGGTGACCTTCCTGCCGCAGATGACGGACGCCGGCGACTCACCCCCGATGCCGTTCGATCAAAGGGTCTCTACCACAGTCTCACAAAAAAAAAAAAAAAAAATTTCTTCCAAAAAGATAAAAATTTCAGAACGGCGCAGGTTAGCAGAAAACAAAAGAAACACAACACACGCACAACACGTCACAACGGTGTGTTTGCCTTGGGCCTTAAGCCGCAAAAGAGTAACCGCCAGGTGGGGTCCATGTTGCATCAGAGTAAGATCGGACGGCCCACGTTTTCCTCTTCAGAATAAACGGAACTAGGGTTTACCGGATTAGAAACCCCTTTGACCCTCCCTATATAAGCCCCACAGTTACTCTTTCGACGGTGCGGTGCAGTTCCTTCTGCCCTCCCCATTCCCAACACCCACACCAAAAATAAAGAAAAAAAAAATTTTGTTTTTTCCTCTTCCGAGTTCGTCTTCTCGATCGGAATCGTTAGGGTTTCCGGCGAATTATCCATTCCTTTCCTCTTCTATCCTCCTTATTGTCCCCGAAAAACCCAAAAAATTTCCTAAATTTTACTTTCTCCGATTATCGAGTCGAAGTCTCCTAGGGTTTGATTTCATCTATCCGTGTGGTGTCGGTTTCGTTTTCAGAACAAAAAAAAAAAAGAAAAAAATATTTAATCTTTTGTTGTCTCTCTGGTGTGATTTATTCGACTAACAAGGGGAGAGGGAAAAAAAAATTCTGAAAATTTGAAAAAACAAATCAGGAAAAAGAAGGATCTAGGGTTTCGATTTGCGTTTGATAGCGGTGAGATGGCACAAATTCAGGTTCAGCATCAGGCTCCGGTGGTGGCTCCGAACGGCGTTCCGGCCGGCGCCGGCCAGTTTGTGCCGACGTCTCTCTATGTCGGAGATCTCGACCCCAGCGTCACCGATTCGCAGCTCTACGATCTGTTCAACCAACTTGGTCAGGTCGTCTCGGTTCGCGTTTGTAGGGACTTGACGACCCGCCGATCACTCGGTTATGGTTATGTCAACTATAGCAACCCCCAGGACGGTTAGTTTTTTCGAATTTCTCTGAGCAAAATTTGTTTCGTTTTGTGGAATTTGATTTTTGAACGGACCAAATTAGAGAAAATTTATCCAGTTCACCATAGATGGTTTGAATGCTATGTAGTTGATAATTTTGTATATACATATTTTCATGTAGAGTTGTATTTAACTATTTTTGTATTGAATTGAGTTGTTAATTGATGCATGCACATATAGATAAACATGTATGAGAGATTCATGATGTTTATATGATTGGTTCTTTGCATGCAGCCGCGAGGGCTTTGGAAGTATTGAACTTCACTCCATTGAATAGCAAGCCCATAAGGATTATGTATTCTCATCGGGACCCCAGTATTAGAAAGAGTGGGACCGGCAATATATTTATCAAGGTATTGTGTGTGTGTGTGTGTGTGTGTGTGTATAAATATATGTATATATCCTGATGTGGGTTTGCTGTTATTTTTGTGTGAATATTTATGGCCTTATTTTTACTTTCACGTGAATGCAGAACCTGGGCAAGGAAATTGATCATAAAGCATTACATGATACTTTTTCTTCATTTGGCAACATTCTTTCTTGCAAAGTAGCCTTGGATGCATCTGGCCAGTCCAAAGGCTATGGTTTTGTACAATTTGATAGTGGGGAGTCTGCTCAGAATGCAATAGATCAATTAAATGGAATGCTGATTAATGATAAAGAAGTGTTCGTAGGGCACTTTCTTCGTAAACAGGAGAGAGACAGTGCTTCTAGCAAGGCGAAATTCAACAATGTCTTTGTGAAAAATCTATCAGAATCAACGACGGACGAAGATTTGACCAAAGTTTTTGGTGAATTCGGAACAATTACGAGTGCTGTAGTGATGAGAGATGGAGATGGGAAATCAAAATGTTTTGGTTTTGTCAATTTTGAGAATGCTGATGACGCTGCTCAAGCCGTTGAGGCGTTGAATGGAAAGATATTTGATGAGAAGGACTGGTTTGTTGGAAAAGCTCAGAAAAAATCTGACAGAGAACTCGAGCTGAAAGAAAAATTTGAGCAGAATATGAAGGAAGCTAATGACAAATATCAAGGTGTGAATTTGTATATCAAGAACTTGGATGATAGCATTGGTGATGAGAAGCTTAAGGAATTATTCTCAGAGTTTGGTACAATCACTTCATGCACGGTATCTATGTCTCTCTCTTTTTTTTTAGTTGGAAATTCATTTTCTCTCCGTTCTCCCTTTCTTATAATGAACTGGAAATTTTATTTAAAATGTTCTGACTTGACAGGTTATGCGTGACCCAAACGGAATAAGTAGAGGTTCTGGGTTTGTTGCTTTCTCAACTTCTGAAGAAGCATCTCGTGCTGTAAGTCTGCACCTGTAAGTTGGTATGATACGCTATCAGAAACCGTTAACTAAAAGTTTCCTTGCTATTTGTTTTCAGCTTGCAGAGATGAGTGGTAAAATGGTTGTCAGTAAACCCCTTTATGTCGCACTTGCACAGCGGAAAGAAGAGAGAAGAGCAAGGTTGCAGGTATGGTTGTCATAAGAAGGAAAGCTCGATGGAAGTACATTTTTCTGCTGCATCATTCTTCTTGTTGTCTTGGAATTTAAATGCCAATCATGACGGATAGCGATGCATTTGGACGAATTCATTTGTTCTTGATTGCAGTTGGATGAATGCTTTTGTCTTTATTTTGAACAGTGTGTTTCCCGAATTTTCTTTGGAAAAAATAAGAGTGATAACCATTTGTTTTTTTGTTTGTTTAACATTTGATCTAGAAGAGTGATAACTAGTCTGTATGCACCTGCCAGTCTCATTGTTTGGTCATATGGGATTCTGGAGCAACTTATTTCATTGATGGATTATTATGTGGTTGCATTGTTTATTACTTTATAATACTTTATTATAGGTTCAGTTTTCACAAATGAGGCCAGTTCCCATGGCTACTTCAGTGGCGCCTCGGATGCCTATGTTTCCTCCTGGTGCTCCAGGTATCGGGCAACAATTTTTATATGGGCAAGCACCTCCAGCTATGATTCCTCCTCAAGTAAGTACTTCATTATTCGGTAACTTCTGTTTTATTAAGTTTTGTTTTGGGTGGTTATATGTCGATACTGTTGTTTACTTGAAGCATTTCTCTTCTAAACTTTTCTTAATGGAAATTTTTCTTTCATAATTGCTTAGACTACTAATTGGACTTCTTCAAAATGAATCTTTCTCACGAATTATTTTTGATTATAGGCTGGATTTGGTTATCAGCAGCAACTTGTTCCTGGAATGCGTCCTGGTGGTGCTCCCATGCCAAACTTCTTTGTTCCTGTGGTTCAGCAGGGTCAGCAGGGCCAGCGCCCAGGTGGTCGACGTGGACCAGGACCTGTGCAGCAATCCCAGCAGCCAGTGCCGCTTATGCAGCAGCACGTTAGTTGAAATACTGCTTTTGATGTTCTTGACACCCGATTAGTCTACTCTAGTGTTTTGACATTCTTCCATCGTTTTCATGTTTCAGATGATTCCAAGGGGACGTGGATATCGCTATCCACCTGGTCGCAACTTACCAGACGTTCCAATTCCTGGTGTTGCCGGTGGAATGCTTCCAGTCCCATATGATTTGGGTGGCATGCCAATTCGAGATGCTGCAGGACAGGCAATGCCTATTACGGCTTTGGCTACAGCCCTGGCAAATGCTCCACCTGAACAGCAAAGGACGGTATGCCTTCTACTCTTTTCCTTGCATATGTTGCAATGAGCAGGGCACGGGTTGTTCTCTCTGTTTTCCTTCCTTGGCTCCATCCTTTCAAGTTGCCTCAGACACATAATAAAAAATTGACGTGCATTCAAATTTCTCCTCAATAATTTTATTTCCTCTCTTATTGGCTGGACAGATGCTGGGCGAAGCGTTATACCCCTTGGTTGATCATTTGGAGCATGACTCGGCGGCTAAGGTAACAGGTATGCTTCTGGAAATGGACCAGACTGAGGTTTTGCATCTGCTTGAGTCTCCGGACGCTTTGAAGGCAAAGGTTGCAGAGGCCATGGAGGTCTTGAGGAATGTTGCCCAGCAGGCTAACAGCTCAGCTGATCAACTAGCTTCACTGTCCCTGAATGACAATCTTGTCTCTTGAGTGTGTTTGGTTTGATCTGGAAATATTGGTTGGCACTCGGTTTTGTTGCCAATCAAACTTTTCAGCGAGCGATTTGGTCTTTTAGATATGCTTTGACGAGGGACTTCTCCCACATGTTTTCTTTCCTGAACTTGGTACTTACAATTTAATTTCCGGTTGTTATTTTAGGATTCTAATTCCCGTGCGTTGGATGTTTCTGCGTTTGTTTTTATAACGTTAGACCATTTTATTTGTCTTCGTTAATTTTTTCCCCCCAGCTTAACTATTCTTTTCTTATCGACTCATTGTGGTTTCTGATGGATGTGGCTTTTGGTGAGAAAGAGAAAGTTGTAGCTGTGTGCATGTTTGATTGCCTCTAAGGTTGCTTTTCTCGGCCCTACGTTCTGGGTAGATTTTCGTTGAGTTTGTATAATATTCTTGGTTTTTTTTGGGGGGGGGGGGGGGGGGGGGGGGGGGGTGGGAGTCTTTGAATTTTTTTCAAAGACAACGGTTTGGTTCATGTTTTATTTATTTATTTTTACTGAAAACTTTTAAAATGTTGGTCACTATAGTTATTTCTATTCAATTTCATTGATGTCCAACATAATTATAGGGTATTTTAGCAATTTATTAATAATTAGTTTAATAAAAATAAAACAAAATCATAAAAATCACTCCCTAGTGGTTGGGAGGAAACCCAGATCGGAGTGATCGGGCGGTGGCGGGGGGGGTAGGGGACCCAGTTCAGTGTTTGGGTTTTGAGGCCAAGCTTGGCGAGGTGAAGACGGTGGGGGGGAGGGGGTTGGGGTTCGTGGGTCTGGGTCTGGGCTTTGAGGCCAAGCTTAGTGACGGCAAAAATGGTGGGGAGGGAGGCTCAATGATGGCGAAGATGGGGGGGGACCCAGATTGGTGATTTTGGGGGAGGGCTTGACAGTGACAAAGACGGAGGGGAACAACTCCAATCTGGGTTTCAGGGGGGGGAGGGGAACAACTCCAATCTGGGTTCCAGTGGGGGGGGGGGGGGGGGATGGGGGCTTGTGACTGGGCGGAGGGGGGGGGGGGGACGACTTTGATCTGGGTTCGTGTCGGGGAGATTTGCAAGAGGGAGGGGGTGAGAGGGAAGGAGGGGGAGAGAGAGAGGGAGAGGACAGAGACACAGAGGGAAGAGACGGCGCGGGGGGTAGGGGGCGCAACTAATTTGTCACCCGGGGGGGTTGCGAGGGGGGGAGAAAGAGAGAGATGAGGAAGAGAGGGAGGGTATTTTAGTCTTTTTATGACAAAACTGAACATTTTAACAAGATTTCATTAGATTTTTAACGGCGTTTGAGGAAAATGATTATATTGGCTAGGAAAATTATATCGGCAAAAAAAAAAAAAAAAAATCAAACCGTCATCTTTAAAAGAATTCAGAGTCTATTTGGATCAATTACTCTTTTAATTAACATTCCAACAATGTTTTGTGGCCTGTGAATGCGGCTTTGAATCGTTTTTCTTTCAAGTGTTTTTGAGGTCATACCTCATTGTATTCGTGCTCTGGTTTGTAGTCTTTCGAGTTAGTTTCAATGAAGTTTCCCCCATTTCACAAAAACCGAAAAACAAACAGAAAGACAAAGTCCGAAGCTCCCTCGAAGTAGCATTCAAAAGAGTAGTTGGAGTACCAGTCAAAATACCATCTACCGTTCCTCAAAGCCCATTCATTTTGACCCTCAAAAAAAAAAGCCTTTTCACTGTGGGGCAAAGCTAATAGGGACCTTTAGTCAGGTCCAGATACCACGTGTCGGGATTCGATACATCTATATATTTTCAAAAGAATAATACTACCTACCCACTTCGCTAGGGACAGGGTAGGTACATATATATATATATATATATATTTTTTTTTTTTTTTTGGGGGTTGAAATGGTGGGTTTCATTTTTCATGTCGCCACTAGGCTGTTATTTCTATTATTTTTTTCGATAGTGAACAATAGGCTGTTACTATTTCCAAATGAACTCCTCGTGGTCCGCAAGTAACATGAAAAGTTTGACATTTAAAATTCAAAGGAAAATAATAAGAAGGTGCAGAATCTGACCGAGTCCGATCAAAACATTAAGCAAGAATCCATCTTTAAAAACAACAAAGACCAGCTAACAAGGGAAAGTAACAAAGACCTGTCAAGCAACATTGTTCAAGGCCAGCATCAACGGAGTGATGAGGCAAACCTTGACGATGGATGCAACTCCGAGTGTTCGCCTTATTTGGGAGTGTTTCGTCAAACCTCATCACACCCCAGAAGATTCAAAGAAGCCCTTGTACTTGACACCATGGGACCTTGCAATGCTCTCTGTTCACTACATCCAAAAGGGCCTTCTCTTTGCCAAACCTCCACAAGCCAACGGAGATGAAAACTTCATCGAATCTCTGCTTGACAAGCTCAAGCAATCCCTCTCTCTGGCTCTGGTCCACTTCTACCCGCTCGCAGGCCGTCTCAAAACGGTCAAAACTGAAAACCCGCATTCTTATTATGTCCATGTGGATAGTAATGACAGCCCCGGAGCAAAGTTCATCTATGCAACTCTAGACATGACTGTGTCTGATATCCTCTCGCCCGTTGATGTCCCTCCAATTGTTCTATCATTATTCGACCATGACAGAGCTGTCAACCACGATGGCCACACCACAAGCTTGCTTTCCATTCAGGTGACCGAGCTGGTTGACGGGGTCTTCATAGGATGTTCCATGAGCCACAGCTTGGCCGATGGAACGTCGTTCTGGAACTTCTGGAACATGTGGTCTGAGATCTTTAGAGCAGAAGGGAATAACCCACCAATCTCACGCCCGCCGGTCTTCGAGCGCTGGTTTCCTGAAGGTCACGGGCCGATCATAAACCTTCCTTACACACACCCTGATGAGTTCATTGACACATTTGAAGCTCCAAAGCTGAGAGAGAGAATCTTCCACTTCTCAGTCGAATCACTGGCTAAACTCAAAGCAAGGGCTAATTTGGAGTACAACACCACAAAAATCTCTACCTTCCAGTCCTTGTCCGCGCTTGTGTGGAGGTCCATAACAAAGGTGCGTAATCTGCCACCTGATCTGGTAACAAGTTGTAGGCTTGCAGCCAACAACAGAGCAAGATTGGACCCACCCATATCGGAGAATTACTTCGGGAATGTGATTTACCCGATAAGGGGATTCACCACTGTTGGTGAATTGCTTCAACATGATCTTGGATGGGCTGCCTGGAAGTTGCACGAGGCTGTGGTCAACCATAATGACAAGACGATTCGCGGGCTGCTAGAGGCGTGGCTCAAGTCTCCAGTTGTGTACCAAATTGGTAAGCTATTTGATCCTCATAGTGTGATGATGGGGAGTTCGCCGAGGTTCGACAAGTATGGAAGCGAATTTGGAATGGGAAAAGCGTTGGCACTTAGAAGTGGATATGCAAACAAGTGTGACGGAAAAGTGTCGTGCTATCCTGGACATGAAGGAGGAGGGAGCATTGATTTGGAGATGTGTCTTTCGCCAGAGACAATGCGTGCACTTGAGTCTGACAAGGAGTTCATGGAAGCTGCTGGTTTATCACCCCATTAGTTGAGAGCTTGTTTTGGAAAGATGAATAGTGTAATGTAATGAATTGATGGCAGCTACAAAGAAAAAAAAAATGCAATGAAACGAAATGTCATTTCCAACCATGTAAGGAAAATGATCAATAAAATGAGTGACCTTATATTTTTGTTGTTTATTGTTCTCCTGCAGCAGAAACAGAGTCGACTCATATTGCCTTAATGGAAGATACGTAGATAATAGAACAAAGTTGAGTTCATGTGCAAGTAAGTCCATCGATGAAACAAAATGCGATCTGAGGAGATAGATATATCTCATCTATGATTTCAATGCACAGAATAAAGTCGGCTATCTGCTCGAAGTTATCAATATTACATTCAGGCAGTTCAGATTATTTCTCATCAAGTTCCCCTTCACTAAAATTATATTTTCTTCCACATTCAAGTGAAAAAAGGGTGGGGGGAAGGAAAAAAAAAGAAAGGAATTTATTTTCCTCCAGAACCACAAGTTCACAACCGTTGCATGTGCGACATGTAGAAGGTCATTTTAAAACCATTTCATCAAATTATAAGAAGAGCTGTTGAACATGTGCAATCTGAAATGAATATCATATACATAACCAGAAGAGTTGTTTGCTTTTCTGTTGTGAACTGGAACACTCTTAATAGGATATATTACATATATAAAGAAATCTTAATTGCATATTAAGGTCAAAAGACTTTTTTTAATTGCATACTCTACATACGTATTTATTACATATATATGGATACTACTAGCTGAGTTGTGTGCGCGGGCGCGCGCGCACATATATATATTTGGATATTTTGTTTTGAAAGAACGCGAGACTCTAAATATTAAAACAGAAAAGAATGAAATAAATAGCAAACAAACTTTGATACAGTCATATTCATTAACTAGACAACAAATGAAGATATAGCTACAGAGTGAAGTTGAACGATATGAACCGGAGGAACTAGTGTAAACATTGGAGAAGAAAGCAAGATAACAATAGAGTAAAAACCTCGACCATGGATGCACGCGCTCTTCACCACATTTTGGAGTGTTTGTGAAACCATAGTACGTTCCGGAGTAGTCCAAGTAGCACTACTACTATTTCTCTAATCGCCGTGCATTCCAGTTTGGCGCTCTATGTACGGCATATTCAAACGGGCCTTGTCTTTGCCAAAACTCCATTACAGCGGGAAGACATGAATGGACTGTTAGAGGCGTTCAAGCACTCTTTCTCCCTCTCCCCGGTTTAATTCTACCCATTTGCAGACCTCCTCGAAACTGTCGGAACAAAAAACCCTGCTTCCTTTCGGTTTATGTGGACTGCATTTGATGCCTCGAGGCAAATTTCATTTATCTATAGATGTCACCATATCTGACATCCTCCCACCAACTGATTTGCCCTCCTTTTCACATCATTTTTTCAACCATATCAAAGCGGATAACCGAATTAGTAGATAGCATCCACGTCGTCTGTTCCATGAACCACTGCCTGGCTGATGGAACCTCTTTCTGTCATTTTGTAAACAGGTGGTCAGAGATCTTTCAATTACAAGGAGATTAGATTTTTGTCTCCTGCCCACCCGTCCTTAATAGGAGTCTCTACTACCGGTCAAAATACTAAACATACCGACAAGGCATTGCGCAGGAATCTTTACCCTTTACCCCTGGGCTTCAATCTCCCACTTTTTACAGCATATATCGGTCTTTGTTTTGATCCTTACAGTTCGGATTAGGGAAATCACCGGCATGTCGCGGTGCAAATACAACACTTTCGACGGTCAAATATCGTCCTACCTAGGACAAGAAGGAGGAGGGAGCATTGATTTGGAGGTGTTGCCTTACCCGAGAGACAATGTGCACCATTGAACATTGACCTGGAAAGCCAAAGCTGAATACTAAAAATATATGTACATATATATATATATATATATATATATATATACACACACACACACACACCCATGTAAGAGGAAAATGAGCAATACAACAAGCAACTTGTTTAATCATGAGTTGAACTGTTTAAGTCTTGAACTAGTTTTGAAGAACTCTTCAGGCCTATTAAGAAAAAAGGGAGGGGGGGTGTTCTAGTTTGAAATGGTGTGTCTTCTACGGAAAACAAAGCAATAAAAGACAAAATCTTTTCTATTGATAATCACTCTCTTGTTGCAGACAAACACAGTCGACAATTTAATTTTGGAATGTGAAAGAGAAATCATAATCGGTGAGTGAAAAAACTTGAAGATGTCCTAATTTTCGGAAACAGAAAATCAACTGATATTGGTAATTCGTGTACTAGATTCATGACATATGAAATTCTAGGGCTTGAAATTAGTGTTTCTGTCACTGCATTGGAGGAAGAGGAAAGATAGTGAGTGAATGAATTCCATGAGAAGGAGTAACACAAATTCGAACTCAGTTGCAGCAGTTGGATTTCCAGAAAATGGAGAGAATTGAAATGCAATATAAAGGATAAGTCTTAGAGATCATATTTTATTTTTTATTTTTTTGCTTCGTGTAATTGACAAGTGAAGGTCAAAACCTGCCGGGATTTCGCCGGTGTTTCAGCCGGAAGAGACAGAGCTGAAAGGATATTGGCCGGCGTGACCGAGCCAGTAAACCGTCAGAGGAGTCGTATTTGTGTACAACTCCCGTTGAGATGTGAAGATTAGTTGGACCAATTTCAGCCCACAATTGTATTGCAAGGAAAGCCCACACAGCCCACATTAAGGAAGAACCAGCTAAATAGCTGCCTTCTCTCTCCCTCTTCCCCCGTAAACTAAGGGGGTGTTTGATGTTTGGATTGAGTTTGAGTTGAGTTGAAATTTTTAAGTTTGAATAGTAATTTTTGTTGATTTTTTTAGAAAAGACAAAAAATTTTTCAGAAAAAGATAAAAATTAAGTTGAAAAATTTGAGTTTGGATGGGTGAACCAAACTAACCCTAAAAAATTTAATTAACAAATTTTAAAATATTTTAGGTAATTGAAATTTACGATATTAAATTATTTATAAATAAATAGTTTAATATTTTTTAACGAAACAAATAAATTATTTATCTGAAATTTATTTTGTAAATAATTTTTTATAATGAATTATTTACACATATTTACCTCAAATATCTTAAAATCTATGATTTACTTCCAATATTCCTTAAAAATGACATATTTGCTACAATTTTCCAAAGGAGTTTTATTTGTGTCCCTACATTTTAACGTCGTTTCTTTTTTGTCCCCAAGTGTTAAAAACTTCAAAATTCAAATGGTAAAATGAGAGTTATCTTAAAATTAAAAAGCATATATAGGAATAATCTAAAATATTAAATATTATATTAGTATTATATAGTTTTTTTTTTTTACCTTTCTATTCTATAGTTTCAAATTGTCATATTTTATTCCATTAAAAAAATGTCATATTTTATAAGAATTATAAACAGTACATTCATCCGGTATCTTAAATTATACGGTACTAATTAGGTTCTTTTCATATATCTTTTATCATAAATTCTCCTATTTTAAAGCGAGTTGTTGTATTGTTTCTTAGTTTAAGTGCTTAATGAGATGCTTCTAAGCTTTGTATTTTTTTTTTTTCCCTTTTACTATTTTTGTCGTCCACATGTATTATTTCCAAGTAAACTTCTAGACTTCAATCAGTTAAGACTTTCAAGCAGGGAAATACTTTATCAAGTAAAACTTCAAAACCAATAAGTAGAAAATTTTTACTAAAGAAAAAATAGGCAGAAAAATTGAAAAGACCAATAATAATAATAACAGGTTTTATCTTTTTATTATGGATAAAGGTTTTATCTTATTATTTTTTTAAAAAAAATTTCCTGGCCTTTTGGACGATTCTGACGTGTATTTTCCCAATTGGTTTAATTATTTCCTGCCTGTCATCAACGGCCGTTGGTCCAAGTTTAGACAGCCGCATCTTTGCTTCATTCATGTTTGACCACCAACTAGTTTCTTCACCAAGAAAACTGAACTCCGTCCTTAAAACACTCGCAGTTTGTGAACTAAGCCTAGATACTCGCTATCGACAACTGACACCTGGCAAAGATACTCTCTCTCTCACTTCAAACAGCGAGTGCTTAAAACATATCCCAAGTAAGTCGGACCAAAATCAAATAGACAAAAATCTATCATTATTTTGTCTGACAATTTGAAACTTCCAAATCCGTTATGCTAAACTACTCCTACGTTTCACCGTTACAATAAAACAACCACCGCAATCGCAAAATCCAACGGCTGATAATAGTCTGCCCAAATATGGAAACGACCGAGAATAGATCCCCCGCTGATCATGTCAGCAAACCAACCGTAGCCCTCCACGTGGCGCCGCTTCCCTCGTCACATAATTGCTAAAGTCTCAACACACATCCGTCAGCGGGCTAATGAGAACACAGCGCTGAAATCACGCTAGCACCACTTCAAAATTTCGACACGTGGGGATTTATCATTGGATAAGAATATGAGTACATAAGTACGTAAATAGAAGTGAAATACACTGTATGAGAGAGTGTCGTGAAGCTTAAGGAGCACGCTTCTTCGCGGCTCTATATAAGAGAGCTTCGTTTCACATTAAGCTCTTCTTCATTTTGTGCCTTGAAGAAATTCTCGACAATGGGTGAGGTCAGAGCGACGTCGTTTCCGCTTCCACCGGGCGTACGGTTTTACCCGTCGGAGGAGGAGCTGGTCGGCCACTACCTGGGCGGGAAGAACGCAGAGGCCGGCGGCGGCGGGAGGCCGGATGGGTACGACTTGATTGGAGAGCTGGACCTGTACGGGTACGATCCTTTCGGGCTTCCGGACAGCGCGTGCTACGCGTACGGCGTCGGAGGGAGGAAGAGGCACTGGTTTTTTTATACCGGCGGCGGGGCTACGAGGGAGAGGGGAGGGAAGAGGAAGGCGAGGAATGGTTTTTGGATGCGGAAGGGAAGGATGAGGGTCGTTTTGGGGCGAGGAGGAAGGCGAGTTCTTGGGACCAGAATGAAATTCGTGTTTTATTTGGGCAATTCCGTCAGGGATGCGGTCAGGACCAATTGGGTTTTTGTATGAGTATGCTCCTCTTGATCTCAGGGTAGAAAATTCTATTTCTCTTTTGTGTATTTTGGTTGAATTTATGACATATTATTATCATTGTTTTTTCAAATTTTAATTTTATGTTTATGGTGACTCTAGTTGGTGACTGAAAGGTTGTTTTCAAATTTTTTTTTTTTTTTTTTTGGATGCGTGGAATTTGGTTCCTCATTGTCCGTGTTTGTAGGCCATTTGGAATATTCAGTTCGATTTTGGTTACGCAAAAAGGGAACAACGATGGTTTCGGGGAAAAAAAAAGTTGTGGTTTTGGTTGTGTAGCTTCTTCACTCTGCCTCAGAGGCTTCGTTCAAGTGCGATTCACTTTTTCACTAGATGGGTAATTCAAGTGAAATAAGTTCCATTTTTGTCATTCGGCGAACGGAACCAGATTTTGTGGCCTTTTCCTGTTGGAAATATTTTCATATATGAAATACAAATTATTCCTTTGATCGGCACGTTTGTGAGTGGTATGAGAGGGTAGTATTTTCTTTTAGTATTAGATCTTTGTTTGATGACATCCAACTGATCATTTTTTTTTATTGCCAATCTTGTGGCTCAAGATCATTTCTTGTAACAATATATGAAATCATGTGGTTATAATTATGCCTTTTCCATGGAAAAGCCAGCAAGCTAATATTTCTTTTGAAACATTGGTTTTTATCTACCTGCAGGCTTCTTTTGTCCTGTGTCGCGTCTTCGTGAAATCCCGTCCTACAATTAGCACATCTGAAAATTGGTTAGTTTCTAGTGCTGAAGAAAGCGTTTCGGCCGTTCGTCATATCGGAATTCAGCATGACGGAGACAACATTTCTGATAGCAATGATGAGAATGGGGTAGATGATCCGATTGTGACGGAGCCAGCTCCCATGGTAAGCATTCAACTTCCCATGTGCAGTGAACATAACGCACCAGTAACCACCATTTGTTACTTTTTATCACATTTGGTCCCGAGACTGACTACACCATGTGCTATTTTACTTCTTCATTTTTATATGTGGTGGGCTAAAGAGGTTTTCTTTTATGTCACTGTCTTGTTTGGCATGAATTGAACAGATTTTCATCATATCATATTTCTCGTTTGTTTAAGACTCTTCTGTTTGTGAAAATTTCTGTCTTCTTAAATTTGTGTAAAATCCTGTTATTCTGTAGTCCCCTCGTCTGTTTTATTTGTTTTGGATACAGAGACGAAATCATCCTTTAAAATTTTGACACAGACTCCTTATGTCCTTCGAAACCAAACTCCAACTTGTGCAATCACGTAGCATTAGCAAACACACAACTGGTATGTGACATGATATCCTTTAGTGTATTTCATTTGAAATGGAGCATATGGCACATGTTCGTTATAGCCCCTATTCTGTGTTATTCAGATAACTATAAGTACTATCATACATTTGGTTGTCGACATTGTTTAATAATTAACCGTCTTGTGTGTGTTGCGTTATTACATCTCGAGAGTTCTGACGTTGTTATATTTGCTAATATATGTTTGTTGCTTGCTTATTCTGTTTTTAATTTTTATTTAATTATATGTATGTATATATATATATATATATATATTTTTTTTTTTTTTTTACAACAAATGCTCTTTTTTTTTCAGCAAATTATTCAGACTCTTGTTTGTGCCGTGGTGCAGATGGATATGGATGGTTTTACAGCTGACCATTTACGTGCCATTCTAAATGATAATTTCTTGGAGCTGAATGATCTCGCAGATTGATTATCCCGGATAATTAGACAAACATTAAAGTGATTGAATCTTTGAAGATGTGAATATTATTGACGAGGCTTAATTTTCAGCTGGAACAATTAGTCGGAGAATGGGATGAGAAACCCAACAGAGGAAGAGAAGGCTTTTATATCCTGAAGAATCCTTTTAATTTTTAGGAGAGTTAATGAAAAACACATAATAGTATCAATTATGAAGTTGAGAGAGATGTAATGGGAGAATCAGTTTTCTTGTAAAGGTAATTGTGATGCAAGCTTCTTCCTTAGTTTATTTACAGCCCCATGTGGGAAAACATTCACTCTCTTTTTGGTTTGGGGTTGCAGATTCGCTCTTTGCCCACTGAAGGCAAATGCTCCGTCGATGGAAGAAACAATAATGTGTTGGATGATGGTAAATCTGTCTGTTAGTATCTGCTGCTTTACCGGGCTTTGCAAGCTGCCTTTTTCCTTCAATGGTGGAGTTTTTGTTTACTAGCATCATAACGGAAAATTCTCTAGTTTTTTCCATGTCTTTTGGTGCACCCCTGTCCTGAACAAGGGTTATTCTCCCCGTTGTTATTTATATAATCTCTCTTAGCTTGCTTCTGTTCACTAAGATCCTTCTTAGCTTGCTTGTTGGAGATTTATGAAAGTATTTAAGTGAAAATGGATTCTAATATATTCCCCTCTTGCTGTTTCATACTTGATTTTATTTTACTTGCTTAGTCTAGTAAATATTAACTATGACATCAAATTATGTTAGTGCATGATTGTATTACTATTCTTTAGCATGCCTTTTGTGGATTAATATTTATTATTAAAATGCTTGTTTAGATTAACTTTATGTTCCGACTGTGTTTTCCTGAACTATATTACTTTTCAAATTCAAGCAAGTCGTTGCAGAGAATGCATCTGGCTCTGAGTAAGAGTCACCAAAGCTATTTTTAGATATTGTGCATACTCGGTTATATATATAACTTATTGTCTAGGTTTGTTCTTTTATCACTTCAGAAACTTTAGGGTCGAAAGAAATTTCAAATCTTTTTACTTAGCATTTAACCATATAAGAATTATTTCGCAATTACACCATCTGTTGGTCGTGTTCGTCGTTTGTATTTTTTGTCATCGTCAGGTATTTTGCGTTAACGTCACAGATCTGTGCCTAGAGTGATCATAATCCAGATCCTGACCTGTGTTACAAGCATCTGTTTAAACAAGTTGGTTCTAAGCTAACCAACTATAAATGATTTTTTTTTTTCGGTTGCCGATGTATTGTTGATGCGTTTCTTGGTACATCCTGAATAGAGACATTTTTTGACAGTACATTTCCGTGGTGAAGACAACCATGGAAATGTAGTTGATATTTATAATAATGTTTTTCGGGTTTGGGACTCGGGCGTTTCTATATAATTGCTGTGTTATCTAAATGTTGAGTTTGTTTCAGGGCCATCCAATCGGAGAAGCTGTTGATACTTTTCCGTTCCTCTTTTTTAAGCTTTATTTGGTAATTAAGTTTAATTTTAATTAAATTATATTTTTTATCTTTTTTTTATCTTTTTTTTCTAAAAACTTAACAAAATTTATAATTAGTTTTATCAACTTTAATTTAAAAATTTCATTTACAACCGACCGACGAATTAAACGTAAACTTAATTTTTATTTAATAAATAATACTCCTCTTGTTTGATATTTTCCATGTAACAATTGAAAAAAAGAAAAAAGAAAAAAAAAAAGGGAAAAAGGGTGCCGGCTCTACCATTTACTAAAAAATGTACCCACTTAACCTCGTGGTTAAGACACATAAAATCGAACCCAAAAAGGTTGACAATGGTTTGGTCAGTGCATTGATTGCCAATTTATACATGGAATACCATTTGTTTATGCCACGAGTATTTACAGATCCAACTTCCTTCTGTAATGAATTGACAATTGAATTTTAAGGCTGACACATTGTACTGAGAATTGCTCTTCACAAGAAGCTGCCTTTAATAATTAATCTCACAAAAATATTTTTTTTTGTTGGTGAAAAATTAATCTCACAATTAGTGCATGCCTTTTCATCCTTGATTCTTGCAAGTTGCAAGTGGACCTTTTCGTGGTAGATGCTCATTCCCCTTTTCATTTCTCCTCTCTCATATTGCTTTGAGATCTCACAATTATGCTCCATAAATGGCACCTTATTTATTTATTATTTTAAAAAAAATTCTAGGTAGAAAGTTAAATAAAAATTTTTATTTACTTTTTTTCACATAGTGCATCACCTTGCTGTTTGAGGTAATGACAAAAAGAAAAAGAGCGTTAACAAAGTTGTGATACCCCACTTTTTTCTGGTGGTAGCTACAAGGCAATCTTGTTCTTTCCAAACTCAATTTTTTTTTTTTTTTTTTTTATTGCTTACAATTACATTTTCCTTTGTTTCACTAATAGTGAGCATGCCTATCTTTTCATGTGGTTATATTCAAAGTGGAAATAGAAGAAACCCAACTCAAAGTTAATCACCATCATTTTCCCACGTCTAGCTTAGCTTCCTCATTTGGTGCCTTATTTTACTTTTGGTCACACATGTTGATGGGGCCAATTGACCTCAAAAATAAAGTCATTTGGGGGGTTTTGTCCTCTTAAATTAAATTTTGATTCACTAACTTATTCACCCACCTTTTTCACATAAAAATGATTTAAGAGAGTAATTGTTTGAGATTAGGTCCCATTGCTTGCCAACCACCACCACTTCTCTCCTCTTGCCTTGCCCGGGCGACTTCTTTTAGCCCCCACTAACACCAAGTAGAGGTATTTCTTTATTGCTTAGTGTCATGTAGGAATAGACAATTAGACATTATCTTTCTTCTTCTTCTTTTTTTTTCGATGTATTTTATGCAATGGAATTTTTTTTTTCTAAAGAAAGGAAATGACGGGTTAAAATCCAGTTTGGCTTGTTTTGAATTGTTACTAGAGTCTTAGGTTGGCAAGTTTTCTCTTCCATTTGTCAAAAGTGGGAAAATTCTAAATAAATATTCTCCATGGTGGGCAGTGGGGGAATCGTCATACTTATCTTGTTAGTTATAATATAAGATATAAATATAATTACTCGTATATACATATCTACGTTATATATATAAATAATAAATATTCAAAAGGGCTATTACGCAATGGGTTATATAAGCAAACCCCCGTATGGATGGACAGATGGGACTTCGTTTTCTTGGCATAAATTAAAGCACACGAGAAAAAAACCAAAATACAAAGAACTTCATTAGCAATTAATAATAATAATAATAATAATGAAAATGAAAATGAAGAAGGAGAATAAAAGAAAAGCAAAGCAAAGCAAAACAAGGCAAAGGAACCAACTTTGAAAGGTAATACAGAGGAGGAGAAAAAACAAAAAAAGGCACGCATGGAACCAACCCAAAAAAAACGTTAAAAGAAGAAAACAGGCCCACGATTGAGATATGAACGGTAGTGACGCCATTTAAAGAAGTTGAGAGAGAACCTTCCCAAATGCCTAATGGGGGTCTTATTTCTAATTCCTTATTTTTATTTTTATTATATATCCATTTTTTTAATAGGGATTAAAATTTTTTTTTCGGGTCTTCGTATTCACACTTCTTTAAAGCAAAGTAACATATATACACATATACATATATAGATATACACAAAGATCAAAAGAAGCACTAACACAACACGGTTAAACAACAATGACCAACCAACCCATAGTACGCTCACATATATTATTTGTAAACAAATTGTACCGACAGAATAATTAAGTTACCCATTTGACGTTTTGAGAGTTTTTGGTCACATAATTTGTAAATAGGTTAGTTTCTTTTTTTTTTTTGGCCTCTCCAACCCCTCCGGAAGATCTGATTTTCTTCCCCTTTCGACCATGTGATCCCAAACTAAAGTCTCCATTAATAGTGTCGTAAAAAAAAATATATATATATATATATATATTTACACACACACACACATACACGCACACTCGCACACACACACAAATAGACAAATGTGTGTGTGTGTGTGTATATATATATATATATATATAATACCCCCCACCCCCCACATATAAAAAGCACCCAGCCCAGCCCAGCCAGATTTTCAGGAAGGGAGTAGCAAATCTAAAAGTCATTTATCTGCCAGGTGGGTCCGAAATTATTGTACATAGCCACGTGTATGTCTTACTAATCTTAATTTCAAGGCCTTCTTTCTACTACTTTTTTTTCCTATCACACACACACGCATATATACATATGCGTATATACATATTCATATATACACACACGCATATGTACATATTCATATACATATATATATATATTTGGATTTCATTTAATTTAATGTGTGTGGTGGGGGGTGGTGGTGTCACAAACAAGAAAGTCACAGCACAAGCACAGCTCAAAATAGTCGCGAGTCAGAAAGGGCTAACTAGGCATGTGAAAATGTGATTATTATTTTTTTTTTTTAAGGCCAAGCCGCCGAGGGAGGGGGCGTGTAACGCAGGTGTTTGGCGTGAGTGAAGGAGATTTTTATAAGATAGAAGAATAGAAACAAGACAACAAGAGTTAGGGCTTTTGCTTCCTTCGGCGCATTGAGAGTTGGGTCTTCTCTTCTCTTCTCTTCTCTCCACACGAAAATTATTATTATTATATTATTTCTTTATTATTACCCAAAAAGAAAAAATAACCCCACTTTTTTACTTCTCATTAATTTAAATTTTTTGGTTTTTTTTTTAAAGAAAAAAAAAAGAGAATAATTAGCAACAAAGAAAGGGAAATGTATGGAGAGAGATTGAGGCTGGTTTGGTAAATTGGTAAGCGGCCCAACTCCAACATCAACATGGCACCACCACCTTTGGTCCTCTCTCTACTACTACCAGTTGTTGAATGTTGATGTCTGTTCTTTATTGTTTATTTCTTTCTTATTTTTTTTTGTTTATTATTATTATTATTATTTATATTTATTAAATTCTTTGTTGGGAAGCTGCTATTATGCTAGAGGACTATTACTCTCTTTGGGTTATTTTGTAAATTAAAGATTACTGTCCCCTTTAATCTCTCTCTTTCCCTTTCTCTCTTCATTTTCATTTCTCATCTCATATTTTGTCCACCCAAAGGGTCCAAAGCCTCTCTCTCTCTCCCATTGCTCGGTGGGTTCTGGTTTTTATCACCTCTTTCTTTTCTTGGGTAAGAACCGGCAATTTTTCTCAGAAAAAACATTAAAAAAAAAAAAAGCCTGCTTTTGAGAAAGAGAGAGAGGTGTGTTTTCCTTTCATTTTCCCGGAATTTCCGGCCTAATCCTTTGATTTTTTTTTCCTCTCCATATTTTTTTCAGATAGATCGGAATCTTCATCTGGGTATGTAATTTTCTTAGATTTTCTTTTTTGTTCTGTTGTTTCGTCTTCTTTGATCGATCGTTCGGTGGTAACCTTTGGTCGGTCTTTGAAGATGAACTATTTTTTTCTTTCTTTTCTTTTTTTTTTTTTTTTTTCTTTTTTCCCTCGTTGTTAATATGGTTTTACGTTAATCTATGGACCAAAATGTACAGAGGGACTTATGGGTTTCAATCGTTTGAAGCCTTCGTAGCTTTTCTGTTCTTTTTTGCCCGTAACGGCATTTTTTCAAACAGGTTGTCTGCGTTTTTGTCTTTAGAATATATATTTTTTTCTCATGGGTTTCCCTTTTCATTTTGATTCTGAAAATTTGTTGTGCTCTTTCTCTTTTTGATATTAACCAGATTTCGGATGAGGTTTTGGGTGATGACTTTTTGGTGACCATATTTTACCCAGGTTGTGGTGACCGATCTTGACAAAAACTGGATTTTTTTTTTCATCTTACCTGACTCTTTCACTTTAAGGAAATGGGTTTTTGATTTTTCTATCTTCATAAATAACAATCTGACCTTGCTGTGTATGAGGTTTTTTTTTTCTTATAACTAATTTATTCTATTTTTTTTAGTGTTGTTGTTTTGGTTGATTATCTGTTTGCACAAAAGTTTTAACCTTTCAACTTAAAACTAGTTTTTTTTTTTTTTTTTCATTTTTTTTCCCAAGTTTTGCGTTACTGGGGTTTTAGTTTTGTCTTCTGTTCATGATTCCGAGGCCTTTTTTCTTTTGGTTACGGAGGTTATTTCTCATCTGTTTCTGAAGGAGAGAAAATTATCTTGTCATCCATTAGGCATATTTACCAAACACCACAAATAGTGCATAATTTTCTCATTGTTTAAGGACTTTGGGAGAGAAATGTATTTTGAACACTGTTTGGTTTCCAAATTTAATCCTGTTCTGGCTCTCTTTGTTTCATCAGATCTTCCAATGAGTGTGTGATGGATTATTGGTGCTGAAGATTTCTCTGAATTCTTTGATTCATAAATTTTTTACAATCAAATTCATATTGGCCCTAATGCAAGGGCAAAGGGGTAGTGTTGGTCCCTTGCCTGAAACTCTCGACTTTGACCTTGGAACTCCATCAAACAACGCGGCCATGGATCAACAGATTTGCTGGAACAGCGTGCGAAATCCGGCGGAGAACCGTATGCCAGACTATTTGATATCGCCAAGTGATATGAACATTGCCCTTGTTAATTCCATGAGCCGTGATCGACAGAACTTGAGCAGGTGGTGCTTAAACGAAGCTAGTTCTAGCAACACACATGGTGAAACGAGTCACGATGAGCGGAAAACAGAACTGGGGTGGCCATCATCATCTTCAGGTCCGAGGTTAGAAGAGCAGCGTCATGAAGCAGCAGCTAATAACAGTTCAGCTGACAATAATGCGAATCTTATGTTCGCTCCAAGTTCCAATCCCGACACAATTTCGTCGAGTCTTAACTTGGGTTTTGTGGGTCGTAGTAGTGGCAACGGTAATAACAATAACAGCCAAGCCATGGAATTCCCTAACGCACCATTCAAGTTTGGTGGATCAGAAAATGAGCAGAGCCGGTCTTCTGATCCGTTTCTACTTCCTTCGGGGAGTGCTGGGTTTATGGCTGGTGAGAACGATGGTAGACAAGAGGGTCGGCGGATGTCTTGTAAAAGAAAGGCTATTGAGGGGAATGTTGGGCCATCTTCTTCAAGTGGAAGTTGTAGCTACTTTCAGAATGTAGAAAGTAGTTCAAGACCAGGACTTCCTGCTCAGAATAACGCAGGAAGTAATATAAGTGTGTATGGTTCATTGGAACCAGGGAACCCAAGGCTTGAACTAGGTGGGGTTTCAGTAACTTCTGATAGACCCGAAAGCTCTCATAGAAACTTCCGTTTGAGGACAAATCCCTCGAACCAACAAAATTCAGTTTCTCCTCCTATATTCTCAACAGGGAGGAATGTCAGGCGCTCTAGTGTTCTTCCTTCCCAACCATCACCAAGTCTCCTTCAAGTTGCTCATAGCCTAGACCTAAGGCCGCCTTCAGCCGTAGATAATATGCGGAATCCAAGCCAGCCTGCTATGATCGATGTTTCTCTGCCGCAAAATGTACAACCATTAAGATGGAATGGAGCTTCTACATCACGAAATGGTAGTTCATCCAGCTCTCTAAGTTTTGGAGAAAGAGATGTCACGCCTCGAGAGGATTTAAACTCCAGAAGCCTGCCCAGAAACATGTCGGATCACCCCATATTTGCACCGGCCCCGCCAGAATTTAGAAATGTGGTTCGACATCCTTCAAATAGGAGTTTAGCTGGGGGAGGTATAAGTATTCCAGGAAATGCTTCTTCTACATCTCGGGCTGGCTCGAGTTCGAACGTCCATCCATCATCTGCTCCGGCTTGGCCTCCTCATCACAATTCTCCACCGATTAATCCACGGAGATTTTCCGAGTATCTTCGCCGTTCCTTGTTTTCTTCTGTTGGAACTGAGTCTGGCGGGCAGAGCGGTAGCTATCTGCCACTGCGTCCTGGCCAGCCCGGTTCCTCACAGGAGATGGTACTTCCACCTGGAGTTGGTAACCAGGGTCATCATCAATCACACCCCAGATCGGCATCATGGATGGAGAGACACAGCGAAATGGGAATCCATTACTCACTACGAACTCTCGGTGCTGCTGGTGAAGGAAGTAGCAGGCTTGTATCTGAGGTATGCTCTTTTACTTCCTTTTGTCTTGCTATAAAAATTAATACCAGAATGCAAATAGTTTTTCAGCTTATCAAAGAGCACCCATGTGTTCTTAATTTCCCGATATATATTTTCTTTCATTCAAAGAAATGGTGATGATTGGAGTTGTCTGATGATTTTCAGATTCCTCCTTTTATAACCTGTTTCTTTTCTTTGAGGTGTATGGTTTTATGTGTACGACGGAGTGATAGAATGTTGCAGTTTGAGTATACTTTTCAAAATTTTTCTATGTTTTGCTAGTCTTCTCACTTGAACAATTTTTGTTTACCTGAATACGATGGTCAGAATTGTGGTATAAAGCTGACGATTTCTTTTTCTTCTTTGAAGCAGATACGCAGTGTCCTTGGTCTCATGCGAAGGGGGGAGAATCTGCGGTTTGAGGTTAGATTTTGACATGTACTTCTTCATATTAGAAAACTGCTATAGATTATTTTTATTTTTGGGTTTTAAATTAATCAGATGTCTTAGTAAAATGCTATAGATTAGAAGCATGACCTTGTTATAATCCTCTATCAGCTTAGGGAAAAAAAGACGTGCAAGAGAATGATAGATTTGGTTTTGCTACTCCTTCTATAATTGTCCTATGATGTTTAGTGATATTGATCAGTGGTTTGCATTCCGTCTCAGTGGAGTGTTAAGATCTGAGAAATTGATCATTTTAAAACAGGCCCAACTTGTGATGACATCTTAACGACCACCTGGGATTAAGACTAGAGATAGACATCTTCCTCCCAAAAGGCATGATTGTTGATCTGGGCTGCCCGGCATTTGGTGAAGCCAATGAATTCATATTTTTTAGGGTTCCTCTTGATTAGGATACCATTTAGGCTTGTATCAGAAGTGGTTTAGAGAGCGGGGAACGAATTCGACTCACATATTCGGCTCACATTTTTCACTTGTTCAGCTCCGAAGAGAATTGGACCTTTCTCTTGGAAGTTAAAATGAGTACAAATTCTTCTTATTATTTGTCACTCACTATGAGCAACTAATGTGCACCAACATTGAAACTGAATGTTTTTAACAGCTGGTAGTTTTTACTTCATTGATATCATGATGGCCTGAAATTTGATTTGTGTTTCTGCTCAGGATGTTATGATTCTTGACCCCTCAGTATTTGTTGGGGTGGCTGATATTCACGATCGGCATAGGGATATGCGACTCGATGTCGATAGCATGACTTACGAGGTAAATTTAGTAGGCAAAAGGAGCAAGATGATTCATCCTGTCTTTGGAATTCTCGAGTGTCTAATTAAGCAATGCCTATGCTAATTACAGGAGCTTCTGGCACTTGAAGAGCGCATCGGAAACGTGAGCACTGGACTAACCGAAGAAATGATACTACAATGTTTGAAGCAGAAGAAGTATTCCGCAGCAGGAAAATCTCAATCGGAGAACGAACCTTGCAGTATATGTCAGGTAAGAACCCGACATGATTGTCATCTTTTATGTATTTTACAGAACGAATGGCCTGGTTCCGTTTTTGAACCAAATTGTACTATGTGCAGGAGGATTATAACGAAGGAGAAGATGTCGGAACGCTGGTATGCGGGCATGACTTCCATAGAGAGTGCATAAAACAATGGTTGGCACACAAGAATCTGTGTCCAATTTGTAAAACAACAGCACTACAACTTGAGGAGATAAAATAACTATTTTCACTCGAGACTTTGTTCCCAAAATTAGTCCCTCGGTTCACCCTTGTTCGTCCAGCTGGACATCTTCAACCTAGGTCCATGAGACGATGACAGACACCACAAGGCCCTAGTAGTCATCAGGACCCACATTTTTTATTTTAAAAACTTAATTTTGTCTTTTTTTTGCCCCATTGTTCGAGGTCTCCCTCTCCCCCCCCCCCCCCCCCCCCCCCCCACCCCCCCCCACCCCCACAACAAAACCCAAAAAAAAAAAGAAAAAGGAAAGCAAACTAGAAACGACTTTTTATTTAATTATTTATTAAAGACTTTGGGTTTATGATCATCTTAAATGCTTCATTTGCCTCTTTCGTGTTGCAAAATCTTAATAATTGTTATTGTTTTGTTGGTATTATCAGATTTTGATATCTCGTTCCTTGTTAGCTTAGTCCCATTTGGAGGGCTTGGTTTGGAAATTCAAAGCCATTGACTCTTTCTAAAAGTTTTTGTGTTTTCTTGTGGGGCTTTCCTTTGGTTGTTCGTGGGTTTGGACCAAACTCTCTGGGCCCGTTTGGAACATTGATTCTTACTGAAATTTTTCCTCTTCAATTCCAAATCTATATCTTCTCTCTTTTAAATTTCATGAAATTCAAATTTTAATGAAATTCTTATTATCTCTATTTTACATAATTCTTTTTTCAAATATATTTAAAAATTTTACACTATTCTTATATAATAATTCATTTTCAATTTGCATTTCAACCACACATTTCAATTCTAACTTAAGAAATTCAGACTTCAACCATTGTTTCAAATGAACCATCAATCTAAAGGAAGGAGGGAAAAAAAAAAAAAAAAAAACTCTTCGTATGCTTATAATGATCTGAAAGTCTGTTTTTGATGGTAATGATTGTGCATAAAACACCACGGACAGAAAATTTCCAATCTTTCAAATCGGTGGTGCTCAAAGTTATTTCACCACGTTGTCGGAGAATCTCTGCAAAAATATCGCTTTCCACAACAAGTGTGTAGTTATTTTAAGGCAATTTGGCTAAAGAGTTGAGAACTTGAGGTTTGGTCACTGATTTATATGCTTGAAAAGAGAAATATCAAGGAAGAAAATCCATAGGCAAAAAGATAAGGGAAGGTAAAGAAAAGAAAAGAAAAGAAAAGAAAGAAGAAAGGGGTGTAAATTGTGTCTAAGCATATATATATATATATATAATTGTCTCCAAGCGAGAAGGAGGAAGAGAGGGGGAGGGCGGGGGGGGATTTGCAATAGTGGATGACCTCGGGAACTGCGAATTTGGTCCCTTATTAAATTCTCCCATTGCAGAGAGCCAAATTCGTGACGTTTTTGGTTGGATAAGACGGTGAAGATATGATATGTTTGACTTTTTAACTCTTTTGACAACTTGGACAACCAACCAATCCTCTGCCCATGTTCCATTTAAAAAAAAATATTATATTTTTTAATTCCTTTTTTTTTTGTCCTCTAAATAATGTGGGAAAAAACAATTCGAATGTTCACCCTTGGAACTCTATGGAGTTTGCCTTTAAATATGTAGTTAATAATATTGAAAGCTGGCAATTAAAATGGTAAAAAAAATTCAAAGTAACAGTTAAATTCTACCTAAAAACAGGTACGCTTTTACTACTTATTTAAGCGAACTTTTTAATACAGTGATTTAAGATATGTTGAACAAGAAGAATCAAATTGTCTAATAAAGTAGAGTTAAGGAATTAATATCTTTGTTTTCAAACTATAGTTAAATAAAAAGCTGTCTACATTTCCAATTGTCACGGAGCATGGTGAATTATTTAACGGAACGGCTTTTTTTTTTTTTAAACAAAACAAAAAGATTATAATAATAAAAATTAAAACCTCTTAGAAACTCATACCCTCCTAATTATTAAAACGCTTTTTAATTATTGCAGTGGGTGGTTGAATAAATTTTGCTAAACAAAGAGACAAAACAATATTATCTGTGATAACCAAATAAAAAAAAAAGATAAAAAAAATCATCATTAAACTAGAAAAAAATAATGATAAAATAATAATAGGAACATAATCGTTAGGGGAGGATAATTAGCGCGGGAGAGTAATCAAATTCTGATAACTTAATTAGAAGAAAGAGAAAGAGAAAGAAAAGCTCTTTCTCAAGTCTCGACGATCAAAAAAAACCAACCTCCATTAGAGAGCTTAAACCTTCTTTGCAAAGGAAGACCCAACAAAAACACAGCGACAAGACAAAGAACAAACCCAGAAAACCTTTCATTCAAAGTACAGCTGAACAGAAACACAGAGCTCGGACATAAGGCCTTTCCTCTGATTATTTTTCCCTTTTCTTGTTTCCAAAAAATACTCTTTTTTTTTTTTTTTTTTTGAAATTCTCTTCTTTTTCGCTGCCAATTATGGAAGATCTGTACGGAACACCGCCGTCGTCTGGCACCGGGCTCGCTTCTTCCGAGCCGGAAGACATCACCAACTTTCTGAACCAACTGCTCCACAGCTCTTCATCCCCATATTCCTCTGCCGTTTCGTCCTCTTCTTGCACCACCTTCAAGGCCAAGTACTCTCATTTCCTCCACTTGCCTCCCCAGACTACGTCGTTTTCCGACGCCGGGATTTTCAGCTCCGAGGATCGTCTCCGGTTCGCCCGATCGGAGAACCGGGCGGAACCGGAGTGCCGAGCGGTCGACGGCAGTTCCGGCGCCGGTTCGTCTTCTGGATTCGATTTCTCCGATCCGGCCGGGGCGTACTTCGGCGCGGAGGTGAAGGAAGGCGCCGAGAACAACACGTTCTCCTCCGATGCGAACACGTCGTTGAAGAGGATGAGGATTTCGCCGGAGAATGATCTCGGCGACTTCAGTTGCGATAGCGAGGTATGTTTCGTTCTCTCCCTTTGATGCCATTATCGAGATATTTCTGAGGAAGTGAAGAAATCAGCTTTTGAGATTTGTAGTCCTTTTTTTTTTTTTTTTTCCCCCTGACTCCATTAAAAAGTAAATCTTTCGACTCGACACAGATTTTTTTTATGAAAACGACTTTAGAATGTATGTTTGCTCTCATTTTGCTGCGTTTCCTCGGCAACCAAACGGAGGCTTCATTTTCAATTGTGTGAAAATTTGAAGCTTAAGATTCTAGTGTTTTTTTTTTTGGTTGGAGTTGGAAGGGTCCTGAGGCGTCAGAGGTGCCATCGAATTCCGCTCTTCCTCGAAGTTCATCTAAAAGAAGCAGAGCCGCAGAGGTCCATAACTTGTCGGAAAAGGTTCGTTCTGACATACCCGGAATTTTTTTTTTTTTTTTTTGGTGTTCTGATTTCGGAGTTGTGAATTGTGATTATCTGGTTAACGGGTGAACAGAGGAGGAGGTGTAGAATCAATGAGAAAATGAAAGCCTTGCAGAATCTAATTCCAAATTCCAACAAGGTATTTTGTAAATATGTATCTATCTATATGTTTCAGTTTTATAGTTTTGAGCTTGGTTTTTATGAAGATGCTGTAAAAAATGGGTGATTTTTATGTTCTGTTTTTGATAGACGGATAAGGCTTCAATGCTTGATGAGGCGATTGAATATTTGAAGCAGCTTCAGCTTCAAGTTCAGGTGAGTTTATTCAGTTTCAAGCAATGCTGTTTTGAGTATGATTCTTAATTGGAGTATTAAAAACAAATCCAATTCGGCAACGAGAGTAATATATTCTTTTGAACAATAATTTGATGCCAAGCTGTGTATTTGGCATTCTGTTCTTAGTTCGAATCCTATGGTCGGATTCCATGAAGTGGCGTGATCTTGACTCTTGCTAACAATATGTGATTAACAGAAAAGAAAGAATTTTGAGAGAAAGTTGGTGATGATTTCTATACATGATCTCTATTCTTGAGGTTGGATAATTAACTTTTCGTCTTTGGTTCAGCAATTCATTCTGATTTGTAAACCAAAATGCTGCTTAAGCTATCAGAGCTTTTTCATGGCAACCACAGCGAATGGATCAACGTACCTAGTTAATATATCAAACATAATGCGAATTAAGAATATGCTTGATCAACGGGCCAAGTTAATATATAAAGTTTTACTCATCTTGGAAATCTTTAATGATTACGTCATCCCTGGTTATGTCAGTACAAAGGTTGTAATACAAGAGCTTGCTTGTGTTTCGCCTGTATTGTATCCTCAGCTGTGCAATTTTCAAATGAGGCTACTCTTACAGTCAAAACTACCTTGCCAAATTTTTGAAACTTCTTGTCTTTTAATTACAAACACAAACAATTATATGCACAGAATTCAAGGTAAACTTCTAATTAGACAACTGAAGCCCTCTAGAACTGGTTACAAGAAAACTCCGCTATCAAGAATCAAGACTTTTGAGGGGCCATGATTGAGAGTAAACTTGAACTCTGAATGGAGAGAAGTATGACTGCAATTGGAGGTCGTTTAAAAAGTGCTCGACTTTATTTGAAAGATTGCTGATGATCCATCCAAGTATTTTTGTAATTTGGTTCTGTTTCTTCATCTGGTTTTATAATTTCTCCTTCCTCTTCCGGAATCTAGTAGGAGTGGAAAGTGACAGCTAAAGTTTCTTTTTTGTTGGAGAAAAGCAAATTTTAGTTCCCCTAATAGAGCTAACGTCTTTTCCTTTACTTTTCTCCTTTTTGGTTCGATTTGCAGATGTTGTCAATGAGAAATGGATTAAGTTTGCATCCAATGTGCTTACCAGGAGTACATCCAATGCAGTTGCCATTGCCTGAGACAGGATTGGGATACAATGAAGGTATTAAATTTCTGGACTCCGGCAGAGGAATGAACATGTTTCCTGGCCGTGAAGAGAACATGATGCACTCTACTTATAACTTATCCAATCCATGCACCATTTCAAATCCGCCAGTCATCCTACCTTCAGTTGCAAATGTTGCCTCTTCGGAAGCTTCACTGGGTTTTGAACATTCAATTCAGACTCGATTTGGACCCATCAATCTCCCCACATCTTCAAAGGTAAGTACTACAACGCAAACCTATGATTAAATCACATGAGTTTTTGGAACTCATGCCAGATCATTTTCGCTCTATGAAGGAACTCTGCGTCAATGGAAAACCCCAAATGCAATCAGATACCTGTCATATTGGGAAAAGCTCGTCTGAGGGTGATATCTTATCGTCCAAGAATCCAGAACTTTAACATTTGAGCACTTTTACCAGTTCTTTTTGTCTAAAAGACCACAGCGACATGGACGGCTCATGACCGGAAAATTCCTGACCGTTTTACACTTGATCTGGTGATTGTTTTTTAAGCGGCAAGCCTTTAAAGTGTCGACTCAATTCGTTGACGCCTCGTAACCTGTATAAAAATGATCCGGATACTTGGTACATCATTAACCCATGAACCGATCTACATAGATTTGATACTTGGATGAATGTTTCTATTTCCACCTGTTTGATAGAAACATTGTAGCGTAACAGAATAAAACTTGTTCAGTTCTTGTTCTTTGATCTTTCTTTTTAATTGACTTTATTTTTACGTCCTTTATAATTGTATCTTCTGAATCTGCTTAGTGGCAATCAGAAAATCTAAAGAACAATGGCGGAAAGTGTGCTTGGAGGCGATGAGAAACGGAGAAGAAATTAAGAAGATGACGGCGGGGTGGGGGTAGTTTTGCCCGAGCTTGAGTGTGATGTTTCTTTCTTTCTTCCATTTTGTGTTGAAACGGCCGAAAATCAGGGCTTATTTCAGTGTTTTATCACATGATGCTCTCTTGCGTTTTCTTGGATGGCCAAATGTGTATAATTGCCACTTATCCTAAATAAAATTCACACTAGTACCATCCAGGAATTACTCATTATTGGTTGATATGCAGGTGTTGTTGCACCTCTAACCAATTATTGTATTTTACGTTTATAATTTCGTTTTGACGATAGAATCAACTTTTATTGTATTACTAGAAGTAAAACCATAAATTCTAAAATTGTGATTATATATAAATTGTGCATCCACTCTTTGAGCTAATTATGGAGGATGAGTTTTATCAAAACCTATTTAACATTATAATACTAAGCGTGAACGATGTAATAAAGCTCATATAGCAGATAATACTATAACAATGACTCTTTACCTTATTATTTACACTTTTTTTTTTATTATTCTCAATTCCGTATTTGAAAGAAATATTATTTTAAGTCGTTAAATTATATCAAATTGTCTTAGAAACACAAACCAGAAATGTCTCTTATCTGGGGATTCGAAAGGGGAAGTCACTAAAAAGGAGACGTGTAAGCCGAATCCCTAATTGCACCCGCGTAATAGAAATAACAGGCTAGAGATGAAGAGGGGCAACATTCGTAATATAAGAACAAAGGAGGGTGAAGAAGGAAAAAGAAGAGAGAGGTGGGACTCGCGGTGGCTGATGGCCGTCCGTTTTTTGTTTGGAAGCCAAAATAACGGCAATCGTCTCATGATTGTGATTCAGCCTCTTTTTTCCTGCTCGCCGAATCATATCGTAATCCACTCAGTACCTGTTTCTTTCCACTTTTCTGTCGTTTTCCTCCTTTTCCCCAAACGCCTTAATCGCTTTCATCCCCCTGATATTTACCAAAAACTCCCTCTTTCTTCTAAACGACAACCCCTTTCTCGTCCTTTTCTCTTTTAACCATTTCTGGCAGTTCTAGCTGCTACTACTGCTTTATATATATATATATATATATATATATATATATTTATATATATTCACACACAAATATTATATATATATATATATATATCAGCTCAAGCAAATACATGATGAAATAGCATGGAGAAGTTAGCGGTGGAAGCTGCGGGCAAGAAGAGAAGTACCAGAAAGAAAGTAGCTGCGAAGAATGAAAAGTCAGGTGGTAGTAATGGAGAATCGGACCATGAGATGCACATTTGGACGGAGAGAGAAAGGAGAAAGAGGATGAGGAATATGTTCTCTTCCCTTCGTGATTTGCTTCCTCCTCATAAACTTCCCCTCAAGGTATATACATATACATATATATATATATATATATAATCTCCGAAAAAAGTTGACAACTTTATTCAACTCTCCTAGTTAGCCCTAAGTTTGTGGGTTTTGCACTATATGTATATGTACTCTTCAAGAGCATATTTTGAGGTTTGCTTTAGTTGCTTGCAAATTTTTCTGCTGATGATATACTGATATCACTTGCCTAAAAAGATGAAAATATTGGTTGAGGAGGTAAGGATTGATAAATAAAGTGCGTTTATTGCGTTTACGTTGAAGAAGACACACGTCTCGGTCTGAAAGCAAATATCTTGTTAATCTTTTTAAGGCCAAGAGGCAAGATCTACAAGAAAGCCGCTTTATCTTATCAACGCTGTTCTCGTCCGTTACCCTCAACTTTAATCTTTCAACATTAGGCCGTGATTTTTTAAAATTTGTTTTCTGTTTTTTTTCTTTTTGGTTTTATATTATTTATAACAAGATTAGTTTTCATCCTTTGATTGTGTGTTTGTAATAGCTTTTTGTTATTTCTGGAATTTTTTCTCCTATTTTTGAGCCGAAATATTTTGGTTCTCTATAGGATGAACTGCAGTAAGTCATCAACATTAGATATTGATCAACACAACGTTATGATTTTCATTTTCAAGTGCAAAAAAAAAAAAAAAAAAAAAAGTCGAGATTTTTCATTTCTTTTTCCCTTGCTCTCTTTCCTAATTCATGATCTCCTAGTTAGTTGTAGACAAAATATATAATTTTTCCTATAAACGGCTAATACTTAGCCACATTTTTTTAGTGGGTTTAACCTCATTTTGTGATTCTCGTGATGATCAATAGACGTACGTTACTAGTCAGTCTAGACGAATATGTTTGAGTGTACCGATTTTCTGGCAATCACTTCTCCTCAAGGAAAAAATATTACTTTTAGAGTAGTTAATTAATATCAATTAATTCCATTACTTATATTCTTTTTCCCGATTACATGACATGTTTCTAGATACATTTGTATGTAGATTCATAAATGCAATTTTTCAGGCAGACAAGTCCAGCATTGTTGACGAGGCAGTGAAATATATCAAGACCCTCGAACACACTCTCGACACACTTGAAAAACAAAGGATTGATAAGCTCCGGAGTTGTAGTACATCAACGAGTACCATTGAGCATGATCAAGTGCCATCGATAAGTACAAAATCACATCGCGATCACCGGGAAGCACTTGATCATCGATCAAGGGAATCGATTACTCTTGCGGCAGATACTACTTATCAGGGACGACATGAGTTGAGAGAGAATACAGCTGCAGCTCTTTTGACAGTACTGCCAGCTCTTTCTGATCATCAAATTCAAGCTACTACTTTCCAGACATGGATTTCGCCAAATGTGGTCGTCAACATGTGCGGTGAAGATGCTCAAATCAGCATCTGTTCGCCTAGAATTCCAGGGCTTTTAGCGACCATCTTCTACATACTAGAGAAGCATAAACTGGAAGTGATTTCTGCTCACATTTGTTCAGATCTCTGTCGCAGCAAGTACATGATTCATGCCCATGTAAGTCTAGCTAAGACTATATATATATATATATATATATATATATATAATTGAATAGCACTAGAAAACTCCGACTTTATTATCTAATTCTTTACCAATTTTCAGTTGTCACCTCTTTTATTGGTAAATATAATGTCTTGTTATTAATTGATGACAAATGACAATGCAAACTTGGTACAAAAAGTTTGAATTAGAGTTGACGTTCATAACATTTTTCTATATAGTATGATCTTATCAGAGATTAAGAGAGGGTAGGAGCTATTGATGATGTGCTAGGAATTGAAGTTCATATCCAACCATTTTAGAATTGATCAACAGTTTTTAGGGACATATTAAGCCCTTGAATTAAGTGCAGAACGTTTTTACGATTAAAAATTTCCAAATTTGAATTACTTGATTGGAACAGTGATCTTCTTCCTTGATTGAGAACTAAAAGCGCCCCCTAAGCTTACCTTTTCTTTGAAGAAGTCAGTGATAATTACTTCAATGATTTTCATTGTTTATCTATTATCATCATATTTTGTTACTGACCCTGCTGTGACTTGCTTTGTGGGTGGGAGGGGAGGGATATTGATGGGAGCTCTCACGTCTAAAATCTTAAGTATTTTCTTTTATAGTTTCCTACAGTTTTTTTTTTTTTTAATAAGATTTTGTTACTAGTCTATCTAGATAAGAAGGAATACTTTTACATTCTATGATTTATTGTGGTGGAATAATTCTGTTTGCCTTAATATTTCTATCAGGCAGGTGGAGCTTCCGAGCACTTTGCAGAGGCATTGACGGTGGAGGACATATTCAAATTAGCAGCAGGTGAAATGAACTTGTGGATACTGTCTTGCATTTGATCGATCATATAACGAAGAAAACCAACATATAGCACATTGTAGTATTAGTTACAAGTTTGTTGGAACAAATAAGTGTTTAGCGACTAGCCTTAAATGAACATTCTTATCAACATTTGAAACCGTTTTTATAGCTTTGGACTTTTACTTCTAGCGTGCTTATGAATTTGGGGCTCGGGGGATGCATTTCTTTTTTTATTTTTCTTCAATTTTTTTAAATTTGAGAGTAATGGATTCAAATCTGCATTTTAAAACAAAACTATATAAAATTACTGTGAGATTATACTTATAACTACAGTAGATAAATTTTTCTGAGCTTGCAAGTCACAATATTGTCTCAAGTGATCAAGTTGCTTGTATACGGGGGACAAATGGTATTATTGGTTAGAGAAAAAGGTGAAGCCAAAAGTGATATTTATAATGGTCATGAATCACCATAATTAACAAGTATGAATTCATAATTTGTGGGACTTAGGAAGTGAAACTGATAAGTTTTATGTCTTGAAGTGTTTCATCACCACTTGAATGTAGTTGATGTTATATGTCATATAGCTTTTTTCAAGTACACAAGTGTCTCTTTAAAGTAACATAGAGTGGCTACAATTATTGCTTGTAGTTGAATTGAGAATTTAGAAATGTACGTTTATACATTGTTGTCATTTTTAACTAATAATATGGCAATAATAATCGTTTATTTTAGATTATACCAAGTTTTTTTTTTCTCTATTTTTTTTTTGGGTGATCATGAAAGGGGGGTTTTTTTTTTTTTTTTAATTTTAATTTCCCCATTTTCGGCTGGAAATTAGAGCATATGCAAGAGTTAGGACCAAGCAATACTTGGGAAAAATTCTATTTTGTGGGTAGGTATGGGATATTATATTGCTGGTCTCTATCCTTCCTCCGTTGCAAAGTGTAGAGTACTAAAATTGATGCCAAAACAATCACATGGCTTGCAGGGCATGTCCTAGGCTATTATACCCTTTGTTTCTTGCTTTAAAAACAAAAAACAAAACAAAACAAAAACAAAAACAAAAACAAAACAAAACAGAAAAAATTGAATTTTTTTAATTATTTTTTATTTTTCTTCCCCGAGGTGAAAATAATTACCATTTCCAAAATCAGTTAGATAAAACATCATTGGGAACCAATGAGCATGAAATATGGTTCAAATTAAGAATTGATAGAGCATTCCATAAAGGTTTGAGTACGATTTAGTTGGAGAAAACTTTTGTTGATAGGAAAACCAGAATCTATATGAAAATAGGAGAATTATGTTATTTGCGAAAATAGGTAGGGCACATTAAAATCATCATATCACTAGGGAACTTTGTATAAACCATAAATTTATTCCGCAAGCATATTATTGATTTTGGACCTTATTAATTATCATGAACAAATGAAGCGAAAAAAATGAAAATAGTTGGAGAAATTGAAATTAAAAAAAAAATCTCAAGTCAAACACTAATTTGTTTTTTCTACAACAAAATCTTTTTTCTTTGTTTTTCTATTATGTTTTCTGAAAAGTAGATTCTAATCAAGTTATGAATGTATTACACATTTAAATTGTTCTATTATATATTTAATGGTATCCAAAATAGATGATATACGTTGACACATTTTCTGAAATTTCCCAATAAAACATGATAATTTAAAGAAACTCAATGAAAATATATACTAATAAAATATCAGTATTTTTTTTAAGAGTTATGTGTGTGATCGATATTTTATATATCTCATTGCATGTTTTTTATTTGTAAACTTCAATACGCGTTATTTCTCATTCGAGTTAATCGATGTAACCAAATGTCTATATTTTAATAATATGAGAGTACTTTATGAGATAATTGATATTGTACTACCTTTCATACTTTGCAATATAATAAAATCAATCAATCAAATCAAATCAAATCAATTATCATTTGTAGTGTATGAACAATTAGTTGTTGCCCCATATATGCTCTAAATAATTTATTACACGAGAGAGACACCTCGGACCCAGCAATCAGCAGAAACCAGATCGAAGATATATGTGTGCTAAACATTTTAATTTCCAAACCTAACGTCGTGATATTGTCGACATACTACTACTACAACTTGAAAATTAAAAAAAATTCAAAAAAAAAAAAAAAGACACTGGTGCTAAATGTCACGTCGGTGTGAAAATTGATGGCAAATCCTAATAATGGCTTTGGAGTACGACACCAAACTAACACATTATATACATACATACATACATATATATATATATATATAAATATATCCTCTGGTCAGGTTATATATATATTATCCTCTGGTCAGGTCTGAGCCATGTCTTGCCAGGAGTTTTTATAAAGTGACCATGTATGTATTTTTGTTTTGCCTGCAACGATCACTTTCTTCACAGAGAGCCATGTCTTGCTAGGAGTTTTTGGATAACCAGTCATGGAAAAGACGATGCCAAACATCACCCTCTGAAAACATACATTACATTACATTCCGTAAAATCAATCCCCTAAAGAACAATCGAAAATGAAGTTTCAATTGGAGATGATCATTTAATGGAAATGTTAAAAAAAAAAAAGTGCATTTAACAGCAAGTATTTCTAGTCGTAAGTAGTTGCTGAATGCTGCTCCACCGACACTCGGAAGACAACCAGGCATTTTTTTTTTTTTTATAACAATTTAGTTTATGTTTAGTTTGTCGGTTAGGAGATTAAATTTTTAAGTTGAAATTGATTAATTTTTAAAAAATTAATTATAATTTTTGTTAATTTTTTAAAAAATAAAAATAAAAATAAAAATAAAAAGATATAATTTAATTAAAATTAAACTTAAATACCGAACGAAATCTTAAAGTTTTTATTTTATTAGATGTTTCTTTTACACTGAGGTGGACCAAGACATTTTAACAAAGCTTACGTAACACAGCGTACTTCCTTGGACGGTGCAGGTTATTTGTCTTTTAGCCAAAATTGCATTTTACACCATCAATCTTCTGAAAAATTAACGAAGAATGGGAGAGCCAAGTCGATAAAATAATAACAGTATCAAAAAAAAAAAAAAAAACTTTAGAAAGTCAAAAAGCTAAAAACAATTAAAAAGAGGTCGCCAACGAGCAAAAAAAAGATGTCGCCATCCTCACAGTAATGGGCTATTTGATACGGGCCATTGCTGGCCGTGGGACCTCCAGAGGCTTGGGAGCAGAACTGGGCCCAAATCATTCAGGCCGGACTAATCTGAATGTTATGTGGTTCAAGGGAAGCTGTATTGTCGTGTATGTATAAATATATATATATAGATATACATATATATTGAATAAATCCGTACAACAATATTTAAGCAATGATTCCCTTAATCAAAAAAGCAGAAATAGAAAGAGCAACTACACTAAATAGTCAAACCACAATCTCCAAACAAGCAAACAAACAAATAAAAAAAAAGATTAATACATAATAATGGATGGCGTACTCCAAATGCTATACATTATCGACATCTTTTTTCAACTTTTTTTTTTTTAATTTCTTGGAATCTTTTTTTAATTATTTCCACTCACATTTATTAATAAACTAATGCCTCAGTAAGGCGTACTCCAAATGCTATACATTATCGACATCTTTTTTCAACTTTTTTTTTTTAATTTCTTGGAATCTTTTTTTAATTATTTCCACTCACATTTATTAATAAACTAATGCCTCAGTAAGTCTTACATTCCTTGAAAGGAGACAACTATTAGCAAAAAGATCTTTTACTTTATTTTCTAATCTATGGAGCAAAAGTCTTAAGCAACGTTAAATACCTAATCTATGGAGTATTTTTATTAGTGACATCCAAAGAAGCATTTCATAAGCAAAATATCTTATACGTGGACTCAAAAGTTTTTTTTTTTTTCCTTTTCCTTACCTTTCTCAAAGGAAGAGTCACGGATGAATAAGATACATTATCATCGTATTAATTTCAAAAACTGAAAAAATAAATTAAAAAAGGGGCTAATGCGACCTTTTTGTCACGCCCGTCATCCAATGAATACCCGAAGCAGCCAAAGGAACGGACAAAAAAAAAAAAAAAACAGCTACAATAATAAGAAAATGTTTCCAAATATTCACGGATATGTAACATCTAATAATGGAGCCAACACGGAAATCAATATAGGCCCAGCAGAAATACAAAGACAGAAGTCAGAGTGACAAACAAGTAATAAATAAATACAAAGTGGATACGGCCATAATTACGAGACACGATAGATTACGCAATTTAAACAAGTTAGCACTTAAAAAAGCTTGAGAGCACAAAGAGAGAGAGAGAGAGAGAGAGAGAGAAAAAGTAGTGGGAAGGTTTTAATTAGCTTCATTTTCTTTCTTTCTTTCTCTTCTTTCTAAAAATAAAAAGTCCCATTCACAAACCCCACTCAGTTCTTCTTCTTCTTCTTCTTCTTCTTCTGACCGTGAGAGATGTCCAATTTTTTCCACAATTTATCTCATTTATAATCATCCTTACTCAGTACCCACTACTCCCACCCACCCACCCACACACTCGCTTTGTCTCTCTTCTTCTTCTTCTTCTTCTTTCTTCTTTCTTCTTTTTGTGTCAGATAAGCCACCCACAAGTAACAGTAGTGGAAGAAGAAGAAGAAGAAGAAGAAGAAGAATGTCTGACTACTCGTTTCTGAATGATCAGCTCTCACGGCGGACCTCGATTTTCGGTTTACGATTGTGGGTGGTCCTCGGAATCTGCGTCGGAGCAGCCATAGTCCTCGTCCTCTTCCTCATATCCCTCTGGTTCACCTCCCGACGCAACGCCTCTTCTTCTTCCAAGGGCCCCAACAACAAGCCCTCTCTCAACAACCCCACCATCCCCAACGTCTCCAAGGAGATCCAGGAAATCCGAATCGACCATTCTCGAAACCAGACCTCCCACCCTCAGCCAGACCCCAAGCTCCAGTCCCAGAACTCCGACCCGTTGGTGGAGCCCGAGCCTTTGCCGGAGGAGGAGAGCCCCGCCGCCGGTAGACACCGAATCCACATTGAGATTGGCAAGGATCACCGGATTTCGTACCCGGACAGAGGCGGTGGTGGTGTGTCCTCCCATGGAAGCGGAGAGGCTCGGTCCGGCGACCAGGCTCTCATTACCGTGCCGGAGGTGTCGCATTTGGGTTGGGGCCATTGGTACACTCTCAGAGAGCTTGAAGTCTCCACTAATGGCTTTGCTGACGAGAATGTAATTGGAGAAGGTGGGTACGGAATTGTGTACCGTGGTGTTCTGGAGGATAACACTCTTGTTGCTGTCAAGAATTTGCTCAACAACAGGTATCTTATTTATTTATTTATTTATTTTTGGGCATAAATCTGCTTTAAAAAATTGTATTCAGTTTTAGAGCAGAGGAAAGCTTAATTTGTTCAATGTTGGCTGTTTTGGGTTTTAGGGGACAAGCTGAGAAGGAGTTCAAGGTTGAAGTTGAAGCCATTGGTCGTGTACGCCACAAGAATTTAGTGAGGTTGCTGGGTTATTGTGCTGAAGGAGCTCATCGGTAATTAATTAGTCACTTATTCTTTTGTCCCTTTGATTGTTGATGCTCTATCTAACATGGATGCTTTATGTGTGTGTGTGTGTGTATAAATATATCTTCCCTTTTTGTAGGATGCTTGTTTATGAGTATGTGGACAATGGAAACTTAGAACAGTGGCTTCATGGAGATGTTGGACCTTGCAGCCCTCTGACATGGGAGTTCCGAATGAATATAATTCTTGGGACAGCAAAAGGGTATTTCTTGAATCAAAATGACAAACTTTTTTGTCTATTGTTTTGGGTCTCTTGTGTTTTTGCATAACTGAAACTTCACCAACATTATATAGGTTGACCTACTTGCATGAGGGGCTTGAGCCTAAGGTTGTTCACCGCGATATTAAGTCGAGCAACATCTTACTTGACAAGCAGTGGAATCCTAAAGTATCTGACTTTGGCCTGGCAAAACTTTTGGGATCTGAAAGGAGTTATGTTACGACTCGTGTCATGGGAACCTTTGGGTGAGCTGAAGACTTGCTTCTTGTTTTGAATTTCCTCGATTTTGGTCTAGCATTGTTAAATTGAATTTTGGGTTTTATTTTTGTAGATATGTAGCTCCAGAATATGCTAGCACTGGAATGTTAAATGAAAGGAGCGATGTATACAGTTTCGGGATTCTCCTCATGGAGATAATTACTGGGAGAAACCCGGTGGACTATAGCCGACCCCCAGGGGAGGTGTGGTTTTGACAACTGATGCTATTTGGTTACATTGTCAATGGAGTTTGTTAAGGAGTTTGTTTCTTTTTTCTTTATCTAGTGTAATGATTGGCGAATTGAATTGTCAGGTCAACTTAGTCGAATGGCTTAAGACAATGGTCACGAATCGAAATGCAGAGGGAGTTGTGGATCCTAGATTGCCGGAGAAGCCTTCCTCTAGAGCGCTGAAGCGTGCTCTTCTAGTGGCTTTACGCTGTGTGGACCCTAATGCTCAAAAGAGGCCAAAAATGGGGCATGTGATCCATATGCTTGAAGCGGATGAATTTCCATTCCGTGATGTGAGTACTCATTAACTTTCTCCCGTAATTGCGGTCACCAACCTCATTTCTGCATATATCATGATGAAAGTTTTATACTGACTGTTAAAAGTTAAAAACTTTGCATAGACCCACCCTGTATGTTCATTAAATTTACGAACTTGCAACTTACAAGGGCAATGGCCATTCATCTGTAACTTAAAACGTTTAATTCATGAACACAAACTTTTCCCATATAATCGGGGGCTGACATTTTACTCCATCTTCGTAGTTTATTAGTAAGTCGGGATAATTATTTTGGTGTCTTTACTGGATATGCTTTTTCAGTACAGCAGTCACCTTGTGACTTGAGTGGGTTAGCATGTGTTGCAACAAATGCGTTCCGTCTACGTTGTTCTTCCTCTTTGAAAACCTACCTTAGTGACTACCATATTTCATCAATTCTCTTGGTGTGCCAACAGTTTTTTTACTGAAAAAGAAAAGGGGTTTCGGATCCTTTCAGAAACCTTTTTGACTGTGTGCCGAGGCAAGAACTGCCTCAAAGTAAATCTGAAAAGCAGAACCACATTTTTAAAGTGATAATCTGTTGTCTAACATGAAAAGCAGATAAAAAAAAAAAAGCTACGTAGTCAAAAATGTATGCTATGTTCAATTACTTGTATAAATGTTGATTTGGATCGTCTTAATTTCAATTTCAGGATCGCAGAGCGGGACGGGAACAAGGACGCATGCTGCGGAATGGTATCATGGGGGAGAAGCATGTGAATGAATCAGGCGATAGTAGTGGATATGAAAGTAGTGTCCAATCTAAGACAGCATTGTGGATAAAGCAACACGCTGAGGAAGAGCAGTAGCCTCTAACAAATTTTTCATCTATGAAGGTGAATGGAAACGCCTTATTTTGAATGTCGGCTTCTTTTCGAAGATGGCTGGTGAAAATGCTTCTCTACTGCTGTATATTTAATGAATGTTCACACTGAGTTCGCAGTTTTTTCTAAAAAGTTATTTAGCATTTTATTCCACTCTGTGTATGTAATTAAAAATATGGATGGAGTATTCTTTTTTTTATTATTCTTTTTTGTTCACTTCATGGACCAACTAGATTTTGTAGATGAAATAGATTATTTTCCTTCCATTTTGTTTATTTCGATTCGAAATAGAAATGCCAAATATCTGCTGTTCAATCATATCATCTACAAAGGAGCATCTGCTTAGTATAATAGTATTATAATGTCTACAAACAAGATTTACGTTCACTCGAGATGCTGTGGTAAGACCACTTTTCGTTTAAGTTAGGTAGGATGCTTTGAAAAACTAGAGTGGATACGAACTTGGGTCCTACAATTTATCAACATAATGTCATATATATGTATATAAAAGAAAATATTATATATAAATATATATATATATAACCTTGGGACCTACAATTTTACAAGAACACTGTTGGGTTCCACCACGGGAGTTGAAAGGTGTGGGGGGCTTGCTCAAGACAGAAGAATCCTTGACAGCTAGGAATGAAAAAGGCCTCGTATATTTGGACCCTTCTAACTGTAACTTTTGCTGTTTTGGTCTTTAATATAAAAGTTAATCGGGGACTTGCTGTTTCTTAATTCCTCCTTCGGCTTTTCTTTTGGGGGCTCTGTTGAAGTTGAGATTCACGTCGACAATTGTCTTATTCGCAATTGAAAAAAAAAAAAAAAAGGGTCTAGTTTCAATTTTGGTGGCTTTCAGTTTTTGTGGCTGTCGCATTTTCTCAAGTGAAACCTAAATTTTTCTTAGCTTATACTCTCTCTTGTGTCTCCTTTTTGTTTGATTTTCAAAGCTGATGGAGCCTAGATGTTCTATTTATCTTTTATGACAGGAAAAATAAAAAGTGAGTGTCCATTAGTTTTTGGGGTTTTAGTGTGTTTGGTTTGATTTTGAGTTCTACAACATACCGACAAGAAAATCATAAATCGAGTCAAAGTTGTGGAGGAGCTGCATCGTGAAAACGACATCTAGTTGAACTGTAACAAAGCGACAGGTGGTTTATTTCATCTAAGGGCAGCTATACATTTCATCCTTACAACAAACGACGTTTAGTTTGTATTTCACGATCAAACATGTTAAACACAAGGCAGTGTCATTCGTTTGTTTTAACTCCAAACGACATGGGTATCTTTCCACAAAACGACATGTCTTTCATGAGGCAGGTTAAAAAAGACATGCAGGGAAAAAACGACATCTCAATAAATGGCAACAAAACGACAGGTGTTTATTTTATAAATTGGGATAGAATTTTTTTTTTTTTTTTTTTTTAGAGAAATTGGGATAGAGTTTATCGTTACAGAAACGAAGTTTCTTTTGTAGTTCACTATCAAACATTCCAATAATAAACTATTAAATTCTTTTGTTTTAACACTAAACGAGAAAGGTTAATCTTTTTCAAAAACGACATGTCGTTTATGAGGTAAGTTAAAAAATACATACAGGGAAAATAAATAAATAAATAAGTTTAGATGATTGTATCCTATTATATATTCTTTCATCCTCCAGAAAACAATACCTAAAAGAAAAAGATTTGTCGTCGGTCATTGAAGATGAAAAGGATATATGTGTCGTTTGAGGAAAAAGAAATGCCGTTTTTACCTTTACATTCATTCTAATATTAAAGCCTAGATGTAGTTTATTATTGGATAAAATTAAACTGTGATTGTTTTTAATTCATTCAGTTGAATCAAAATGACGTTCATCTTTCCTGACAAAAAAACGACTAATCGAGTCAAAACGACATCAGCTATGCCTATGCGACTCGACATCAGCTATGCCTATGCGACTCATTTGATTCAGTAAAGTTCTATACGATTTATCTTTTTCACAGATAAACAACTTAACAATATTTTTTGGTCCCCTTAAGATGAGTCTAAGAAATATGGGATCATCTTATGGCAACATAAATTTCTCTGGTTTCATCTTCACCAGCCTAATATTTTTCTTGATTAATTTCCATACTAATTATCACTTAGCTTCAGCCAATGATAGGTACACATATATTGTTTACATGGACAAGTCCCAAATGCCCAAAGTCTTCACAACCCATGATCAATGGTACTCTTACATCATCGACTACATCAACGCCACACATCGCAACACATCGGAGAGCTCGCCGACGCTTCTCTACGCTTACGACAACGCTCTTCATGGCTTCTCTGCCTCACTATCCCCACCGGAGCAAGAGACTCTCAAGGTCAGAGGCTTTGTGTCATTATATCCAGACAAACTTGTCTAACTTGACACAACTCACACTCCGGAGTTCCTCTCTCTCAACCCCTCCCAAGGATTATGGCCCACGTCGAGCTACGGAGAAGGCATCGTAGTCGGTCTTATCGACAGCGGGGTTTGGCCGGAGAGCCGACGCTTCAATAATACCAACATGACAAGAGTTAGTCCAATATCGTGGAAGGGCCCGTGTGATCATGAAGATTCTTATATTTGCAACTTCAAGATAGTTGGAGCCAAGTGCACAAATGAATATTGTTCTCCGGTCTAATACGACCGGTATATTTGTGTTTGATTATCCCCTTTCTCATGTTGAAGCTTCTGGAGTTGTGATTAGCTCTAGGGATGCATTAGAAGTGATCAATTATGCAATAAGTAATGATAAGCCTGTTGCAAGTATAAAGTTCAAGCAAACGATTTTGGACTCCAAGCCTGCACCAATTGTGTCATTAACTTCCTCAAGAGGTCCTTCTCCGAGCTACCCCGGTGTCCCGATGTGATGGCACCCGGATCGCACGTTTTAAGTGCTTGGATTCCTTCTCTAAAAGTAGACACCACAGGGCCAACAAATGTTTTCTACAACGATTTCAATTTGTTGTCCGGGACATCCGCGGCCTGTGCTCATGCTTCTGGCGTGGCTGCGCTTCTGAGAAGCGCGCATCCAGAATGGAGTCCTGCCGCAATTAGGTCCGCCATGATCACCACCGCGAATCCAATGGATAATACTTTCGATCCAATTCGAGATTATGGAGATGATTTGCAATTTGCTTCTCCTTTGGCAATGGGGGCAGGTCAGATTGATCCTAACCGTGCACGGTTTGATTTACGACGCAACTCCGCAAGATTATGTGAATCTTTTGTGCTCTACAAATTTTACGGACAAGCAAATCCTCTCTATTGTAGATACAAACAGGTATGATTGCCTTAGGGCCTCTAATGACCTCAATTATCCGTCGTTTATTGCTCTATACCATGTTGATCATCCTGGGGAATGGACGGAACAAAAGTATATATACATGAACTTTGACCAATGTTGTTCAAAGTTTTGTGACTTATAAGGCCATAGTGACCGGACCAAATGGTTCTCAAGTTGTGGTTTCGCCAGATGTTTTGGTCTTCATGAAGAAGTATGTGAAGAAATCCAACAACTTGACAATTAAGCTCAAAGGGAACATGGAACGGAGAGTTTCATTTGGTTCACTTGTTTGGGTTGAAGAAAATGGCAAGCACACAGTGAGAAGCCCAATTGTTGTGTCGCCTTCGGTGTTAAGTACTATTTGAGCAGTTGTAAGATAAGATGTCAACTTTTTTTTTTTTTTTTTTGGGCTAAAGAAAGGCTTTGGTGGTGACCCCTCATTGTCTCATTTTCAACCCTATAGGCGGGATCTATTTTCCTAGGAATGGTAAGGAAGATATGGACCTCTAACCCAGCCTCTTATAGTCGTCAATCTAGATCCTACCCAGAACATCGCCAACTCTATGCATCCACAGTCAAAGCTGGAGCGGTGGTCTTACGAAAGTTCCATAGGGATCGAATTTGGGTGAACGAAGAAAAGAGAAAAAAAAAAAAAAAAAAAGATAAGATGTCATCTTAAAATTTTGTTAATTAGATGAGAAAGAAAAGAGAGAGAGAGGTTCTTCCTACTAGTATTATTTCAGTTTATTGAGTCGAATTTACTTTGTAATTAGAAATATTTGGTAAGGTGGTTTTTTTACAAGAACTAATGCTCAGTTTGGCTTTCAGGTTCAAATTTAAAGTTTTCACATCATTTTTATTTTTTCCTGAAAAGTCAAAAAAATATATATATAGTTAATTTTTGAAAAGTTCAACCCAATCAAAAAATTCCAGTACAAGCGTGTACACCAAACACAAGCTAAAAAAAAAAAAAACTAGAAACTAGTAGTAGGTAGTGGTCTTTCCTTTACTTATCTTTTTTTTTTTTTTGTTTAAGCTTGGTCCTCAAATTAAATTTGACATTTCAGTTAATTGTTTAAATATTTTTAGTATTTAGTTTTTTATTTGTACGGTCAGGTTAAATTAGACAGTACATAGTAAGTAAATAGTATAATAGCATATATAAATAAATAAATAAATAAATAAAAAGGGATAGGCAATAAAATAAAAAAAATATCTGGACTTTCAATATCCACTGAGCTCCATGTGAACTGGTCCGTTGGCCGGAGCCTCTCACCATTGGGCCTCACCAAGTTCTTTTGCGTATAATTCCAACTTATGAAGTGGAGAATTTAGTGGAACGTGGTCACCGCAAAACTTTCGCTTTTTTGGATTTCAATTTTTTCTTTTTTTTATCTTTTTTATTTTGGCTTCTAAAATTCACTGAATGAAAAATATAATTTTATCAGGAACAAGTTTTTGGGATTTTATATGGATATGAGATTCAGGCAAGGGCATAGGAAAGGATTATGAAAGGAAATTATTCACACAATGTGGAACCAGTCATTCGATTCAAAAGCAATTAATTAAAAGAGAAGCCATTCTATTGCAAACATTTTTATGCAATTATGCAAATACACACAAATATTTGATGTATATATTTGCATTTGCGACAGCTCGGGTGTATAATAATCCTTAAAACACACAGATTTAGGCTAATAAGACATTGAGACCTTAAAGAATTGGGGATAGCATTCCAATCAAACTCACAAAACCTACCTCAAAACTTGACTGCGCTATCAGAATTAGAGATTTGAACAATGAATTTGATTGAAGGACGGTCATCTTAGAATGTAAAACTATTTGTTGACTTATCTATTAACAATTTCACTTTTTGGGAGAAACGATAAATTTTATATAATGTCAAAACATATGAGATTTTGAGTTCAAACTCTTAAAACTATTGGAATCTTTCCCTTGATCTCTTTCAGGTTAATGCAGACGTGGGGCCAATAGATCATGGGATCATAACAACCAATGACAAAGCCAGGATTTATTGACAGGGGGTCAAAAAACTTTTTTCGGTCAAGTCATTAGGCCCACTAATGTTTATGTTTTTAATAAACTATTTTATTTCTTAAAATCCAAATTGTTTGCCTAATAAAATATGAGTGGTTATATTTGCACCCACAATATTGATAAATATTCTCATCTAATAAATGTTTCCTAATATAAACATACTAAATCTATCCTTTTATAGATACTTTTTATATAATATCACATTTAACCCTCTTATACACTCACTTTTATTTCAAATTTAATTTATTTTTTAAAAAAAAATAAATTAACAAATCTAAATAAGAAAATAGATACTTTTTTCATTCTCAAAAAGAAAACATAAAGTATTTCTAAAAAAAGGAGAGTAAATAGTAAAGAGAAAAACTCAAGTAATGTCTAAATCAAAAATCAAGAAATATCATACTGAATTTAAAAAAATACATAGATATAGAATCATGTAAACGAACATAACAAGAAAAAATAAACAAAAAGAATAATCATATAAAAAACCATAGAAAATCATTTTCAAATACTAAAAGAAAAGGAAAAAAAAAGATAATACTAATAATTAAAAAATAAAAAATACATATTTCAATAGTTGTTGGCTCTTCAAGAGACATCTTTCTTTTATTTTTATTTTTATTTTTATTTCACTTGAAACCTCTATTGAAAATTTTCATGCAGTTATAAAAATTTCTTTTGAAAAATTTCTTTTTTTTTTATGAAGAGCAATTTAGAGTTTAAAACAATTTCTTAGGATTTTTTAAAAATATTATTTCCATTTATGGTTAATGTGATGTATGTTTTTTAATTATTTTATAAAAAAAATATTTTCATTTATAGATATGTGGCGATATAAGCATTCTTAATGGTTTTAAAGTAATTTTCTTATACGGTAAAATACATTAAAAATCTTTATTGACTTTGTGGGGATATTTATCATGATTGTCGGTGCAAATAAAATCTCCCTAAAATATTGAAGGGGTGTCAAGACTAATTTATACACATACCCACTATATTCAAATAAAAATAAAAAAAATAAAAGAAAGAGAGAGAGAGAGATCAAAAAAGCTAGGGGGGACCATGGCCGCCCCCACTCCGCCATTGATAACAGCCCAAATGTGTGGAACTGCATAGACCATTAAAGAGATGATGGGGTTCAAGTTAACCTTAGTGTCTTTAGCAATATATATATACATATATATATGTATATACAAAAAAGAAAAAAGAAAAAAAAAGAAAAAAAGAGTTGAATCTTACTGCTTTTCTACTGAAGGTTGGAGTGATATATCTAGGATTAATCCTAAAATGATCGTCTTCAAACTTGACTCCAAATCTCACTTTGATCACTAAGTTTTAAACATACTAAATTTAATTCTGAAATGTAAGTTTGATTCAATTTTGATCCTTTTTAGTTGGGTCTAAAAAAGAAGATGAAATGTGCACGCAATGCTGATAAAAAATAAGACACTGCCAACGGAACACAAAACATGACACTACTAACATAATATCATCCACATTTTGTCCTTTTTTTTTTTTTTAATCACCCAACTGATGAAAGGACTAAATTGAAATAGACTGATAAATCGGGATTAGATTTGAGACCTTTTAAAATTTCGGGAAACCTTAATTGTGACATTAACCCTTATATCTACCTGAAAACTGCTGTCATTTCTCTCATGTTAATAAAATTATCTTGTTTTGAGCTTTGAACTTCTAATCTATGATTGAAAATGATTGAATCGACCCATGACCAAACAATTTGCTCCAATTATTGACCTGTTAAGCTTAGCATGATGCCAAATCTCTTTCCTAGCTAGCAGATTCCTCATGCAATCGCGTTAATAAATTATACACACACACATCTCATCAACACTTTAACCATTGGAAATATTGTTATCTATTTTTTAATATGTCACATGCGAAGTAATTTACAAAATGATTTAACCACTTTTTTAAAAGTTATCAAAAAAATTTCATTAGCAAAATAACCTCAAACAACCAGGAACGATAGTCGTTCCTATGTTAAAATGAGAGAAGGTTATTTTGTTAATTTTAACTTTTGAGATTGTCATTTTGATAAATACCCATGCTAGTATACTGTAAACACTTTTTTCTTTTCTTCTGTTGGAACTATACAAGATCAAAGTTCTCAGAGCAAGACTTAAATGTACTTTTACGTGCAAGAAAGAAGAAATTAAAGTAGGAAAAAAAAAAAAAAAAACTTTCGACGATAAGGAAAACAGAGAGGTTTCATCAGAATCCGTATGATTCTCATGGTTTTTCACTTTGCGCTTGGCCGGGTGAGATTAGCAAATAGAGCTTGGACAATGACTGGAATAAAGTCACAAGAATCTGCTTAAAAAAGTATAGCCATTATACATTTGATGTCCTATTTATAATGTTCCCAAAATTTTGATGACTCAAAAGTCATCCCAAGAGATTCATTGCTGAATTGATTGGTAAATGTTATTGATGAGCCACTTAAAGTCGGTTTGCACTTTCACATATATGGTCCATTCAACCCCTCCGCACAAAAGGGGCTACCCTTCCAATTTTATTTGCACCTTCCTAATAAAAATGTAAATTCGAATATTACATTTTCACTAGAGTACAGAAAAAGAAGGGGGAAAAAAAAACATCATCTCAAATCTTGTACATTTTTTTCCCCCCCACTTTTATAGCTTGTTCTGTTTTTCCTACGATTAAGGGCACATGGTGGGTTCTAAACTACCAGCCAGATAAATTTTGTCTTTGCACCATGTTTAGCCAAAAAATATTGTTCCTTTCTTCGCGGACAAAACTCTATCAATCAAACACCTTTGGTAATAATAATCACATTAATCTTGGTTTAATCAATGTTGAGATCTGTTAAGTCGTTTGGATTTTGGTTCTAATTAAGTTCAAATACAAAGATACTAATTTTAGTGTTTAATTAATATATAGACACGTGTCTTGTTACAATTATATAGGAGATTATATATATATATATATATATTGATGTGTACGTCGTCCACTTATTGGCGTGCCTCGAGTGCGCCATGCTTGCGTGTGGCGTTGCGGTCCATGCAATTGATAAGGGTGTCAAATATTGGTGTATGGCCTTTTGTGTGTCCACTATTCCGATCCCTATCAAACAAAAAAATCATCAAGATGAGAAAAGTGAACGGTTCTGATTTGATTCGGTTGAATAATTGTATGCATATGTTTGCATCCTCGTTTATATGTTTTTTTTTTTTTTTTTTAAGTTTTTCAGCTCCACTACTGTCTTTGGACTTGATATATACCAATGTCAACGAGCCTAATTGAGAGGAAATTTAAAAAAAAAAAAAATTTAAAAAAATAACAAACGTTCTTTTTCTGTATTGGTCAGACAGATAAAAAAAATAGTTATCGCATATTAGTTGGAAATGAAATTGTTTTTCGGGTCAAGTAATCCACAACAACAACTTGCATGTCATAAATCATGGCGGGTCCCAAAACGTCCCAAAGATGCCCAATAAGGGACGAGTAGTGCGGAAAAACTAAAGGTGATCAAGAATTTCTCAGCTTCCCATACTTCTTTTTTGATAGTTAAATCATTCACAACTTATATAAGTACACCAACTATACATGAACTTCCTATTCCAAAAAAAAATTGAATCCCCTTCAATCAAGCCATATCCATGGCTTCGCGTGACAGAAGTGCGGTTCCGTTTTATAATTATTGTCATTGCTACTTCCTTTTGTTTCTCGCCCTTTCGCACCTCCTCGCGGCTCAAACCGATAATTACATAATCCACATGGACTTATCGTCCATGCCTAAAGTCTTTTCCCATCACCATTCTTGGTACTCGGCAACACTGACCTCTCTATCCAAAAATGTGCCCGAAACAACAAAGCTCATCTATAGCTACACTCATGTTATGAACGGCTTCAGCGCAAGCCTAACACCTTCCGAGCTAGAAGCCATTAAGGCCTCTCCTGGTTACGTTCACTCAATTAGAGACTTACCTGTGAAAGTTGACACAACTCACTCCACCAAATTCCTCGGCCTCAATTCTGCTTACGGTGCGTGGCACGAATCGAATTACGGCGAGGGAGTCATAATCGGGTTGGTGGACACCGGCGTATGGCCCGAGAGCGAGAGCTTCAACGACGACGGAATGTCGGAGATTCCATCCCGGTGGAGAGGAGAATGCGAGACCGGGAAGGAATTCAACTCCTCCTTGTGCAACAAGAAGCTCATCGGAGCCCGGTTCTTCAACAAGGGCTTGTTGGCGAAGTACCCCAATACGACGATCGGGATAAACTCCACGCGCGACACCGAAGGCCACGGCACTCACACGTCGTCGACTGCCGCCGGGAACTTCGTCGACGGCGCGTCGTACTTCGGCTACGCCTCGGGGACTGCAAGAGGCGTGGCGCCACGCGCCCACGTGGCCATGTACAAGGCCCTGTGGGAGGAAGGCTCCTACACGTCGGACATAATCGCCGCCATCGACCAAGCGATAGACGACGGCGTTGACGTGTTATCCTTGTCGTTCGGATTAGACGGCGTCCCTTTGTATGAAGACCCCGTCGCCGTAGCCACATTTGCGGCGTTGGAGAAGGGCGTTTTCGTCTCCACGTCGGCGGGCAACGAAGGCCCGTTCTACGGCTCATTGCATAACGGAATTCCTTGGGTCCTAACCGTCGCCGCCGGTACAATAGACCGTGACTTCAACGGAGTTTTGAATCTCGGGAACGGAGTTTCGATCTCGGGAGCTTCTCTTTACCCGGGGAATCTAACCGACGCACGTGTTCCAATCGTTTTCATGGACACGTGTAAAGATAAGAAGAAGTTGAAGCAAGTCGGGAGAAAAATCGTTGTGTGCCAAGACAAGAACCATTCGTTGAGCAGCCAGTATGGTAATCTTGAGAACGCCAAAGTCTTCGGAGGTGTGTTCATCACTAACGATACCGACTTGGAGTTCTTTGTGCAGAGCTCGTACCCGGCGATATTCCTGTCGCCGGAAGACGGCGAGGTCATCAAGGACTACATCAAGGCCGACGAGGAGGCCAAAGCCAGCATGGAGTTCGGCAAGACGGTGCTGGGGACGAGGCCGGCTCCGAAGGTCACCAGCTTCACTTCCCGAGGGCCGTCTCCAAGCTGTCCGGAGATTCTGAAGCCGGACATACTGGCTCCCGGATCGTTAATCTTGGCTGCGTGGCCTCCGAACAGCGCCGCCGCCTACGTTGACGGTCGACAGCTTTATAGCAAGTTCAACCTCCTGTCGGGGACGTCGATGGCGTGCCCCCATTTAGCAGGAGTGGCGGCACTGATAAGAGGCGCGCGTCCCGAGTGGGGCCCCGCCGCCATCCGCTCCGCCTTGATTACGTCATCCGACCTCTACGACAACTCCCTCGGCCACATCAAGGACATCGGTTTTCGACAACCAACCGGCAACTCCGCTGGCCATGGGGTCCGGCCACGTCAACCCCAACAAGGCCTTGGACCCCGGGCTCATCTACGACGTTGACATACAAGATTACGTGAACGTCCTTTGCGCTTTGAACTACACTAAAAAACACATCAAAGTCATAACCAAGTCGGCCGGCTCTTTGTCGGACTGCTCAAAGCCGTCGTTGGATCTGAACTACCCGTCTTTCATCGCGTTTTTCAATGCGAACGACTCGAAGATGTCGGATGTGAAAACTGTGAAGGAGTTTCAGAGGACGGTGACCAATGTGGGTGAAGAGAAATCGACCTACGTTGGAACTATCACGGGCATGAAAGGATTAGAAGTTAGTGTCGTTCCGAAGAAGTTGGAGTTCGAAGGGAGGAACGAGAAGAAGGAGTTCAAGCTTCGTATAGAAGGTCCGAGAAGGATGAAAGAGAGGGTCGTTTTTGGTTATCTCAGTTGGGTGGACAACGAGAACAAACATGTGGTCAGAAGCCCCATAGTGGCCACGAGCCTCGACTCCACGGCAGTGTCGTAGAGGAGCAAAAAACACTACTCTGCACCTGCTTCTACACCATCATTTCTCTTTTGCTGAATAATAAAAATTGATTTGATTTTCCCGACACATATTATCGGCTACCTTGATGTGTGATAGATCTGATCAGGTCATCCAGTCATAACATTGGATATGGGTTTTTTCTTTTTCTTTTTTCTTTTTTCTTTTTTCTTTTTTCGTATAATTGTATGGTTGTAACGCTGTCACTTGTTAAATCATGTACATGTAAGGGCGAAAAAAAGGTTGGGAGACAAATAAACAAAAAAGTTCTGGAGTCATTGTACTTTGAGGGCAAAAATATGAATATCATTCTATTAAAATATACGTGCTCAAGTGGGTAAGCGCAAAAATTTCAACCATGTCATGGATTGATTTTCAGATCTGTCACTAAATGACATTCAAACACAGAAATAATTGTGGTCCGTTAGTACAATTAAGTAGTCTAATAGGTTTAGAAATTATGAAATGACTAGTTTCCGATGTCGTGTTAAGTTGTGATATGCAGTTTGTGCTACCAGTTTTCAGTTGTCACGTCAAGGTAAGGTGTAGATTTTCACCTTTTTTTTTTTTCGCTGGGAATATTTGTTAATGTCTTATTGATTGCACTTTAAGAGTCTAATAAATTAATTAATGCATTACCATCCATCCGTATAACGCTTTGACAGAAAGTATACCAACAATTATCACCAATCAACTTATGAAAATTATTAACGATGGCATCGTACTATGAAATATAATTTTATATTATTGATCTCATCGCCAATTAATTTTCAAATCAATATGTCAAACATCAAAAATAAATTATTTTAATAAAATTTATTGTTGTTTATGAAATGATATTAAGCATGTCTATATATATATATATATAATACAATCTGGTGCAGTATCATTTGTAAGTTAATGTAACGGTATGATACATTTGCTTATGCTCCTTTTAGGGTATCTAATATTCGACACTCTATAATTTTATTTTAAGATTCCTACTAAGCCAACATATGCCGTGTGAGAAATAATTTCATCTTAAATTCTTGAAAAATTAGTTTCCAGGATCTTTTGTTATGCTGAAATTTTTTTTTTATGTGGGACCTTGTTTTGCCCCGAGGCTTGAGGGAATTCCCCCTATTTGTTTTTGTTTTTAGGAAACATATCGTTTTTAGTTTTTTCGGATTAAATAATCGGTCCATCTCTATAATTATTTTGTATAGGGCGTGATCAGTAAACCAATATGTCAAAATCGTACCATATGAAAACTTAATAAGTATTGTTTCTTTATTTTACGCACAGTTTTGCTTATAAGAATACTCAAAGAAGAACAGTGACATTTATACAGCTCGATTTTATATCTATAAATTATATATATATATATATATATAGAGAGAGAGAGAGAGAGAGAGAGAGCTAGCTACTTGCAAGCCGTGATGCGACATTAATTTGTGAGAGTCGCCAAAACGACACGAAAGATTAAAAAGGTACTTCATTTTGTTGCGCACTCCGGAGATCGACACAAGATTATTATTATTATTATTATTATTATTTGTTTTTATGTATTAGAAAGTGACCTGACGTATAAATGATAGTCTAGCAACATGCAAACTCACATGGGTGTTTCACAGAAATGACATCCTTTCCCATTTAATGTAAATTTCACTGAACTATTATTAGATATAGAGTTGCTAATTAAAATAAAGTAGAAAGATTTCTTTTTCATATACGTAGTGTATTTCAGAACACGGACAAGAATTTTAGGGGATCCACATAAGCGACAGCTTAACATTAATGCTATTTTTCTTCTATTTTTTCTGAAAAAATTAGCTTACACCTTGTTATAGCTGCAATTAAATGGCACATGCGCGTGTACACCTATTATTACAAAGGAACGTGGGTCGACAAGCTATGTTATGTAAGACCATCTCCAGTTATGTAAAAGACCGAGACCTTAATTCTCTTCTATATATTCTCAAGTAGTCCCATCCCTTTTTCCGTCTCATCAATCATAATTTGATAATTCTGTCTTGAAAGTATTTTTATTTGAGAAGTCCCCTCAAAATCATAGATATGAGGTTTAGATTTTGCGAAGCAATTTCAAAGAGAGTACACATATTATATGATTTTATCCATCATTTTTGACTCGGCAGCGAAGACTTTTACTTTTTCAATGGAAGATGTTGCCTGTTGGTGGGTGCCAACGGGATCGGTAGAAAATACGGTTAGAATTAGAAATGTTTATACGTATTTCATTGTTTTTTTTTTTTTTCATTTCTTATTTCTTTTTTTTCTTTTTTTTTTTTTTTTTTTTTTAAGTTTACAAAGCATCCAATGATGATTTTGGAAATACAGCTGAAGACTGTATGTAGAAGACAACGTTTTTAATTATTTTCTCCGTCAACTCTTAGTTAACTCATAAGTTGACGTGTCACATTATGATACGTGTGACTATGAAAGGGATAAGGCTCTTTCGACAGAAGCATGTAAAACCATAGAAGCTAATGCCGATATTATATTTGTCCAACTTATTAAAAAAAAAATTGTTATATTTGTCCACAAAAAATGTGAAAACAATAAATTAATTTGATACGCCATCATCTTATTTTCTACTACAATACGTACAATGTTATTTCAAATATTATATATCTCCAATTTTATCATCATTATTAAACTTTAAAAGTAAATTTTTATGATTTAAATCATTTAAAAATGATAAAATCATAATGATTAATTTAAAAAGTTAATGCATCATTTAATAGCAATTAAATGGTGTAATTTAGCATTAGTTTATTTGGTGGAAAACTTATTAGTGTAGCAATTATCAAATTTAGTAATAAAAAATAGTACTAAATTAATGGAGTGTAAATCTTTCATCCAATACTAAGCTGTCAAAGCTAGAATTTCTCATTGACACGTCAAGTTAACACTACATTGGAGATTCTCTAACTAATTATGCAATAATTCAAAAAAAGACAAATGCAAATAAAAAAGATATTAATTAGTTGTGAGCTAGCTAATTCGGGAAACGGAAAGACTAAATTAGATGATATTCCAAAGAACAGAAACACACAAAAGTCTTATTCTTTATGGACGAGAATATTATTGGGAATGAAGGAGAAAAAAAGGATTTCTTGTACAACTCAAACAAATTACATATTCAACAATTCATTCACGGCTGTACGTTGTAACTACCAATATTATATATGTTTCTGAACCATGCACGATGATGACTGCTTCAAGATTTTTCTCCGTAATCATCATCGGTACTTCTCATATCAATAATTCTTTCCCAATTAAACACCTCTCTCTCTCTCTCTATATATATATATGTATATATGTATATATATATATATATGTATGTATGTATGTATTATTGGTTTCCCATGATCAGATAAGGTCGAATTCCGCTCCATATATATGTGATGGTCATCATGTGCGACACTCCAAAGTCAAGAAGATTGTCATAAAACATTGCAGCAAATCAGTAATATTTCCACGTCATTCCTTCCACTCTGTTGCGTAAGTTATATATACATCTTTATACGTCGACTTTCGGTACCCAAAATCTTTTTTATAACTCGGGTTTTGGATTCCTGTAGATCGATCCTTTCAGTGATTCTGCACTAGAAGAATAACTACTGACTATATATATATAATGTTTTTCCCATGCTTGTTTTAGCTTAATTCTTCGAATTAAACCTCAAACCATCCTGCAATTTTTTGTTAGTAATTGTAACAGGCTCACAGCATACCATAAGAGTTATTGTATCAACTTGTATATGATATGAGGATGCCAAATTTTTATTGGTAAATGTAAACTCTTATTTTTAATTGACGTAATAATTTTTAAACACCTACCAATAAAAATAGGCATTTGGTTTAAACCACTTTTCTAACATCTATTATCCAATCCAATATTAATGAAAAAAAATTCTTTTAACCCTACCAATATTGTCTAATTATGAATTGCTATCCTCCATTAATCCAATTAATTTCAAAATTCCCTGGATAAGATTAGATTGGATGAATAAATTGAGCTCGAGTTTTCAAAAGAACTTTTGTTTATCATACAACATCGAATCAAAATCATCCAACATATACAGTAAATAAAGTAGAAATTTAAGTTCATGCAGCACAATCTTTGTCCAAATTAACCAACAAAAAAGTTGGAAAAAGTTAAAACACAGAAATAAATATTATTACATGACCAACAAGAAAAACACGTCTAGGAGAAACTAGCCTATTTTCTAAACATTTCCATGCATTATGTTAATTTTCTATTGCTAAAAAATTCCATCTACTCCACATAGCACATGATATTTGTAATGATCTTATGATTAAGGAAGATATTGGATTTGGTCGGTTTTATTATATTTTCAAAATTCACATTTACTGTCCAATCTATTTCAATTGAATGAACAAAAACACCATTCAAATTCAATCCAATAGTTTTCATACGTCTTTTTTTTTTTTTATTGGATTGATTTGATCGGAGAAATTGGATTATTGGATCTTTTGTCTACTCTTACCTACTAATTACAAAAGAACAATACAACTCAGATGTTTCATTGTATTAGTTATATATAAAAACCTCTTATATATATATATATATATATATATATATATGTCGGCCATGACTGCAGGAACCTCACAGTGGCTCAAAAAAATAAATCATTATATATATATATATATATATGTCCCCACGTTTTAGGGTCCACGAATTTTAGATATGAAACAGAAATATATCCGATTTTTGTGATTCATATATATTTCAATAGCCCATGCCATCAATGACGCCCCCTATAACTTTTTTTGAAATTCTTATATAATGGGTTTTTTTTTAATTTAAAAAAATTGATGAATGTATAAATTAGTCTTGACCTCCCTTAAATTAAGAGTTCTTTATATTTTATTGGGTAAACAATTTAGATTTTAAAAAATAAAACAGTTTTATTAAATCCATATACATTAGTGAGCCTAGTGGCTTGACTTAAAATCTAAATATGAACTACAATTTTAATAACCCATTATTTAATAGTCTGGCTCGTTATATGAAGTACTATTTTGTCTACACATAGACTAAAGCTTCCAAAGGAAGCCAACTCTTCATTTTCCCATTCCACCATTCCCAAACAAATTTGGAAATTTGCTCTATTGTTCAAGGTGTGATTTTTATTTTTCTTCGGATTACTCTACTTGATTTCTTCTCAACTTGAGATAAACTTCGTCTTGGTCTGTTAATTCATTCTTATTAAACTTCTCATTTCCGCTTTAGGTTTGCATTTCTTTTTCTCACTTCTTGTTCTGATTCTTTTCCTCTTTTTTTTTTTTTATGTGGAATTGGTCAGCTATGGTGCTATTGCTTTTTCTGAATTTTTTTTTTGTTTGTTCTTATGTATTGATGATAATATGCTAATTCCGAATAGAAAATTAGAAATATCTCACTAAAAATTAGTCATTTCTAGTTTTATTGTGGATTTTAGCTAAGAAAATTAGAAATAGTACTGCTTAATATTCTGGGTTTAAATATAATTTTTATTTTATTTTTTCAATTTAGTTTGTGATAAACTTGGACATGCCATTTTTTCTGTGAAGAATTTTGGGCTCATGGACTGTAATGGTGTTGGTGCCGTATATAAAAGATAATTTTTTGAATGATTACTTGATTGTCAACATTGAGAAGGAAATTGCTGTAAAATTTAGTAGTAAATCAATTATATATAGTGTTTGTCTCTATGAAAGATCGTAAAGCACAACTTTTATTTAAAAAAAGAAAATGATATTTTGAGGTATATGAATTTAACATAGTTGCTCTTTTATTAAGAAAATAATGTTATTTGCAAGTGTATAAAATATATATATATTTTTCATTTTTACGAATGATATATTAGACTTAGAGTTTCAAGATGTGAAACTTGAATGTCTATACTATTATGAAGATATTAAGATCAACACTTCAATTTCAAGTTTTTTCTTGCATTATTTTTATTTTTGATTACATATAACTAACAGTGACATGTTGTCCTATTTAAATATAATATTGATGTTTTCATATGTCAATACATCATGAATTTAATAAACAAAAACTGCTATATATATATATATTAGTATGATCTTAATTAAAAAAAATTTTAACCCCCCTATTAATAAATTATGGTTCCGTCGCTGCATGTCATCACGTTGTGTATCTGGTTGACAGACAGTTGGAAAATGGGAAGAAAACCAGAGCGTATATAGTTACGAAATGGAAGCTAAAAGGCCTACAATACAATTCTGATCATCAGTCTATCTGCAGTACGTTAACAAGATGGGATTCAGACATTTCTTCCTCATTATTATTTTAATATTACATGCATTTGATCAACTGAGTCTTTGACATGATCGGAGACAATACCTCACTATCATGTGTGAAAGCCCGTGAAATCCTGGAAAATACATATAAAAATATGAAATAATAAACTTGATTTGAGCGCCAAATTAATATAAATATTATAGGCACCGACCCTTTATAGGTGCAAATTGGAAATTGCAATGTTAAGTATTGGAAATTGCATGGAAGAAAATATTAGAAAAAATAGTTGCATTATTAGAAAGTTCAACTTATTAACTATACTTTCTTTTGGTAAAAGGAAGTAGTAAGGTCCATACCTATGACTTTATTTTACTTGTGCTCTTAATTAGTATAAGAAGTCTAGATTAACTACAAGTTTCCACTTTTGAGCTAAAGATTGTAATTGTATTTTTATAAGAGATAATACGGATAGAATATGTTATAAAAGCTTGTTAAGGTTATTATACAAGTTGTAAAGGTTATTATTATAAGGGTAATGGGAGGTTAATTTTAACCCATCAAGACGGGTGCGGGGAGGGGGTGGGGGAAGCTCCTCCATCCCTGCACACGTCCCACCCCTACTGTACTCTTATTCCATATATATGTATGTTAAACGTTTATATTTGATATTAATATGTAAAAAGAGACTCACATTCACAAAGAAAAACGAGAAACACAATGTTATAAGGTCTCAATTTTATTTTAATTATATTAGTGAGTACTAACTTTTTTAACAACTTTACTGGATTGATTTTTTCTTTTTTTCTTTTTCTTTTTTTAGTTTTCAAACTCGTATTGGAAAAATGGGTAGGATATAGATATACTAATTTTATAGAACCTCTAGTGAGGATTACCCGTCCTCACCTCGCCTAAATTTAAGTGGATATGGAAACAGGTATAGGGGTAAAAAAAACAAGTATGATGTATCCAGTCTCATTCTATTACCATCCCTATTTAATTGAAAATTGTAAATGATTGTGTATATCAAATAAAAGGATATAATTTTATAAAAAGTTCTCTATCCTACAGGTTTGTGATATAACTTTTTTTACATGCTTATATGTTTTTCTTCAATTATATATGTAACTTTATGTATACTATAAAGTACCATTTGAAGATATTAGAGCAAATAATATATGTGTCAATGATGACATTGTACATTACTGATTTTACTATAAGTGTGTAACACGTGCCAAATATTGCATAATAATGGTAGACATGAAACCTTTACGTAGATTTTGCATAAGTAGCAAAATGCACTGGGCCAAACTAAGCTTTAGGGACCCAAAGGGATTGGGCTTAGTAACTGTTTATTTTCCATTTAAAAGCTCATCTTGTTCACAATAATTTATCCAGGTACTCCAAATGCTCGTCAGAGTGACATTCAACGATGTACAGTTTCCATGAATACATATATGGTCCTTGTAATCAATCTGCTTTGTCGGAAATTTTGTGTGTATGCGCTTGTTGTGTATATCAAAAAAAAATATCCATTATCGAAGAAACCAGTTAAAATTTGCTATTGTTTATTATAAAAGGAATTGAATATCACTATATTGAAGCACATAACCTGGCCCTAATTTTTTTTATTTCGTTCACAAGAGGTAGAATTCAAATCCCCTCATTATTATTGTCCTTTTAGTTTTAAAAGTCAGGAAAAATAATTTTCCCTGGTATAATTGTTTAAATCTTTACGACTATGGATAGTAGTTCATTAAGAGTGGCAAAATATTTAAAAATTAAGGGGAAAAAAACATGTTGCGATAGCCTAAATTCATAATTATAGTGGAGGTCTTGTATTTTTTTTTTATTATTAACATTAAAAATGGTAACTTACACGTCAATTTTGAAGATGATTTCTTTAACATAAAATGTCCTTTATATCCTTTTCTAGCTCTTTTTTTTTTGGGGTCCCTTTTTACTTAATTGGGAAAATAATGCAAATTAAGGAAAGAAAAGAACCACAAATATCATTTCAGTTTTTTTTTTTCCCTTAATTTAGGTTCAGGTAGATTAAAAAAGAATAAAGATCGAGAATATTACAAAGGTCAGAGACCCAGCCCAAAAAAAAAAAAAAAGAAGAAGAAGAAGAACGCTAGTATCAAAAGGATGCTCTTTTTTCCTCCAAAAAAAAAAAAAAGAATGCTCTTTTGTTTTTGTTATTATAAAAAACACGAGGTAACGTTGTTATAATTTCAAAAATACATGGAACCAAACATTACTTTGTTCCCAAAAATAAATGATTAAACTAGGCCAAGAAGTTTATATGTATATAAAAAAAAAAAATTTAAAATTATTTAAAAAAAAAAAAACAGTAGGCCGAGAACTATGGTCTTTTCCTTTGGGCTATGGGTATTAGCCCATCTCAAGCTTCACTTCATAGAGCCACACATTCCCCAACTCCAAGTGCCCGAAGAGTTTGGCAATTTCTCAACCAGTTTATTGCCTAAAAAAACATATAATTAGTTACATTCCGAGCGTGCTTGATTGAGTTTTTGAATGCTGTTTTTGGCTTTTTAAATCCAATTTAAATCCAAAAAGTTGCTTTTACAAATTGTTAGATGATTTATGAGAAGAGTTTACAATTAAAAACACAATATATAATTTTTACAAAAAAGTTATTATAAATAAAAATTGAAACTTATTATAATAATTTAAGGCATTATAAAAATCATCGTATATGTTTCTGCTTTAAAAATAATTAATTATTTTGACTTATTCAGCTTTTTAAAAATATAATACCAAATACTTATTAAAAATTATTAATTTTTAATTCTCTTATTTGGTTGATTAAAAGTAAAATTTAAAGCTCTCCCAAATATGCACGGTAACAAGTGGAGGCCCAAGCTGTTAGAATAAAAATTATTATCAATGGACCTTCTAATAACTTAAACTTTTGAGATGAAAATAACATGGTATCAGAGCATAATATTATGATTTTAAATCCTTGTGACTACATTCTATAACCCTTTTAATATTGTCATCACATGTTGAGCATTTATTATATTTTAGGGGACATATGTGTTGGCTTTTAAATTAATATTTGTCGGTACGTTTATCAGTTATCCAACTTACATGGAAGGTGAGGAAGAGTGTTAGAATATGAATATGTTATTAATTAGTTCATCTCCGATAGTTTGAGCTTTTGGGATTTGTTGGTGGTGGTTTTGCTTCGACTCAAAATATAGCCTCTCCAAAATATATTTTTGGAAAAAATATTCATTTTGTCTCAATAAAAGAATTAGGAAAAAAAAAAAAAAAAAGTTTACAGCTCCTCTAAACAAAGATCTTCTCGATCCATCGCTCTACATGTATTGCGTTAACTAACAAAAAATTTTGCTAGCATTCCTTTTTTTTTTTTTTTTACTGCCAGTTACTTATCGCAATGACCTTTTTTTTTTTTTTTTATCACACAAACAAAAATACCCACACATCTTACGAGGAAGATAGGTCATACAGGTCTTAAGAAGAAAGAATTTAATAAACTCATAAATATACATTTTTAAGGTTTAACTTTCAAATAATTGCTGATAAGAAGAAGAGAATTTGTGGTATTTATAAATTACTTGAAGTTATTATTCCCATGTGCGACTGTGCCCTTACTTGAATGCTTATGCTGCATTCTTGATCCTTGTTTGAGCTACCATCTTTCCAAATATGTGTGCTGATATAGGCACTTTTACTAAATAAGATTTTCGATTGAAATAAAATAAAATAAAATCCTTGTCAACAGACTCAACACCGACTGCCCAAGGAGGATCACATGTAACGTATTTTACTTGCTGGAAAAAATCGTAAGTTATATATAAAAATATTTTTCCTTTCTTAATACTGGCTTTTATATTTATTTGTGCTTGCCGGTCCTAACTCATAAAAGCTAACCACTAAAAAAGTTCATTAGCAAAAAAATAAAAAACTAAAAAGTCATTATTGGGTTAAATGTGTACAATTCACATGTTTATTTGTGGGGTCCACGCCCCAACCTAAATCTACTATCCAACCAAGAAATCATGAATTAGACCAAAAAAAAAAAAAACAAAACAAAACAAAACAAAACAAGAAGACCATATAGTTAACAATTTGCACAATATATAATATTCGACAACTACCTTGAATTATGGATGGTTTGACCTAACACCAGAAAAACAATAACAGCATCAATAGTAAATGGGAAAACGTCAATGCATGCATAGAAAAATTAAAAGTTATGATTCATCATCTGCTTTTAGAGACCTAATTATGCTTTTGCAATTGAAAAAAAAAAAAAAAAAAAAAACTAGAGAAAGAGAGAGAAACTCCAAGACGCATGTGCAAAATTTGAATATGGACATCCTAAACTATCTACTTTCAACCGATTCACATATGTAATCCTAAACAATTAAGGGGTCAAGTCTAAAGAAAAAAATAATTACGAAAGTTCACTTTTGTTTTTAATTAATTTCACAAATAATTTTGTGTCTATGAAGTTTAAATTTTTTTTTTTTGGTAAATTATGAAGTTTAAATTTTGATCATGTATAATTTAGACATTCTTTTTAATCGATCCCATGAGCGGGGTAAATACTACAACATAATTTGTACCTTTTTTTATACGATTAGAAAACTCTAATGCTTTGTTTAGTCTATTAGTTTAACTCAACTAAACTATATTTTTTTTACTGAATTTTTTTCTTTTTTTGAAAAGTCAATAAAAATTATAAATAGTTTTGAAAAAGTAAATCAACTTCAATTTAAAAATTTTAACTCCAACTAGCGATCCAAACAGATGTTAAGTTTGATTAAAGGACATTAGTGCTATACTTCACACTTGTTTGGCTATTTTAATGTTCAAAACTTTATCTCAAATAATACCCATTAATTGTCTTATTGGGAAGTGAAATTGACATTTCACATGTCAAATTTTGACCAAAACCATACGCATGACATGAGAGAAATTTCTAAAGAAAATCAGGTTACAATGATATATAATTAAAACTAGAAATGAAAGGTCATTCATGAAAAAAAAAGAAAATGAAAATAAGAAAGCTTTTGTAAGTAAAAAATAAAAAAACAGTTTATTGGACTTTGCGGTGAAGAATTATAGACAGGGATGTTTCACACCTTTTCCACATTTATTGTAGCATCGCTAGACTTTCGTTAGACTATCACCAAAATAAATAAGTAAATAAATTTATTAGATCATCTTTTTAAGCTCCTTACTATTTTTTATTTATTTTAAGAATGTCATATTTTTAAGCTTTTGTGTTGCATATTACAGTAAAATACATTTTTTTTACTACCATGACGGGAATCATTGATTCATTATAATTCATATTTAAATAATCATTGATCATTGATTATTGTACATTGTTGTAAAATTTAAATAGAATGTACTTGCAAAAGAAGCTTCCTATCACAAGTTTCTTTTCTTTGTGAAAAATACAGGTTCCTAATTAAAAAAAAAAAAAAAAAAGAAATTGAAATTTAGATAAAATCTAAATAAATCAATTTTAATTTCTTTAAATAATCAATAATGTATGACAATGCGGTGCCAACTGTGATGCTGCTGTCGTTTATTAACTTCTTCCTTTGCTTCGTCTTCACGTCTTAACAATTATTATTACAGCAAAGTAACTCCAACGACAACAATTTGTACGTACGCCTTTCCATTGTCTCCGCGTTATTGTATAGCGTAAAGTGTAACCTGTAAACCCCCCATTTCCCTTTTTAATAAAACCCACCTTCGCTTCGCGCACGGACAGTCTCCAATCAACCTCCATTAGAGCTCTGAGAGAATTCTGAGAACGGAAATCTTCCATAACCGCCCCAAACAATGCACGCGAAGACCGACTCAGAGGTGACGAGCCTGGCGGCGTCGTCGCCGCCGAGATCTCCCGGCCGGCGACAGGTCTACTACGTGCAGAGCCCGTCTCGCGACTCCCACGACGGGGAGAAGACGGCGACGTCGTTCCACTCCACGCCGGTGCTGAGTCCGGTGGGGTCACCGCCGCACTCCCACTCCTCCGTGGGTCGCCACTCGCGTGAGTCGTCGTCAAGCAGGTTCTCCGGATCTCTAAAGCCCGGATCGCGCAAGATCTCGCCCAACGACGCCTCCCGCGGTGGGCCCAGGAAGGGCCAGGAGCCCTGGAAGGAGTGTGCCGTCATCGAAGAAGAAGGCCTCCTCGAAGCCGAAGAGCGCGAGAAAGGCCTCCCTCGCCGTTGCTACATCCTCGCCTTCGTTCTCGGTTTCTTCGTCCTCTTCTCCTTGTTCTCTTTGATTCTCTGGGGTGCCAGTAAGCCTATGAAACCCAAAATCTCTGTCAAGGTTCGATTTTTTTTCACATCTTCCCTTAATTTTGGGTCTATTTTATTTTATCGTCTGATTAATTTGCTTTTTGCTGCAATTCCAGAGCATAAAATTCGACCAATTCAAGATCCAAGCAGGTTCCGATTCCACAGGAGTGGCTACTGATATGATCTCCATAAACGCTACTCTGAAACTCACGTTTCGAAACACCGGGACATTTTTTGGGGTTCATGTCACACCGACGCCAATAGATCTAGACTACTCCGAACTCACAGTTGCTTCTGGAAACGTAAGTCTTTAATCATCTCAATTATCTCTGTCCTGATTCCAAATTTCTCAATTTTCAAATTTTTTTTTTCGATTTTGTTACAGATGATAAAGTTTTATCAATCGAGAAAGAGCCAGAGATCTCTGAGCATTCCGATCGTGGGGAACAAAATTCCGTTGTACGGAAGCGGAGCGGGACTGAGCAGCTCAACGGGGACGACGAGTTTACCGGTGCCATTGAAATTGAATATCGTGATTCGATCCAGAGCCTACGTACTAGGGAAACTGGTTAAACCAAAGTTCAACAAGCGAATTCTGTGTTCTCTCACTTTCGACACCCAAAAGCTCAACGTCGCTATCAGTCTCATTAAATCTTGCACATATGACTGAGACTGATCAACAACAGGAAGAGAAAAAAAAAAAAAAGGAGGAGGAAACTGTTGAATTTTGTATCTTTTTTATAAATAATTTAAATTTAATCTTGGGGTAAGAAAAAACAGTGATAGACAGCTCAGCGGGCAGGGAATGGAGACTTTTTGGGCTGCCCGAATTACAGGTTGGATCCGGTGGTGGCTTGTTGGTTGGGGTGGTGATGAACTTCATGTTTATTTTTTCTTTTTTAAATGTAAAAGCAAGAAATTATTTGTTTATTCTCAATAATGATACACCATTCATTTAGTGAAAATAGTTTTGTCAATGGGATTAAACTTACATATACATTATATAATAAAGATTTTATTTAATTATTCATGCTTGTTTGGTTGTTGTTTGACTGTTGGTTCTGTTTAGTTTTGGTATTGTTTTGTAAAGAGTCTAGAGCAAGAGTAGAAATGAAATGGTCCAAGTTCAGACGATGAAACAAAGAGCACTTGAAAACATTAACTTATCAGAAAGCCATGACAGGGCAGAATCCTTTTGTCTGTGCTTTTGTTGGAGCTATTTCTGTTGATGAATATTTATTAACTTGTTTTTTGGTTCGTTAGTTATGGATGAAAATTTTAAATTAGAAAATTTTAAATTAGAGTTGATTAATTTTTTAAAAATTAATTATAAATTTTGTTGATTATTCAGAAAAAGATAAAAATTGATATGAAAAAATACAGTTTAGTTGAAATTAAACTTAAATACTAAACAAATGCTATAGCTTGATCATGAAGCATCTGCATGTCTTATTCCTTGCCCATCAATTATCAAAAACCCATGTTTGTATTTGCATGTGCTTGTTGTAAGGGAAAGTGACCAATTGACCATGATCCAAATAAATTATATGATAGATTAGCAGACACCTAAGATGATTGTTTGTCCTAAAGCTAGCACATAGTGGAACATGTGTCTTCACTCTGCACCTAGCCACCAAACGTACCATGTGGCTTTTTGCAGATTTTTTTGGAAACTCAATTTCCTAGCAATAGAACATAAAGAGACAAAAATAGTAGCACTAGACACCCAACGCCTCATCATCTAATATAATGTTTGATAACAACTCACTCGATATTCTGAGCACCAAAAAACAAAAAACAAAACAAAACAAAACCAAAAAAAAAAAAAAAAAAAAAAAACTAACTAACTAAACAAAACAAAAAACTTACGCGATGATAAGTTGTCATTTTCCTAAACAATGAAGATGAGAGATGGAGCCTCAAGGGAATAAAGAAGAAAATAAAAAAATAAAAATAAAAATAATCTGTCTAAAAGAAGGGGTGGATGAAAGTTCAATGCCCATTTACATTTTTATATATGGTATTTAAATTAAAAGATTAAAATAAATGTTATCTCTTATTATTAAATAATAACAAAATTTTCAATCATCTATTTAAAAAACTATTCAAATTAGACTCAATATCTCTAGCATTGATGGTCTCAAAATAGGTACTTCGTAGAGAAATCTTCCATAACGAAGAAAACACTTTATCAACAAAATGTCCAAGAATATTTGCCTATCACATTCGTTCCTTTTGATTGGGGATATTTGATGAAAAAATATGTTAAATGGTATTAGAAAAAAATAGTACTATTCTAATTGCATATAAAAGGTTATTGATCGAAAATAAGTAGATGATTTTGGACATTGGAAAGCCACTTAGAGCTTGTTTGGTGCACAAGATTAAGGGGTATTATGGACTGGATTGGGATGAGAAATTTTAATCCCATGTTTGGTCCAAAATTTTTAAAGGATTGGATTGGATAAAAGTTATCCAGCGCATGATCTAATCCCTTTAGAAGGGGATTTCAGTATCCTACCTTTGTCTTGTTGTTAATATCTGAGTTTTTCTTCATAACTAGTCACTCAGCCTTTCAGTTTCTCTCTCTCTCTCTCCTCTTTTTGGGTGGCTTCATTCTCTCTTTCTCTCTCTGGTGTGGCTTCATATTTCTATTCGAAGTGGGATTTACTTGGATGATATCTACCCAAAGTCAAAAAATATATGACAAAAGTATAAAATCTAGGTATACATTTTGCATTTTTTCTACATATTTATCACGTTAAAAAATAATTATTTATTAGTTTAATTAATTTTTTTTATTTTTTCAATTCAATAATGTTTTAGATCATTTTTCATATTTATCAATCTCATTACTCGGTGGAGCCTTACCTTTTAAATTGAGAAATGAAAATTTTAATTTTGTCTTGATAATTATTTAATATAATCGAAAAAGTTTGACATTTTAGTAAAATGTTGTTATTGTTTCTATTAGAATTTAAAAATCTAATCCCATCCTACTAGTTCAATACCAAACAGACGATAGGATTAACCAAAATCCAATTCATTTCTTTCCTATGTACTCCAATCCAATCTTTTAAGATTATCCAATCTAGTATAATTCTATCTTGTAAACTAAATGGACCATCCTTAAGAAATACTCGTGTTCTAAAGAATCTTTCTAAGAAGTAAGGTTTAACAAGGATCGATTGTATTTATTTATTTATTTATTTATTTTTGAAGGTGATTGTAATTTTCACACACCAGGAGGTACTCGTTATTTTACCATTTAAAAAATGTGGAGAAATTGTAGTAATAGTCCTATTTAAATTTTTTTTTTTTTATCTTAGCAAATAGCCGAACTTATCAATAATGGAAAAATGACCAAAATATACCCCTTCAATATGAGATTTAACGACTATTCTAGTTAGTTTATATATGATGTTTACTCGGTAAATATGAGAGTTATTCAGTGTGTAAGAGATTTACAAAAATAACTAGTCTTTTTCAGCTAAAATATTCGGCTTATTTTTAATTTCTCTTAAAAATTGGCCATTTAGTTTATTTTATGTACCGTGAATAACATACTTCAATCATTTATGATGATCCTTCCAAACAAGCACATGCTAAGTAATTAACAAAAAGAGAATTATGCTACATAGCATATTTATAGGAATATAGTTGAAATATTTTATGGGATAATATTAAAATTACATAGTAACTATTATAATTATTTTCACACTTTATACTGAAAAATTACATAATAATTATTATAATAATGTGAATATTTACTATTTGTGAAATATTTTAAATATTTTTTATATTTCAACATTATTAGAAAACTTTATCAACATCATGCTATATGTGAATTAAAAAAAAAAAAAGAAGAAGAAGAAGAAGAAAGAAAACACACATCATGAAACATGTGTCTAAATTCAAAGCTCAAACGGAGCCCAAAAGGCGAGAGTGGCAGGCTGGATTAGAAATCAATAGACCCAATACGTGGTTAATGGGCCAAGCCAGGAGGTCCATTAGGTCACACCAAAGCCCATAAACTTATGCAAATTGTAAAACTACCCCTAAAATTACTAGTAATAAAGGAACGGGCAAGAAATAGAAGGAATCTTCGCCATCAGCCACCTCTCCCCGTTATTGCTTTGCTTGTACAAGGAGAGAGAAGGAAAGTTTTGCTCTGGAACTTTCTCTCGCTCATCGTCTCTCTCGCTCATGGCGTTTCCTCAACACCATTTCCTGCAACACTACCAACCTCAGCAACATGAGCAACCCAAATCTTTCAGGTAATTTTCCATTTTTCCGCATAAATGAACAACAAAAACTAGCTAAAAAGGAAAATTCCACCCCCCCCCCCCCCCTCAGCCCTAATAATTGGGTATCTGTTTTTTGTTTTTTCCAGAAATTTATACACGATCGACGGTCAGATTTCGCCGCCTGTGACTTATTACGATCCGACCAATGTACAAGATCAGTCCCAGCATCCTCCGTATATTCCACCCTGTAATTTCTCTTTCCTTCAAATTTTCTCTCGTTTTGGGGTTCTTTCTTTTAATTCTATGTTTGGTTTCCTAGAAACTATAGGAAAACCCAAGAAAGAGTGGATATTTCATGTTTCTATAACTTTCCCTATGGAAAAAATAAAAATCAACTTATCTAGGGTTTTGCGATTTGTTTTGGGGCTTAATTGAGCTAATTCTCGCATTTTCAAATTCTGATCATCCAATCATTTACTTTCTTCAAATAGCCTCGTCTCGAGTTTTAACTTTCGTTTCTGTGCTGTTTTTCTAGTTCATGTAGTTGGATTGGCTCCAGGTCCGGTCGCCGCCGCGGATGGCAGCGACGGCGGAGTTGATTTGCAGTGGAATTATGGCTTAGAATCTAAGAGGAAAAGGTTGAAGGAGCAAGATTTCTTGGACAACAACTCGCAGATATCGTCCATTGATTTCTTGCAGGCACGATCTGTGTCGACGGGATTGGGCTTGTCACTTGACAATAACCGTGTCGCGTCCACCGGAGACTCAGCATTGTTGTCGCTCATTGGCGATGATATTGATCACGAGTTGCTGCAACAGGACACTGAGATTGATCGATTCCTCAAACTTCAGGTCTGTTTATTTGCAAACACTTTGTTTCTTTGGTTCCATGTGTATAAACTACAATTTGTGATTTTCATTCTTGCAAGTTTTGGTTTTTTCTGGAGCTGGTTATTTGATTCAAAGAGGATTTTTTGCTTAAAAGAACATGTGGCCTACAGGCCTTTGTATATTTCGTCCTTTCGCGGTTATGCCAACTACTAGCATCACATGCTGGTTGATTTCAGTTGTTTACACTTTATCTGTTAGAACCCCCTTTTTAGTTTGTATTTATTGCCTGCTTTAATTCTTTTTTTTGTTTTCAGGGTGACAGATTGAGACAGACTATTCTAGACAAGGTCCAGGCAACCCAACTTCAGACAATCTCAATTGTGGAAGATAAAGTCCTCGAGAAACTTCGCGAGAAACAAGTGGAGGTGGAGAGCATTAACAAGAAGAATATGGAGCTTGAAGAGCGAATGGAACAGTTGGCGATGGAGGCTGGAGCTTGGCAGCAGCAAGCCAGATACAATGAGAGCATGATCACGGCCCTCAAGCTCAATCTCCAGCAAGTATATGCTCAGAGTAAAGATAGCAAGGAAGGATGTGGCGACAGTGAGGTAGACGACACAGCTTCTTGCTGCGACGGCCGTGCCCTCGACTTCCACTTTCTTTGCAAGGAGAACAACAACATGAAGGAGATGATGACTTGTAAGGCTTGCCGAGCGAACGAGGTTTGCATGCTTCTGTTACCTTGTAAGCATCTGTGTCTGTGTAAAGATTGTGAAAGTAAGCTTAGCTTTTGTCCCGTTTGTCAGTCCTCCAAGTTCCTTGGGATGGAGGTGTATATGTAATGTGACATATGTGAAGGTTCTTATGTTAAAAAAGTTATATTCATGTGCTTATCACTTATGATTGCCGCAATTGTTTGATTGTTTTCTTCTTTATGTTATCCACTCTCTTGCCTGCCAATGTTAAAGCATGACGCTTTTAAAAAAGAAAAAAAAACAAAAAAAATCTCTAGTATAGAATATGAAAAACCTTTTTCCCCACTTTTCCTTCGTTGAGGAAAAACTCAAAACTTTCATGCACTATGTTCATTGGCTTGAAACCTTTAGGTAGGATATTAGTAGGAGGGAAATAAAAAATGAAGGAAATAAAGATCTAGAACTTTGATGAGAAAAATGAAGAGTAAGGGGAGGGTCTGTCTCTAACTGTGTTTGGTATGGATTTCCTCCTCTAGTACCTTTTTTATTGTGTTTTCTCTCATACCAAACAGCCATTAATCTCAAAGTCCTTCCACTGATCTCGTCATTTTCTCCCGCCTTGTACTTTTCTCTCTTACTAAACAGACACTTAATGCATGATATGCAAGCAAGATTTTTTTTTGGATATGTGACACTGCAATCAGTATTTACTGAACCTATACGGCGGACGCTATTTTTTTTTTTTCCCTTCCTCTTTCTTTCCCTACATTCAAACCCTCTTTAATGTCAATTGTGACTTGTGAGTCGATCATCAGTGGAAGATGAAGTAATTTTCATTCCGGGATCGAAAATTTATACAATAAGACAAGGTAAGATCTAATTTGCAATAAGTTTTGAAGACATCTACTGGTACAGAATAACATTGTTTCTCCACGTGTACAAGGTCTCGTACGTATGTAAACACGGCGATGATTTCTAATCTGCCTGGCGCGCCTAAATTAGACCTTTTCACACGAGAAGGGATGGATTTACGTCAACAAACTGTTTTTTGTCACTTTGTTGGTGTTACGTATCCGACAGAGCAACGATACCGATGAAAGAACAGACTTGGCGGCTGTTCCACTCTAGGAGCAGCTACAGTCTACAGACATCTTGAGTAGATCAAAGCTGAAGCAAGGAGCTCTCTTCGACTAAGATCCATCTTGATCGGACGGATGTGCTATTAGTTCCTTTGCCTTCCACATTGTGATATGTGAAGTCCTGAACAGTCAACTTGCCCATAAGATCATAATTCAAATGTCCAAAAAAGGACTTTTTCTTTTCAATGGTACCAGCCCGTAACTTTCATGTAAGCGACGAAGCCGGCCCAGACAAGCAACTTGTTGTGGATTGACCTACTCTATTGGAGCTACGGTCCTCGAATGAATGAAATTGGGTTTTTATCGATCTAGCTAACTGGGCTTGTTTGTCTTAGCACTTCAAGTCTTCAAGGCTCATTAATCCTTTATTTATTTATTTATTTATTTTTCCGTTGAAGTTAGGGGATTAGTGATGCCTTCAGGTCTTCCGAACCAACATCATAATAGAAATCTAATGGTAACACAAATAAAGTGCAATTCAAAGATTCATGTGTCACAATCAGATGGATGACAAACACTCGATGAGACATGTAGGAATTAAATTTGAATTGAGAATATGAAGAGCTTTAGGTGAACATCTCTCGATCATTGTGTCAACACCACTGATGGTAACTATTTTTTTTTTTTAATGGAATCCTCTATTCCATTACCCGGCTAATTGTCTTCTCTCCTGTATACTACTTTTAAACCCTGAATTATGTAATACAGGTAGATTGGTCCTTTATGTGATTGTAGCAATTACCGCTTGATGAACAAAACTCGACAACCCCACCCGAAAAAAAAAAAAAAAAAAAACCCTCTAGGGGTGGAACTGTGGAGGTCATAAAGGTATATAATTCCCATGCAGGCAGCATAGCTCCCTACTCTCTAAACATAATTACCACCTAATGAAAAAAGCAAGAACCATTTTTCTTTCCTCTTTTTTTTTTTTTTTTTTTACGAGTTTTCTTTCTTAAAACAAACTTTATGGAGAAACGAAAAGAAAAGAAATTATCTGGTAGTTAATCAGACATTCATTCTTGGACTCCACCGATCGAATCTCTAAATATATTGATATGCTAATAATTACATACACACTAACACATTTGGCCATCTCAAAGTTGAACAAAGCTCGACTTACCAAGCCAAGAAATCGTAGCCCGAGTAATATTATTTATAATGTATATTATTAAATAATGAAACCGTCATATCCGACTTGTGAACTTGAACAAATTAGTTTGTAAATAATTAGAAGAAGTGTCTTGGGAAGCAAGTTTTTAGTTGGTTGTAGTGTGTTGGACCCAAAAGTAGAGAGAGAGAGAGAGAGAGAGAATGTTTTTTTATTTGAGGCCCAAGGGAGGGAGAAGATTGATGAACTTTTTTCTAATCATGCCTTAGAAAGTGATGACAAAGAGGAAAGTGAATATGCTTACTCCATGATTGTAGAACTATACATTTATATATATATATATATATATATAAATCTAGTTTATCATTATATAATATATTCATATTTTAGTTATTATTATTATTGTAATTATTTCCACCTCCACTTCCACCACCGCAAATCCCAGCCGAACTAAGTCCTGTCATACTCATGCCCCCGCTTTGCCTTTGCCTTTTTCTTTCTTCTCTTTCCTTCCTTTCCTAAAAGGAATTTTCTCTCTCTCTCTCTCTAAAAATACCTGATAACTATTATTTTTTGTATTTTCATTATAATGTGATATATTAATGCAAGTGACACTGAAGGGAGTGAAGCTTTACTTCAGTTCAATCATCCAACCCTCCTCCTTATTCCCCATAAAAGCTGTGTATTTTCTACTTTCCTTTTTCCTTCCTTTTCTTGTGGGGTCCACTTCCCAGCCCTTCAATGGCTTCCTTCCACTTTGTATCTCTCTCTCTTTTTTTTTTTTTTTTTTTTTCACCAGAGAACTTTTGCAGTAGTAGTGAAAGTAATTGTGGGACTACTCCAACTACATGTTTCTCTACACGAGTCAAAGTTGTTCCCCATTTTCTAAGGGAGTACTACAGAAAGTAAGAGCATGTATTTGGCGTACTGGTTAATTAGCTCCTTTAATTGCTCTTCAAAGCTTTTTTATTAGTTGGTACTAATTAACTTGGATATTTCTTTTCTGGTTTGCTTGCAAAACCTAGCCTTTCATGTTCTGCTTTATGTCATTCCCATCAGCTGTTTTGAAAATGCCACTAATTAAATGCTTACTTTTTTTTAATTGTCAAGAATTAGAGGCTCTGATTCATTTGTTCTACTTTTATGACATTGCAGTAGATCAAAGGTCAAATTTTTTTTATTTTTTTTTTAGTTTTTTAGGAAATTGACTGACGGGTTTTAAATATTGATTGAACATATTGATTTTGATAATTGGTGATTGGTCATTCATCAAGTGGTAAATCACTAGTTGATATATATATATATATATTTTTTTTAAAGTCATCTTTTTATTAAATAAAACTTAAGATAATTATTAAAAATAATCATTTTCCACATATTCAAAGTCATACATCTCTTAAACTGTAATGTCAAGGCAATAACTACTGGCTTGCTAAAGAAAAAAAGGTGTATACATTAATAAAATTATGGATGCGTGATTAAAAAAATTTTGCCAATAGAAACCGAGGATAAGGACGAGTACTTCAAACTTCAAATAGGGTAACTAATTAGCATGTAATAATGAAAAGTCCAAATTATTACTGGTCATTCATTGATAGTACTACTTTGAAGCATTGATTCGGGAGGCTTCATTGATTATGCAGTTATAGTCTCAAGCCTCTATACACATATATATATATATATATATATATATCTCTTGTTATTGTAATTGACTCATGCAAATTACTGCAAACTTATATTATTTTTACCCTTCACTTCTCCTAAGCGGCAAAGTTTACCGGCCCGATTCCTTCCTGACTCCCCCACTTCTCCAAACTGTCCTTTTTATGTTCTTTTTTTTTGCTGGGGGTTTATTTTGAAAACAAACTTAAAAAGATTATTTCAACTTTGCAATATTTGTACTAGCTACATATATATATATATATATCACAGCCACAGACCATAGACTGGTTAGACAGTTGTCTCATATGTATATAATTTGTACGTATAAAATGGCCCTTGGAAGGACGTGAGAAAGCAGAGAGAGTTCATATCCTTGTTAAATATAAAAAAGCCAAAAAAAAAAAAAAACCAGTGAGCGTCCTATAAGATGATGGTTCCACTTTTAGCAACAGTATTAATGTGGTCCTTAGTATAGCGGCAGCCAAAAAAAAAAAAGGAGAAAAAAAAAAAAAACCGCAATATTTATCTTCACGTCCTTGTCCTTGTAGTCTCCAGATCTTTCCTAGAACTTCTAGTCGCCCACTATGTTTTATAATCTTTGTCCTCAAAGGCAACAAATATTTTTCCCTTTACTAGCAATTAATGCCCCTTCATTCTATCAAATATTATAAGTAGCTTATATTACAACCACAATCGTTTTCTAGGTACTAAATCATATATATATTATATATATTTATATATTTCCATGTAAAGTCTTCCACAATCTACATAATTATTGACAAATTGAAAACGTAAATTGCATATGATGATAAATAAAATTAAAGGGAACCCCACCAAGAAAAAGAAGGAAAAAAGAGAGAGAAAGATTAGTTATAGTAGAGACGCATTTAGCAACGGAATAAGACATGTATTTCAGTGAAGACATATGTCAATTTGATTTAAATTTGTATGAATGCCTTATTATTATGTAATCTCTTGAAGAAAATTGTTGTTGTTTTTTTTTTTTTTTATGGTCGGATTTTTTTTTTTTTTGTTTAAATTGAAGATTGAGAGATTCGAACTCTACACTTTTAGATGAAATTATATATAATATTATCGTTAGATCATACCTGTAACCACGATATAGTCAGATTTAGGCGCATGCTTAATTCCAATTATAGTGCGCGTGAAAATGGGGAGGGGGGAACGAATTGGGGAAGAATAATATTCAAAGTCATGGGTTGGTGGACCGTGATGATCAGTAGTTTTGCGCTGCTGCTAGTTGAATGATCTGCATCAGATCGATCGGTCGATCACTCGCCAAAAACTACTTTATGCTTGACATGATTGACTAGCCAAAAAGTGTTTTCCCTCCTTAGTGGATAATTAGGTGGCTATTATATTTCTATCATTATTATTATTATTGGAAGCATATATATATATATATGTGTGTGTGTATGTATGGAAAAATAATAAATTTTTACAAATTAATATTCTTTATCTTTGTGAGAAGGATAAAAACTGTGTAGTCCGAATCAACCCAACAAGGCAAATGATTTTCTGATAACCACATAATAATGAAATGAGCACTATCTCCCATATAGCAATAACTCTTTTCTTTGTTTCTTTTTCTTTTCTTTTTTTTTTTTTTTTTAAGAAAAACGAATATCGATGAGGGGAATGTGGATCTAGGGCAGAGATTATTGCATGCAATTTCTCTGAAGGCATATATATGTGTGAATTATTGGCTGTCATGAGAACCCAAAAAAAAAAAAAAAAAAAATGCAACTTTAAAGAACTTGCTTTAGCATTGGTAAGTAAATGGACGTGGGAGGTGGGTCTTGGTTATATATGCATGAAATGATGGTGAGGATAAGAGGATGGGACCCATTTAGAGCTTGATCATCACACGGAATCCCTTGGATTGAGGAACTAAAATTAAAATTAAAATTAGAATTAAAATACCAATGCAAAGCAACTAGTAGCAAGCAGCAAGCAGCAGCTTTGAAAATGTGGGACCCAATTATTGAGGGGGGGTTTTTTTTTTTTTTTTTTCAAATTTTCTCAAAATAACTTTTCTTTAACGTTCATCAGCCACAGTATAAAAAGAAGAGAAGAGAAGGGAGAAAAAGAATGTGATGTGCATGTGATCTAACAGCCTTTATGTTCCCTCCTTCCTTTCATGATATCTTTAATTCTAACCAAATATACCGAAGCGAACTACCATTCCTTCTTCTTCCGTGTCTTCTTTTTTGACATTGGGTCACTTAATATTTGCTTTTTTGCTTAATCATGTTTAAGTCATACATAGTTGTTCATGTTTTGTTCTTCAAAAAATAATAAAAAATTTAAAAAAACTTGAATTTTTTCTTTGGGGCCCATTTTATTTTTTTATTTTTTATTTATTTTCATCAAGAGCTATAGACATGCAAGGTCGGCCATGGACTGATCATTGCACTGATCAAAAGTATGTTATTAGTGGAATTGTTAGGCCCAGTATCACATCAAACTAGATCATATCTCAAACATCTTTTCTTTTCTTTCTTTTATTCTCTTTTTCTTTTTTATTTTATTTTTTTGTTTGTTTATAAATGATATGGTTATAAAGAAGCAAATATTGTACACGTTTGTCGAATATACTATTACTTCTATTGTATTTGCTTTTGTGTATATTCGATAAAGTCTAAATTTTACGTGCTCATGGAAGCATCTTTATAACGTAGAAGTTGATTTGATGTCTTTAGCAAAGAAAGAAAGAAAGAAAAAGGGAAAGGGGAGAGAAAAAAGAGATATATAAAAGAAGAAAGGAAGAGGAGAAAGAGAGAAAGCTATTCATATATATATATATATATATATATATATATAGTGGAGGAAAGACATCTCTTGTTGTTCTCTCCTTTTAATGTAATTCTAAAGTGACCCTAAAATTCACTTTCATATTTGTTGATAAGATAAACAAACAGGCCATGCAAGTCTACATATATACTATTTTCTTTTTTTAATAAGCTGAAAAAAGCCCTTTGGACCTTAGATTGGCAATAGATTATTCTTATAGAGGTGCTTTTTAACGTCTTTTTTTCACGGAAAATTCTACTTTTGCATGGAAACTAGACCCCCCCCGTTTTTCTTACACATTTCCTTAATAGATTCCCTCAATTGTAACTAGTCACTGAAGAATATCTTTTCTTCTCCAATTGGGTCCATCCCTTATTTTGTTGTTGACAATGACAAACATTTATCATGTTTCCTTTACAAATGTTGTTTATTTCTTAGTCAAAAAAAGAGAGGGGCGAAGAAAAGTAATTTGAAATTTGAGTAAAGGTCACATTTTTTATAGGCATACATACGTAAACATATAAATATCTTTTTAGTTAGCAATATACCATTGCTTTTGAAAGTTCATAACGTCAAAGGCGATTTTGTAAGCCCACGCACCTATTGTTATTATTATTATATTATTTAAAGTATGTGATGGGGGATTTGATATCTACGACCTTACAATATAGTAAATTATCATAACAATACTAAGAACATCAATTTTAATATTAACTTTGGAGTACTAACTCACGTGATGGTGAGTTGTCATTATTTCACTCGTAAATTATATCTTTTAATTTTAATTGATATGATAAATTTTTAAATGCTTATTAATAATAGAATGAGGTACTCAAAAATTTATATTAGATTGGTACCCTTGTATCATTCATTACAGAATAATATTACTGTTAGATTATACTTGCCATCACGATTAACATTCACGTGCTTGTAATATACAGATGAATTACTATGGTTGAACTGTTGAAACAGAATTTTCAAAACTTAAATGCACGTTTCCTCCTCACCTAAGCGAGTTCTTAATTTAATATATATATATATATATATTTACTATCAGTAACTATTTTATGTTCTAAAAAAGATTGGAATTAGACCTCACGATTTTTACTTCAAGATGTAGATCAAGCTTTTGTATTTAAATATTCGTAAACAACTTTAGATTCACTAAAATATAGTATTCTTTTATGAAGCACTACTAGTATTGGATTAAAATCCAAAATCAGGACCATATGTAGACATGCATGCATACACATTTAGATAGATAATGGAGTAGTACTTGGTTAATTAATTATGGAATAATATATAAAGTGATACCACCTAAAGTAGCAACAAGCTTTAGGAAAATGGACAAAAGAATAGAAGGTGAAATATATTTAATTTGTTTTATTATCTAGATTCATCTTTATCGTGTCTTAATTTAGTACATAAAGAATTTGCACAAAAACAAAAAGTATATGAAGAAAAGAAAGAAGAGAGTGCGAGAATATAATTTGATCGTTTTTCCAAGGTTTGATATTTTTATCATTTGTCTTCTCTCTGATACATTAAATCTCATGGTTCCAATACTTTCTTCTCAATTAATTAAGGCTGATTAGTGATTACTAATAAACTATTAGAGTAAGTCCTTTTCATAATCAACCTCGGAGGATTGCTTAAAAGACGCGGAATTTGTATGAACTGAGATTAATTAAAAGCGAAGTCAAAATTAAGGTTGTACCGGACTTAATTAAGGGCCATTAATAAAGAGTACTAACTTAATTAAGGGCCATTAATAAAGAGTACTATTGAGTATTTGTTATATATATCATCTGCGACTTCCATATTCATTCTAGAGTCGTATAATTAGTACCGACATAAATGATTAATTGGTACGTTTGCTTTCAAAACCTTATTGACTTCCCTTTTACTATAGCTAATTTGTGGTGAAGAATAGTATAATACAAATAAATAAAATTAATCATCTCGTTTTTGTTTTAGTATGGCTCTCTCAAGTGAGATAGTACCCCTTTTGAGTTTTTACCATTGGATATTTGATTTTACCCTTCACTGGCAAGCGTCCTTATCTTTTTGCCAAGTTGAAGAGAAAGGTTAAGCCCCAAAAAAAAAAAATGAAAAAAAGTTGAAAGAAAGAAACTTTATTTTTTTCCCTCCTTTTTCGGTGGCTTTATGTTAACCTTTGATTTTTTAGTTTGTAGGCAGACTAAAACCAGTCTTTGATCTTTCTTAGCTCGATTGGGCCTAGCTCAACGGGTGATAGAGAATACAGGTTTTCAGATTTTACGTTTTACTTAGTACTTAATTCTTATTTATGTGATCACGTTATTACATTTAGATGATTAAATAATAAGAGATTGTGATAAATAATAAGATAGAAAAATGATAACAGTAGATCTAGACTCAAAACATGGAAGGTTTTTATTTCGAATTAATAAAATAGATATCCATAATTCTTATACCAAAAAAAAAAAAAAATCAGTCTTTCTTAGGGAAGTGGTATCGACTATCAAAGTACTTTCTTTGGCAAAGAATTTGTTTCAAATCTTAAATTGGTGAACAAAAAAAACTAGAAATTTCGCTTATTAAAATTTGTAACAACATTTTAGAATTTCCAAATGAAGCTGTGCTCCCAAGAAAATGCAACACATTTCCCCATATTTTACATATATGTACTCTCATGGAACTGCATCTTGCAGCCGAGCCAGTGAGTGAGTGAGTGTGTGTGTGTGTGCGTGTGTGAAAATGCATGTGAAGAGTAGAAAAATGTGAGAGAGATATATATATATATAAGTGTGTGTATATATATGTGTGTGTGTCTAGAAGGATAGAGAGGTCAATGTAATACACGGAGGACAAAAGCTGGGCACATTGATGCACCAGAAAGACAAACAGGTATCTTGTTGAGTCCATTATTTTCAGAAATATCCATCCCGATTATCACTTCCTCGTGGCATCCATATCCCCCTCGTGACCCTTTTATATTTCTCTCTCTCCCAAAAATAAATACTTCTGCAGAGTTTTGAACTTCTTTGACCACTAATTCAAAAAAAAAAAACTATCATTTCATGGCTAGATATATATGTGTGTACATGAAGATAATATATATATATATAGCATTATTTTTTTGTTTCCATTTGTTTCTTTGGCTAAGTTTTGAGTTTAAAAAAAATCATATAATTAAATATAATATGTGCTCCTCGCCGTGCAGTAGAGGCCTCAGTGAAACAGACAAAAGAGAGTGCAAGAAGAGACAGAAGAAAGAACCTTGTAGCTTGTCGTATAGAATACAGGTTTTGATTCTTTCACTTTAGAGAGAGAGAGAGAGAGAAAGAGAGAGGACTAGTACTGTTTTCCAAACATATATAAAAATAAATATAAAATTAAATGTGTAGAACCCAATATATATCAGTCAGTCATTAGGGGGGAGGATTGGTTTAAAATAATGGGGCGGTTTTATCCGTATTCGCTCTGTGTTTTAAGTTGTCTCTCCTTGAAATTCTCATACTGGGAAGAATACTGATATAATAATATTATATATAGCAAGAAAAAAAAAGAGTTTGTTCCGTAGTAAAAAATTAAAAAAAAAAAAAAGAAATGATAATAGAAGAAATTAAAATAAGTTTTTTTTTGGAAGGTATCGGCGGTGGTCATGTGAGAGGAGGTGGGGTTTCACTTTCACTGCGTTTTAGAAATTAGAATAGAATCTTCTTGGCTCTTCAACGCGTTGAAGGTGGTCTGTGGTTTGTTTTGTTTGGGGGGGGGGGGGGAGGGTGATTTTGCTAGTGATGGTGGTGGGCTCGGTATAGGATCTGTCTCAGTTGCTGACAACTTGTGAAAGAAACCCAGCCTTTGTTTTCTAGATTTCCATACTCTGTGGACCCTCCATCTTCTCTCTCTCTCTCTCTCTCTCTCATATATCTATAAACAAAAATCTTCATCAAATTTACTGCTTTATCATCAACCATTCATCATCAAAGATCTATGCTTTTGTTACCCTCCATATAGATACTAGATATGATCTGATCAATGATCATCATCTTCTAATATTTCATCAACGGGATATATATAGGGTCCCATTTATATTAATGAAGCTCTAAAATTCATCATCACATGGATCACTTACAATAATAATAATAATAATAATAATAATAATAATACTAATAATAGGTTTCTGGAGTGATGATCATCAGCTAATTATAATCAGCTGCAAGCCGTAATTTCAATTCACTGTAACATAGCATCCAAATATATATATATATATATATATTTTGAGATTTTGTATTTCTGATTAATTAATTATAAAAATGTAGATATTTCTTTTTTTAAAAAATAGTTCAATTCCAAAAAAAAAAAAAAAAAAAAAACTACAACAACAATATTTATTTATTAATTTTTAATATTGAAGAGGGGGGTCTGATGGTTTGGTGAAAGGTACATGGGAAATGTTCCCAGAAATGTGCAAGTAACATGAATGATCAGGGAACTGGAGGGGGAAGGGGGGTGGGTGGGTGGGGATTATAGTGAAAACATGTTCTCAAGGGGGGAAAAATAGGAAAAACAAAATAAAAACAAGAAGAATCACGAGAATAGCATACTCGCAGAACCATCAAAATTAAAAGGACTACTGTCTCCATGTCAGCCGCTGCCACTGTGCAGAACTGCCCAGAGAAAGAGGGTCAGGGTGTGAACGTGGAATTTAATTAGAGAGCAAACAAACGAGAAGAACAGGGAACAAAAACAAAAAAATTAAAAAAAGAAAGAAAGAAGGTAATACAAACAGAAACAGAAAAGGGCAAAGAAACCAGTTTTTTTTTTTTTTTTTTTTTTTTCTTCTTCTTCTTCTAGAAAAAGCCTGTTATTAATTTCTTATCTTTTGTGCTCGCTAGATAAAAGAGTACGTTTTTCTTTAATCTATAATTTGAATTGTAATTTAGTCCACATATACATTATTTTAGAAACTAATATGAGCAGTACTTAACCAAAAAAAAAAAAAAGGAAGGAAAAAAAAAGGAGTTTGTAAACTATAAAAAGATTGATAACATCAGGCCCTTTTGCTCATAGGGAAAATTGGTAATTTGTCTCTCTTGTCTTGCACGTAACAAGGATAAAGTTCGAATGTTTTTGCTAGCTTTGGATGAGGTTGAAAACTACTTTTGGTTTTTTTTTTTTAAATTTTTATAATCAATTTCGTTACATTTTTTTTAAAAAATTGTTTTTTTTTTTGGTAGTGCTGAATATAATTCAAAAAAGAAAATTGTTGTTGTGAACATGGAATGGATACATGCAAAAAAAGTAAGAAATCATAAGTGAGTGGAGTGGGGAGCAGAGAACTGGGGACAGTGTTTATAACATATATTGGTTTTCCAATAATGAGAATCATAGACATAATCAAAATAATCAGTTAGAGTATCTGAGTGAAATAATTAGCCATCATTTTCCTATTGGTTTCACTATGGTTGTGTGTCCCTACTATATATTTATATATATATATATATATATATATTTCTCTACAGTTTAGTTTAGTACTACAACTACTGATCTCCCTCCTTCGAGGACTGTTACTATTTCCAATCACAACATATGAATCCTTTTGAATCCTTTTGATCCTGTCTTTCCTTTATTACTTTTATAGGATCCCTCATTTCCCCTACTTATTATTATCACAAGCTCTTTTTTTTTTATTTTTTATTTTCCCATCTTTGTTCAAACTTTGACAACACTTAGCGGCGGAGAAATGTGTGACCATGATCACCTAATTTCTCTCCAGTTTTCGTGTTATTATTATTTTTTTTTTCCTCTCTTTTTTTGGGATAATAGGGAAAGGGGGGAAAAAGAAAAGAAAAGAAAAGAAAAGAAAATACAATATCTATGTCTCTGTATACCTCCTTTGGAAGAGAGCAAAAAGAAGAATATTTCTTGGGCCATTACAAAAGAGAGGAAAAGAGAAAGCTGTAAAAAAGAGGGAAGCAAAAATTATTGTTATTATTATTATTTTTGTGTATAGATATACCATCCCCTTTTCAGTTATTCATGGAAACTTTTAGGTCCAATAATTCAATCACCTGGACACGTCAGCAAAGAAGCCGAGCCGAATTAGTAGAGCCAAAGTTTGAGGCTCAAAAGAGGCTAGAGAGAGAGAGAGAGCTGATATTAATATTGTAAGCTAGCGAGTAAAGGTAATAGTGGCCAGAGCGAGCATGTCAAGCTGTATGATATAGAAGTTTGGAATGTTATGAGAAAAAGAAGTAGAAGAAGAAGAAGAAGAAGAAGAAGAAGAAGAAAGGTGGAGAGAGAGAGGAGAGAGAAGCAAATAGAAGAGAAGAAAATGGAAGGGGAAGAAATGTCGTCATGAAGAACAGGCTTTAAATCCCATCACGTAGTTCGATGTATCCTTTACCTTATATCTGCTAGATATATAGTAGTAGTAGTAGAAAATGATGGGGATTCGAAATTTGAGACCCTGTTTGGTTGGTGCCTCTATCAAACAACAAAAGCTAAACTACAAAATGAAAAAGAGGACACTCGTTTGACGTGAACAAACCAACCTATACCCTCTCTCCTTCTCTAGCTACCAATTCCCACTCTCCTTATTATTATTATTATTTTCCTTCTCTTACATATACTACATTTTCGTCTAATAAATAAGAAACACGTTTTTTTTTTCTGACAGAAATACCCTTCCCTTCTAGCTTCTTCTAATTTGTTTTCCCCCTTTTAAACCCATGCATGCAGTGCTGCAACTTTTAAAAAAAACCGTTCACAATCAAACAAAATTTCGTGTTTAACTTTGTTCTTCCATATTCTGATTTTTTATGACACAACCCCATCAAGTAAGAAAAGCTTCACTAGTTGATCAGTTAGAATTACCACTTTATTTTGAAATTTAATTAATGACAAAAATCATGATTATGTTATAAAATGTAATTACTCATTATGTGACTTTTGAAATTTTATTTAGAGAGAGAGAGAGAGAGAGAGCTATGTAGTAGTAGGCTAGCTAGTAATTTTTCTATTTGCTTTTAAAGCAAGAACCAAATTAAAAACTCTAGGCTTTACACAAAACTTTCATATATTTAATGCCCACGTACTCGTTTGAAAAAAGTAGAACCTCTATACCATAAGAAGCTCTACCGATTCCAAGATCCAGAAGGTAAAAAACAAAATTACTATCTGTTTATGGAACAGCAGTAATGGAGCGTCTGACCATTTTACTACCAACGAACGAAGGTAAAGAAACACACACGCAGCTGATCACAAGAAGAAGAAGAAGAAGGAAAAAAAAAAAAAAGCAAAAAAAGCAAAACAGGAAAAAAGAGGAAGAAGCAAGGGCGGAATCGTAATTTCACAAGGACAGAAATGTGCATCTCCCTGCAGCATACTTCTGTGCGTGATTTTTAAGTGGGTGTGCGCGGGATCAAATTGTCAGTAGAGAGAGAGAGAGAGAGAGAAAGAGTTGTGTCTAGTATGTCACGGGTTTGTCTTGAAAGGCCCTTATTTCACAGTCCTAGACAGACAGACACATATTCTCTTTCACTACATAACCGAGGAGGGAAAAACTAAAAACAATTTTTAATGCCTTCCTCTCTCTCATTAACCATCATTAAAAAACACAAAAAAAGAAGGGAAAAAAAAAAAAAGAACAACCGCATTAGCATTAAACAGTAATTGAAACTAGTAGTACTAGTACCCTCCACACACCCCCCAAGTCCCAACATTTTTATCCACCAAGATTCACACTCACATCCCTATAGCCTCTCTCTCTCTCTCTAACCCCACTATTTTTTTTTCCTTCCTCAGATCTCTCATTCTCAGTCACTGATCATCTTCTTCGTCAATGGCTCTAATGCTTGACAATTGTGAGGGCATTCTACTCTCATTAGACTCCCACAAGTCAGTCCCGGCACCATTCCTCACCAAAACGTACCAGCTCGTCGACGACCCCGCCACCGACCACATCGTCTCCTGGGGCGAAGACGAGTCCACCTTCGTCGTCTGGCGTCCTCCTGAGTTCGCCCGAGATCTCCTCCCCAACTACTTCAAGCACAACAATTTTTCCAGCTTCGTCCGCCAACTCAATACCTACGTATGTATAAACATATATGTATACACACCCACACACAAACATATATGTATATGTATCTCTTATATTTGTATATATGTGCTGACCTTGTTTGGTTATTTTGTGTTTTTTGAAAAAAAATAAACTAGGGTTTTAGAAAGATTGTACCGGACAGGTGGGAGTTCGCGAACGAGTTCTTCAAGAAGGGAGAGAAGCACTTGCTATGTGAGATCCACCGGAGGAAAACGGCTCAGCCGCAGGTGGCTCTGAACCACCACCACCACCATCACCACCACCCGCATTCTCACCATCAGATCGGAATCAACGGCCCCAGTTTCTTTCCCTTCCCCGGCGCAGCCAGAGTCAGCATCTCCCCCTCCGACTCCGACGACAACCTCAACAACTGGTCGTCCTGCGACTCTCCCCCGCTGACATCATCTCCGAGAGGACCGACGGCGGCGGGAGTTCCAATCGTCGGGGGAGGAGGTGGGTCGGGTAACTTCGGCGGCGGCGTCACCACCGTCACGGCTCTCTCCGAGGACAACGAGAGGCTGAGGCGGAGTAACTCCATGCTCATGTCCGAACTCGCGCACATGAGAAAGCTCTACAACGACATCATTTACTTCGTTCAGAACCATGTCAAGCCCGTGGCTCCGAGCAACGTTTCGTACCCACCTTCTCCTTTGCTTCTTGGCGGGGGCGGTGGCGGTGCCAATGGTACTTCGGTTGTGCAGAAGCCATTGAACCCGCTTCTCGGGTACTACCCGAGTAGTCATGTTAATAATATTAACCCTAAGGCACAATTAAACAACCCTCAGGCGAACATTCATGGCGGTTTGATGAACTCACCGTCGACGACGTCGAAGAGCACGGTGACGATTCTCGAAGAGCCAAGCAAAACTACCACAACTAATGGCTGCAAAACGAAGCTGTTCGGCGTGCCGCTTCATTCGAAGAAGAGGTTGCATCCCGAGTATGGCTCGGTAAATGCGACCAACAATATGGAAACTAACAAGGCTCGTTTGGTTCTAGAAAAGGATGATCTAGGCCTCAATCTCATGCCTCCTTCAACATGTTAGTGTTCTTTTTTTCTTTCTTTCTCTTCAAATCTATTCAAGAAAATTAAAAGCTTTTTACTTCTTCTTCTTCTTGTTTTTTTTTTCTTTTTTGTTTTAAAGTTTCTAGCTTGATCATTGTCTTTTTATTTTATTTTAATTTTTGGGCTTCTGATTTTGTGGGGAGTCTAGACTTTAGATCATGAGATGATCATTAAATGGTTGGTAGTAATGAAATATGTGTGTGTGCGTGTGGGATGTTTGTGATTGAGTCCTTGTTGACTCTGTGTATATATAAATTTTTAGAGCCGGTTAATATGTTTTTCTGTTCTTCCCACCGCCATGAATGCAGGTGGGTTTTGGTTAGAGTGAAGATCTCTCAAAGTAAGTTAAAATGGCCAACACACCGTCGTTTTCTTTTCGACCATTCAGTGGTGCAATTTAATGCTCTCTATCATGGGATCTCTTTTTTTCTTTCTTTCCTTTTTTTTTTTTGCCCTTTATTTTCTCTCCTTCTGCTTCCATCGGTTTCTGATTGTACATGTTCTCTGAAAGTTTCAGTTGCATTAATGCAAGATAGAGAAGAGAGAGAGCGTTATGGATAGAGTTTTACTTTTATTTATTTTTATTATTATTATTTTTTTTTAAAGATGAGAGGTTTTACAGGCTGTTTTATGCACAATTTACTCTAGGGCTTTCTCTATTTAGTCCATTAATGGATTTTTACGTACAATGATGAGTCAGGAAATTATACTTCAAAAATCGATGAAGAAAGAAAAGAAATATGAACCAAGTAAAGGCAGCTGACACCAAAATGACAAGTCTATCGGTTCCTCAAAATCATATATATTTAGCAGGTGTAATTATTATTATTATCATCGTTAAAATTGTCAAAGAAGAAAAGTATACCATGATTTAATGAAAAGAAGGCCATCATATCCTTTTGATCAAGGTTATAATCTCTATTTCTCGTTTCCATGAAATGTCAGTCACGCAAGGGAAAAAAACAAATATTAAAAACCAAAAAAGGTAAAGAAAATAAAATAAAAAGAAGAAAAACCAAAGAGCGGGTATTTCAATGAAAGCGAAATACAAGAGAAAACTGACTGAAAATGTGGGTTTGAAATGTTTCTATCAAGGCTTCTATACTTCTTCTCCTTCTTCTTCTAAAGGGCCAGAAAACCTTTGCTTTTTCCTACTTTAAGTACCTGATCAACTTCTTCAAACCCTTCTTTGGATCCCCCCATCCTTCCCCTCCTAAATAGTTTTTTTTTTCCTCTTTCCCTCTTCCAAAAAAAAAAAAAAAAAAAGAATTATTACAAATCTTCTTATAAACTGATGGGTATACGAAACCATCTTTAACCCAAAAAAACCCATGTTGTTTTATAATGGCTTTGTCCAAAATCTCTAAACAAGTAAAGTTTTTGGCATAAAGTTTGACTAGAGCTAGGCATATTAGTTTCTTTTCTTGACTGATCTCTTTTGATATATCTTATAATAGTTTATGCATTTCCTTGCGGTTATTAAAAGGGTCTAATAAAATGAGTAAAACTCCGTGCATAGACAGAAATGACAAGGCAAAGATAAGAAAAAAAAAAAAAAACTCTATTTTAAGTCCCCATGAAAATAAGGTATAATATTAATGGGTTGGCATTAGATATATCTTTGTCGTGCAATGATTTCTGTCTCAAACGCCAAAAACCCTAACCCTAGATAACACGTTTGACAACAAGGCAAGGGCTATCCTTTGGCCTTTAATTTACTCTCTCTCTCTCTCTCTCTACACTTTTAACCCTTTTGGAACTTCGCACGTGACTTAGTATCTGCACGTGCAGTGTACAATATAGAAAGCAAATTACAAAGGCCGTTTCGTCCAATAGAGAGGGAAAGAAAGTGGGGTGAAATGGGCATTCAAAAGTGGATTACGGATCATCCGGGTAAAAGATGCTTTAGGTGGGAGAGTCTTGTTTGTTGCTTAACAGCCGTATAGGACCGCGAAAAATGGCTTCTTGAAAGCTTAAAAAGGGCAAAAATATGAAAAGAAACAAATTAAAGGGAAGGAAATTGGGATTTTATAAAAAGACAGAAGTGTTTGCTTGGTTTGAGTCTTCGGAATTCCCTTTATTGACATTTCCTTCACATTTCTTTTGGTAACACACTTTTTTTTTTTTTTTTTTTGACAGCTTTAAGAAAAAAATTTTTAAAAAATTTATGGTAATGACAAATACCAATATTTTTTTTTGTGTTATGTATTAAAGTGGGATTTTAGAAGTGCACGACTGCAGGATCATCTCTATGCGTTTCCTTCCTTTACTTTGCGTCGGGTAATGCGAAGCTGCTTTTTGTAGGGATGGAATCAAAAGACGCATAGCCGTCTATATTTTTGATACGCTTGCTTAAATAAAAATTTTCCTCTCGATTAATTAACTTACAAAAAGGAGAAAAAAAAAAAAGTTGATTTCAAATTACAAGAAAAGTTCCAAAACCATCATAGGAGCTGCTGAGAAGAATACCTCCTTTTTCCAAAGGAAACAAAAAAAAAAAAAAAAAAAAAAGGAAAAGAAAAGAAGAAGGCCACCACTTATTTACAATAACAAGAGTAAAATAAGTTTATAACTACGACATGTTAAAGGAACCTTTAATAAGAAGATATTTTAGTGATAAAGGTTGTTTTATCGAGGGTGGTTATCTTTCCATGCCATGTCAAATATATATTTTTTTGTGTTTTCTTTTCTCTTAAAATAGAGTAGAAAAAGAAAACAGAACTTGTGCAGTATAATTGTAAGGGTGATTGCTCGGGACAAGGTCAGTTGCAGTAAAAAATTCATTGAAAGCATATATATTTATATATAACAATTCATTGAAAGCCCCACAAAAAAGAGAGGAGTTTTCATTAAACTGAAAATAAACTATATCTTACTAATTTGTCGTACATAACGAAATTTTATGACCTGTTACAACAGTGAAGTATTACACAAGTTAGTAAAATAAGTTTATATTTACGAAGTTGGTTTTTTTTTAAAAAAAAAACATTATTTACTAGGACATGTTAAAGAAACCTAAGAAGATAATTTAGTGACGGATTCCTTATGGAGGTTTATCTTACTAGGTACGGCATATCCAATTCTAATTCTATAAGCTATGTTTGGCACCCGTATTAAAAATCTATTTAATCCAATTCAAACTTGATTTTTTCAATCACATTTCTTTTCACTCTTTCAAACATAAATTCAGTTAAATTCTCAACTTAAATTGAACTTTTTCAGTTTAAACTCATTTGTCGTGTGCAAAACAGGTTATTCGATCTTTAGGAATTGATATGATCATATTTGATGTTACTGAATCTACAAACCTTTGATCACTTGTCCTCTGAACTTATAATTTTGACAATTTGTTCTCAAACTTTTTAAATTTACAATAGACACATTTCACTAACTTTATATTAAATTAAAGATTTGAATTTAGAAATTTTTATTTTTTTTCGGACATTTTTAATGGAAAATTGTAGTAAATAAAAATTTTACAAAAATAATTAAATTAAAATAGCAGGTTTTTAAAACATTTGTGGTAAATAACAAATTCATCCGGTAAATAAAAAATTTAGCAGGTAAATGACTCATTTACATCAAATTTACTAGGTAAATGAAAATTTTACCACGTAAATGAATAATTTACTTGATAAATCTACTATTTGCTATAAATATTTTAAAAGCATTTTATTTATTTCAATTGTTTTTCAGAAAACTGCTATTCACTTCTTTCACCCTTTTCCTAAAGAGAAAATTAGGTGAAGAGCCATATTTTAAGTATCTCCTTATAATTTTATCTATTTTAATATTAAAATTAATAATTTTAGTATTATGAAATGTCAAAATTATTAATTTTAATATTAATATTATGTTGGGTATAAATATAAAGATGTGTCAAATGCATTTTAAATTGCTCGCAGATATTCATGCCTTTGGGCCACTAAATGGGTCAAGGTTCATTAGGAATGGGCTTTCATTCAAACTTTGAACAAGCTTTCTCATTCCCTAAACGACGTCGTGACCAGTGTCTTCCTAGTTTCCGGGAGGTTTCCATACGCGCGCCTACTCTAAAGCCCTACTAAAACCCACAAAAATAAAAGAGAGGTAAAACCCCCGTCAGTGAACCAACTATTTGCGTCGAAGGAGGAGTAAAATCGCAGACTTGACCGAGCTAAACAAGACAAAAATGGAGGTCGTTGTGGCCTCTTCTTCCGTCGACGCCGGCATCGGCTGCTGGGACCTCCAAAGCGGCGCAGAGCAGCTCCGCTACAAGTCCTGCGCCTCTCCGCGTCACGGCCTCGTCTGCGTCGGCCAACGCTTCCTCGCCTCTTCTCAGCTTCGCAACGCCTCCGCCTCCTCTGGTTCTGTCCTCTACTGGACTTGGTCTAAGGTCCTTTTACACTTTCTCTCTCTTTTTCTGTTTCGCACTCCACCTGTTCGACCTATTGCCTCTGAATTTTCGCTTAACTTTTGTTGCTTCGTTGTAGCCTCAAGTAGAGGTTAAGAGCTTCCCTTCAGAACAGATAAAGCCGCTCGCTGCTAACCGAGAAGGCACGTACATTGTCGGTGGAGGTTTGTCTGGGGATATCTACGTATGGGAGGTGAAATGTTTGATCTTTTGCTGATTATAAAATTTTCTTATGTTTAGAGAAAGTTGTTAATTTACGGTTCTCCGAGTTATGTGATTTTCAGGTTGCTAGTGGTAGACTGCTTAAGACATGGAATGCTCATTATAGGGCTGTTACTTGCTTGGTATTTTCTGACGACGACTCGCTGTTGGTATCCGGGTCGGAGGATGGATCTATTAAAGTTTGGTCACTTTTAATGTATGTCGTGTTTCTTGTTCAGACTTCGATTTTTGTTTGCAAATTGCGTGATTGTTATGGTTGCTAAGATTGATCGATGAGACCAATACGCATGTTGATTCAGGATATTCGATGATTACCTAAGAGAACAAGCAAGTCATCCGTACGAGCATAGCTTTTCAGAGCACACTCTTTGTATAACTGATATTGTAGCTGGATATGGAGGCTGCAATGCAATTATAGTTTCGGCTTCAGAGGATCGGACATGTAAGGTATGGCATGACCTTTAGCGAACTATTAAACGGATTGTAGCTTCTTTTCTAAAGTTATGTTACAAAACCAAATACTTTGAAGTTTCAATGAGGATCATTAATTTCTTTTGTACTTCAATTTACAAGTCATTGTAATTATGAGAAACAGTTCAATATTGTTCATGTTAGTTGTTTCATAATATATTGTGTTTCTCTCTCCTTTGAATCTTTGTTTGTCTGCATGTTTTCATCATTGTTCCGTCTGTTGGACATCTGTTTTCATTTGGTTGCTCGTTTTCTCAGGTGTGGAGCTTATCAAAAGGGAAACTATTAAGAAATATTGTGTTTCCATCGATAATTGATGCTGTTGCGTTGGATCCTGGTGAACGTGTCTTTTATGCTGGCAGCAGAGACGGAAAGATATATATTGCCGCACTCAACACTGAAAGTCCATCTAGCAGAAATTACGGGCAGCATATCATAAGTGCATTTTCAAATCACAGGTTTGGGGCCAGATAGTTGTTGGAGAGATGTCTGACTATGAAAACCATCCATGTCTGTGATCAGCCTATTATTTCCTCTAGCTCACAATTTTGTGCTCTGTTTTTTAACAGTAAGGCTGTCACTTGCTTACAATACGGTACAACTGGAAATGTTTTGATTTCTGGATCAGATGATGGTATGGTTCGTGTTTGGGACGCTAGAACTTATAGCATTATTCGTGTGTTCAAACACGCAAAAGGTATTCTTCATGCTACCTGAATATTTCCTTTTGTGCTGGCATGGGCTTTTGTTAGGTTCCGTTTATTGTTAGGTGCGGAGATGCATAGTTGTTTTTCTACCTCTAGTATCTACAGAAAGATTAGCTAATGATATAGATGAATATTTTGACCGAAGAGTTTTGCCTTTGATGATTACTAATAAGTCTATAACTTGAAACAAGTTGCTATTCATTGGGCTAAATCCATAGATACTTGCCTGTCGTTGAAAAGTTAAATTACATGGCATCTAAGATAATTCGCGAGACTACTTATCTCAGATAGCAGTTGTTATACTTGCTTGTGCTCTTATGCAGGCATGATGTACAATTTCTTCCCCTTACTCCATATTAGTAGAATAATTCTTAGACTACCTTTTTTTTTTTTTTTTTTTTTTCCCTTTCCAATTTTATTAAATTCCAAGGATTTTAACCATAGGCCTACCCTGAAGATGTATGCTCATATCAGTAACGATCTTATATCGGTAGCCGAATGGTTTTTTAAATTTATTTTTCAATGAAGATACGATCTTTAATATTTTAAATTTCGAACTATGTTCTGCAGGACCTATAAATAATATTGTTGTTGTTAGACAACAACTCCACAATTTTCAGAGGATTTCAAATTCACAAGCTGGCTCAAGAAGGCATGCATCAGTATTACCATCTCTGGAAAAATATGCAAATTCAGCAGATGAAGATATGGACACTAAGACTGTCATTGGTTTCCAGGAAACTTGCAACAAATCAACGGATGCCATGTACCTATCTTCGGTTGTGGCTAATAATCAAATCAAAGAACTTCAGGTCTTACTCTCTTCAATTAATGTTCTTACCTCATTGTTACTGCAAAAGATCAATAATGTGATCCACCTACTTGCGTGGTATCTTTTCTTTAACGCTTGTCGCGGCCTCTTCTACAGAAAAAAGGTTCTGCCGCTGCTGAAATGGAGATGGACAGAGCAAAGCTCGATTGCACGAGATCCATGCAAATGGTTCAGCAATGGCAGAAAATGTATGAAAACTTATATCAGTTCTGTATAGATGAACTCTTGGAGGATGGTGCTGAAGCTAAAGGCCTAAACTGAAAGTCTAACTGAGTTGCATCTCCTAGTTTTGCTCCATCAGATTTTTAATCTAAAAGGTATAGTAACTATATTCTTATTTAGATCTAATGATTCTTCTTTGTTCTTCATATTCAATTTAGAAGCGCCTTTTTTGCATGCTTTTTTTTTTTTTTTTTAAATCTCCTAGTTTATTTATTTTATTGTTGTTATTATTATTTTTTCAAACTGGGGAGTTGGGGATTTTACACCACAAGGTGGAGTCCGGTGTGGATTTGCAACCCCTTAATTAGGGGTGGCAATTCATGTCACGTGTCGGGTTCGTGTCGTGTTAGAGCCGTGTCGATTTTTTTCTTCTTTGACCCGAACACGACCCGCGACACGAATACGAAACGAAACCGCGACACGAACACGACACGAACCGAAATTGACCCGCGACACGAAATTGACACGAAATTTGACCCGAAATTGACACGCGATACGAAATCGACCTGAACTTGACCCGCAACACGAAATTGACACGAATTTTGACCCAAAATTGACACGAAATTGACCCGAAAAGTGACACGAAATTGACACGAGAAAAAACGGGTCCAACCCAAACACGACCCTTTTGTGTGTGTGTGTGTGTGTGTGTGTCAATTTTTCCCAACCCGAACACAACCCGCCCCCTATTTTTCCCAACCCGAACCCGCGAAATTCGTGTCGTTTTCGAGTCGTGTCATCGTGTCGCGACTAGTATTGCCACCCCTACCCTTAATGATCTCCTTATAGTTATAGATAGAAGGCATATATTGGGTCTTCTAGAAGTTTTGGGACATTAAATGGAAGAATACATTTACCTGATGGCTGTTGTGACCCAGTAAATGAACCAAAAAAATGATTAAAAAATAAATCCCTGCTCTGTGATTATGCCTCTGTTACTAATTTCATTTATTTTTCAGAAACTTAGAGATGTTTCACCACCATGATGCCTAATGTTCACCAATTTGTCGAAACTGGTGCATAGCTTTTCATCTGATCGACTAGTTCATCTTGCTTGCTCGACGCACTATAATGTCGCAGATGCTACGCAAGTATTTAATCGCATCTGCAATGATTTATATTTGTATGTTGCGTTTCAAGTTAATGATATATGCGAGTAAAGGAAATAGCTGAAACCATGGAATTATCATCTGTTTACTTATACTTTGTATGATTCTCTGTTTTACATTGATAAATCAGACTGTAATTCTCACAATGAGCGATATAGCGTGCATGGGCTCAGAGAGCATAGTTTATCATCCACACCGATTACTATTTAATTTAATGTGTAATTTCACTTGGCAGAATACGCAATCCAAGATATGCACAACCCATAATTTTTCTAATCAGGGCAAAATCCAGCCCCGTCAGTCATCGTGCTTATGGTGACACAAACACACAACCTCCGAAGCAAGATAAATTTAATCGACAATATAATAAATAAAATAGGAGAATTCTTTTGTAGGGGTCTAGAGGGTCAGTGCATTTTCACCATCAAGATGGTAGCCTAATCAGATTTCACCTACTGTGCAATCTGTCATAGTGGTTTGATAAATAAAACGTCTCAATAAGAAGTATCTGAAACTATTTTTAGATATTATTAGTTTGATGTTCATTAATTTTTGTTTGTACGACTGGAGTGGTATGTTTTATCTGCTAAACAAATTACTATGATTTAATTTGAACATTTTTTAACCAACCAAAAAAAAAAAAAAGAATGTTTCTTAATGTGTTGGGTCTATTTGGTCGCGCTCAAAGAAAATAGCTCCGGCTAGTCAACTTTCCGTAGACTATTTAGGTTTTTTTTTTTATTTTTTATTTTTTTATTTTAACAAATGTACAATAGCATAACAGAATCAATAAAATTCCCGCACGAAGAATTTTCACCACTGCGATTATTAAAAATTAAGAATATTTATTTTCACACAGCTTTTCTTTCAAAAAGACTGGCAATCAAATGGACGCACCAAAATTTGAAGCCAAGACAATTGGGAAAGATGCTTTTCTGACTGTCTGATTTCAGCAATTTGGAAATCGATCAGAAAACGATCCTAGTTGAAAGTGATGATTCTGATGAAAATCATGCAGAGAAATAGAGATCAAAGATGGGACCATTTTCCTCATTGATATACAATATATTTATACATTATCATATAATAAAATATTTGTAACAATATTGTAGGATAAAATAATACATAGAAGTTTTTTTTTTTTTCCTTCTCTGAGAGCCTGCTTCCAATTCCCAATGGGGGGAGAGAGGATGGAGGAAAGTGGGGAGAAACAAGGATTATTAAAATACTTTTTGTTTGTTATATATATGTTTGGTGTATTATAATATTTTAGTAAGATCATATGAGTGTGTCTATATATATATATATATATATAGATATGAACAAATATTATTAAATGAGATGTGGGGAAGAGAAGATAAGGTGATGCAACCAGCAGTGATCGATAATGGAAAGTTAAAAATCCACCCAACAGCAAGATCTCTTTCCTTTAGATTCTTTTTATCCAATCGAACCTCTTCTTACAGAGAACATGTCCCTTTATTCATGTTTTCCTCATAAAAAAAGACATTATTTTATTTCAAATAAGATATTTATTGATATATTTATGTATATTTATTTATAAAGAGAGGGTAGTTCTCGTCCTCAATCTTGACAGTGCTTGCTTTGAAATCATGGTGCGTGTAATTTTTTTTCCCCCCTTCCTGTTTTGGAGTGGTGTTGCAGAAAAGAAAGCAGGAAACAACCCAACAACACATGTTTCTTTCTCCTCCTTATTTATTTATTTAAAATCTCTCTCTCTCTCTCTCCTTCACCCACTTCTGCACAGTACAACTGTCGTGTTGATGACTTAAGCCTTATTCTTTATTATTATTATTTTTAAAACTAATATTTATGTGTAATAATAGTTTTTGTTTTGGAAATTACGTGCACTACGCAGTGATAACGTCGAGCATTATTTCTGCTTAATTTGTTTGAACCAAGCAAATTATTAAAAAATACATATGCAATTAGGACAATAATTAAACTTCAACACAATAATATACACAACCGCTCCAAATCTTCAGAAATTATTACCCTCATATTTTTCCTTCGCTTCCTGAAATGACAATTTGATTAATTAATAAGTTTAGCCAGCACATATTATCCATTTATCCTAGTGTAACAACTTACGTAAGCTTGCATGCAAACATAAAAATGGATAGTCTATTCTAGTGATTATTAATATATTCACTGGTAACTTCTGCTAGCTGTCCTCTTTTTTCTTTTATTTTTTTTAATTTATTTATTTTACTTTAAAGAGTTCTGCTAGCTGGTTAATTAACATTTCTCACTACACAATGAGCTCTCATATTCATGGAAGTACTGGTTGACTTTTGAGTGAGAGAAATGTTCATTTTCAGATATCTAGTTTTTTTATGCCATTTAACATCTAATCTAGATGAAAGAGGAAGTAGCTATAGCTAACATTTTTAGTCACACATGTACTATTTAATTTACGATGCATGGACCAGCTGCTCTTCAAGTAGCTCTCTCTCTCTCTGTATGTATATATATATATATATATATATATATGTAGCTTCGTTCTTCTTTCATTGATTTCACTTTAATTCGTTGGAAACTATACCCAAAATATATATATATATATATATCTACTTCAATATGCTTTTCAATGTGATGATACCATTTACATATATAGATCATATATATGGAAAGCTTACCAGTTCGGCACAAATATCTCTTACCAAATATAACATGTCGTTTCCCCAAGCCTCCGACTCTTGGCACTGTGTAAATGCACCCTAGATGTCTCCTTATCGACGTCTACATCATATCATTACAAGGGCCCCACCTATGTGTGCTGGATATATATAGGTTAACAAAATTAAGGCTTGTAAATTGATCGTCTCCCAATTAGATTGAGCATGTAAAGGGTAAAATGGAGCCATAAAATTAATCACCATGTTCAGTCTTAGGTTGTGTTTTCCATTCAATATTTATTTTTCTCTGCTGTTTTGCGTGGCCTTGGTGTTATAGGATTATCGACTTTAATCTGAAGAATACTTTTATCTATTAACTATAATATATGTTAAAGAGTAATTATCTGTGTACTCGAATCTATACGACTGTACTTTTTTCGATGTTTGGTTTTGGAACTCGATCAAAACTTTTCTTTCCCTTGAGCGGTTAATTAGATTTTACAGATGAAACAATCAATTATTTAGTGAAGTTGTGTTTTCCTGCAATTTTAGATTGTACAAGTCAATTTGTTGCAAGGTCTCGAGGTTATAATTCTTCTTTTTTTTTTTTTTTTACATAATTGTGTGGGTCGAGAATGCAGATGTCCAACATAAGCCTATTAAAATAGATAATAAAATCTATACATGAATATAATTTCAGTTACAAGAATTCAAGTACTCATATTTTCTTATTATGATACCGTATTAGTCTACCAAATCAAAAATTTAAGTTGTTACAAGGAGGTGAATCAATATTGTTTCTGTATTCTAACACACTTAAGCCAGCTTCTACACTAATTTTTTTATATCTTGTATGCACAAATATTATTGGATAGTAAGAGTGGCTTCTATATTTTACTTTACGGCTTACATATAATTAATAGTACGTATTGTTCGAGAGCCTCGTGTATTGATAATATATATATATATATATATATATATATAAGAGCTGAATTTTATGGTAATTAGATACTGATTAAATCTCTGTTCTTAGTTACATTTTGAACTATTATAAGGTAAGATAGTGACTTGTCCTTGCTAGTTGCTACTCCTTATCCCTTTTATATATAATTATTTAGGATTTAGGATGAGGGATAAATTATATATTGATCAAGAAAACCCAAGCCTAAGGTAATTTGTTCTGAAGATAAAGTGGAGTCGTGAGGAATATTTTGGAGCTAGGGATATCTAATTAATGGTGCATTTATGAATATACAACTATATAGAAAGTATGTATATACATATAAATATATATATATATACGTACGGGGAGGTGAATGCCCTGAATGTGCATGGTAAGTTCGTTAACAATTCCAGCACATGAAACAGGTTCCTATCAGAACCTGATCCCTCTTGAAACGCGTTCCAAATGCGTTGAGAGTGATATATATATATACACACACACACATATGAGGAGAAATTAAGTATTCACAATATATATAGTGGGGGCCGGGGGGATAATTTTGCAACAAAGCTCAATTGGAATAGGACCGTTCTAGTGGACCAATGCCACGTGGGCAGCCCCGTTGGACCCCAACGGCACCGGCTCCCCACCGCCAACCATGAATTGTAATTGTATTTTCTCATATAAAGGCTTGGGTCTGTTTACATTTCTGACACCGGCTCATGTGAGTGTGGGTCCCTCCTTTCCCATTATCCCTTATAAAGAAAGTGAAAGTTTATTAGGGCTAGTTTAGAACTACTACTAACTTATCCCAAAAAAAAACAAAAAAAAAAAAGAACTACTGCTGCTACTATTGATCATTCTACAGTACTTCCCACTCAAATTCTATTTAATATTATTAACGAAATCTTCCGAAACAAAAATGATTTATTAACATCAAAAAAAGCACTTACAGTTGGTAGATCTGAACCCTCAATTACTTTTCTGTCTTTTTCCCCTTTTTTTTATTTTTTTTTATTTTTAGTGAACCCTCAATTCTCGATCACTCCCCAAGTAAAGTACTTTACTGAGTTTGCCAAATATTCCTTTTAATATCCTAGTTTTGTAATTTTATCAATACTTACGGATCGCTTGGGGTGATGTACGGATATAGAGTTCCGGATATTGATTTGAAAATATGTGTCTGGAAAAATGTGAATTGAAAATAAACCGTTATAAAAATAATAATATAAAAATTTGAAATATGTTTAGAAAAAAAAAAACAATATGGAACTTTTTTTTTTCATTTTTCTCATCATTCTATGTAATTTATTAAAAAAATTATCTCGTTTTAATTTAAAATAAGAAAGTTATGAATTTTTAAAATATAAATTTTTGAAAAACATTGAAAAAAGAGAACTCCGTCAGCATTCCAAACGGAGGTAAATGTCATTATCAATTTTTTTTCTAGCTTGTTTCTTTTATTTTATTGTTTTTTGATCTAGACACACACTACATACATTAATATATCATAAACTGGTGAAATGGCGCTATCTTATTAATTAATTAGACTTAAATTGATTAGATTCAGAATTTCTTAACTCTTATATACTAAGATCACTTGGCCCACAAGTTTTTCATGGTTGAAATCAAAATATGCTAGTGCATGCTTGAGACTATTCCTCCAATATGATGCTCCTCTAGTTTCTAGGCAGCAATAATCGTGGATGGACATTAGATATATATATATATATATATATTTATTTATTGTTTTACTTTTTATCTGTTACCTAAAGACGAAATTGTTCCCAAATAAAGAAAAGCTGATGAGAAAATAAATTGGTGAAAGAGGGGGGGAAAAAAGCAAAAGCGCAACAACTTTTTTGATAATAATAATCAAAGTGCTGGTCCCAAAAAAATAATAATAATAATAATATTCAAAGTGCAGAAATATTACAAAAGCATTTATGTCTGAATTGAGTATTATAATATCCACCCACTAATATTGTAATTAACCAAATAAAAAATAAAATAAAAAATAAAACACATCTTGTATATAGTCGCCCCACTAGACTGATAGTCTCTGTTCCCAACACCACTATTTTATTGGTTTTTTTTTTTTTTTTTCCCTTCTCTTCCTTCTCTGATAACAGTCTTCAGCTTCTTCTATCTTACCCCCTTGATTAGCTCTCCTCTCCAGTACTGCAAATTCTGATAAAACTCCGACTCCATCTCACCTCTCTTTCCTCTTCCCCATCCCTCTGCTCTAATTCAGTTCCTCAGTTTCAACTTACTTTTATCTCATATATAATTCTCCTAAATATACATATATAGAGCCATGGACAACATTGACGACCAGTTAAAATCAGATGACCAGATGGAGATGATGATGACCATGATGGAAATGGCCAAACTCCCCGACTTCTGCAGTCCCTACAACGACAATCGTTTCCGTAGCCGAAACGCCGCATTCAGATCTTTCCGGTAGTAGTGCAACTGCAACTACTATCCCCGCCGCCGCTCCGCCAAACTACAATGCCACGCCTTCAGTTCCCTTCCTGAACCTCTCATCCACCGTAACATTCCCCGGCGAGGTTCATGACCAAGCGCTGCACGTGCCGCCTTTTCTCTCCTGTTCCGCCGCGGGAACCGTAGGGAACAATTATAACAGTAGTACTAATAAGTGGAATGTGATCGGGTACGATGGTAACAATTCGGTTAACAATCCGCAGAAGAGGAACTCGATGGCGGCGATGAGGGAGATGATATTCCGGATCGCGGTGATGCAGCCGATCCATATCGACCCGGAGTCGGTGAAGCCGCCGAAGCGGCGGAACGTGAAGATATCGAAGGACCCGCAGAGCGTGGCGGCGAGGCACCGGAGGGAGAGGATCAGCGAGAGGATCAGGATCCTGCAGAGACTCGTCCCCGGCGGGACCAAGATGGACACGGCGTCGATGCTGGACGAGGCCATTCACTACGTCAAGTTTTTGAAGACGCAGGTTCAGTCGCTCGAGAGGGCGGCTGCGGCGACTCGACCGACGAGCGGGATCGGCTTCCCGGTGGCCATGTCCACGGGTAATAGCTACCTAATTAATCCTAATAATTGTGTTGAGAAAGCTTACCAATTAGTCGCTACTGCGCCTCAGAATATTAATGTTCAGCGTTTTGGTGATGTTTAATCTCGGCAGTCTAATTTACTAGCTCTAGCTCTCTCATGATGATCATGAAACATAAATGCTCTTTTTGAGTATAATTATAAGTAGTGATAATTGCTTGTGAGGTTGTAAAGGGAATTACTGTTACATGCATATTATGGCTTTCTTTTTTTCGAGATCATGATTAATATCTTTTCAGCTTGTAATCCATATGTTCTGTTGCCGTTAAATTATTGTAGTTCGTTAAAAGGAATATCTAGCTCGCTATCTAGCTAGCTAGTATATCACTCTCTTTTAATGGCCTGCCAGAAAGAATTTGTCCTTTTTTTTTTGGGTGCAATGACATTGAAATGTTTGTCCAAGGTTTCCGCGTGGAATAGACTGGAATACGGCCATGAAGGTTTATCTCTGTCTTTTTTCTTTTTTTCCTAATATTTTCAGGTATTTTTTCTTTTGCTTTTGACAGAAAGGATGAATGACACTTGTAGAATTTCTCATTAGAATAAGGGAAGCATTGGATCCTTGGAAAGTGGAAACCCGAAAACAATAATGTTGTTGACAGGCTAAGCAAACAATCTTTGTGTGTGTGTGTGTGTGTGTGTGTGTGTGTGTGTATAAGTATATGTGTGTGTGTGTGTGTGTATGTCTAGCGAGAAAATTCTAGAGATATCACAAAAGAGTAGGTTCTTCTTATATAAATGCACTCATCTTGGAAGGATCTGCTGGAATAGGCTGCCATGGGGGAGTTTCATGACCTGCTGCCATGTGTATCAATATTATAATCGTATAAATTCTATATATGATTAAAGTATTATATATTATATATCAATATGAGAATACATTTGGTATGTAAAGGGGAAGCCTTTGATGTGAATTAAAATTAAAGGGAATAAATTGAATAATTAAAAAGAAAGGTATCCGCGTGCCTAAGACAGGAGAACCTAACAAAAAAATGCCCATTATCTTCATATCATATCTATCGCGATCCGATCAATTAAATCCGGAAAATAACAAAAATCTTATCCAACATGAAAAAAAATATATATTAAAAAAAAGAAATAATTACACAAAATGTTCATTTTTAGAGTCTCATTTGAACTACATCTATTTTTCAACAATATTATGTATTTGTCTATTTTTTAAGAAATAAATATCTGTAATTCTTATTTTGCCATTTTACTATAATTGACATCATTTTATTTTTATATAGATTTTTTTAATTTTCCTTTTTTTAATTTTTTATTTTAATGATGAGTATTTTTGTTGATAAATGTAAATTACCATTAATGAACCAAAATTAGTTATAAATATCAAAGTCATTATAATAAATATAAAATATTTACTATAAAGATGATTGTTCGTACTAAATAATAAACACAACACAAAATATTAACGATAAAGATTGATGAATATTCATACTTTTCTTATAAAAAAAAAACCAATGAATTCTTTATGAAAAAAACCTGTTTGTTTATGTAATCCACTGTAAATCAAATGGTTGTCATTTATGTCTTAACAAAACAAATTAAAGAACAACACAATACATGAAATCAAATTCTTTATGAAAAATACTATTATGTATATAAATTAGTAGAAATGAAATATAATATATGTTTATGATAAAGACAGATTCATTATATAAGAAATATTTTTTTGAGTTTCTTTTTCTTTATTTAGCTTTTCTCATTAATATGAAATATGATTTTGAGAAAATATTCTCTTTTATGGTTCATTATGAATATTTACACCTTCTTTACAATAAATCAAAAAAAAATTAAAATTTTCTTTTCTATCAATTCTTTTTGCAATTTCATTAAATCAACTTTAGCCTTATTTGATAAACATCTTAGATTCCTTTTTTTTCATTTTTTTTTTTTTTGTAATTTCTTTATTTGTTAATTCTCAATTTTTTATGAATAGTAAAATTGTTTTTATAATTACTCTTTTAGACGCTTATGTAAATAAAAAGAAAAATTGACTTATTTTAAATTAATACCTCTAATTTAGATTATGTAAATAACCGGTGTAAGTCCTTCGGTAGTATTAGTGAAGTTTGCTTTCCGAATGAAGTTAAAAAGAAAAAAAAAAAAAAGAAAAAAAAAAAGGGTTCTTCGTTAGTCTGCACACACACACATATATATTGACATATATTTTAGGATATTTTTACTTAGAAATATAGGGTGTGAACGGTAAATGGAGGTCAAAATATTAGTACAATATTGCATGGAAAATGTGACAAATATTGCGGCATATATATATATATATATTGTGTATATGTATATACTGTGGCAAACAAAAGAGAAGAAAGTGGAAGTTTTAATAAGGGGGGGACTTAAAGGGGAGGCAAGGTCATAGAAAATGCATGGGAAATCCACGTGAAGACCTGACATATTTTGCGGTGTTGGCATTTTTACCCTTTAATTTTTATTCCCCATTAGCCGATTAGGCAACGGCTTTATCTATGGCGCTTCCATCAGCATCCCAACACGTGATCTCGACATCTTTCCTGGTCAACACCCTTTCTGTCTCACGTGGCACTTCACCCCTTGCCCCTTTAACGCCGCCCATCAACCACCGTTTTATCAACATATCATTATCACTTAGACAATTACGTCGGGAAAGAAAGAGAGGGGGGAAAAAAAACAACTTGCTTTATTTTGGGGGAAAAAAACTTCGTTAGTGTTTTTATAGAAGTATTTAATTGTACTATAGAAAGTCTTGCTCGAGTAATATGTTGTCTGCCAATATTAGAACTATGGTAATTTTGTACGAAATCAATTAATTATTTGAATAAAATTAAGTTAGATCTTTTTTTTTTTTTTTTTTATAATTATTTTATTGATAGATCGGAATTTGATAACAATATCCTATTTTATATTTCAAAATTTTTTTTTCTTACATCGGTTAAGATACTAGAGATTATTCGCCATTGACTACAGCCTATTTATTGATCCAAAAAAAATATTTTTTTAATAAAAAAAAAATAGTTTTGTTCTAAATATCAGGCGAGTACTAGCATCGCTTAAAATTATTTCATACACACTAACAGATGTTTTGGTAAATGCTATTTATAAAGGTGACGATCTAATCATAATTTCTTAGACCATATCTTTGATGTATTTGTTTATACTAATATTATATTTGTCATAAAAAAAGTGTAAAAAAATAACATAATTTTATTTTATGCTCTACTATGCAATATTATTTCTAATGTTAGTTATACTTTTGTCATTATTATTATTATGATAGTAATGCTTTGAAATTCATGAAGGTGAATTTTTACCATTTAAATAAAATAAAAATAAAAATCTTGAAATATTTTTTATGAAAAAATCAAGACATCAAAAAAATAATAATCAAACATTAAATTTGTCATTAGCTATAGCTTCTTACAAATAACTTGTGTCAAATTTATGATAATGGTTGGCATATATATGAAAAATTTGGTATCATGGAGCACTCCATTACAGAATTTTTTATTATTTAAATGTCAAAATTAATTACCATGCATTGGCATAATGACTCAATAATGCAATGAAGATGCTCTTAATACCCTTCATTCTTGTCACCGTCATTTTTAAAAAAATAAATAAATAATACCATCATTTTACGCGTGTCTGATTAGATAATATGTTATAATTTATGTAGCTAAAACAAATAAGCGATGGTTAGGAAAAGCTTATTTGTCAATTGAGGTGACGCATCCTATGAAAATCCCGGCCATATTCAGAGTACGAAATTAGTCTTATCAAAACTTATGTCGGTAGGAGGAAATTAAAGTGAAGCATAATTATATAGTTATAAGTAATAACCAACTAAATCGGACACTTTTTTGGAAAAGCAAAAAAAATAAAAATAAAAATAAAATGGAGACATATATGTTAGTATTTCTCTTTCTTTTAGCTATAACCTACAATTAGTACTTGGGGGACCAACATGTAGGCCTTTTGGGCCTGTACTATACTTGCCTAATTTAGTGAATATTATTGAATTACACAGACAAATACCAATGAGAGAGAGAGAGTGTGTGTATATAAATATATGATAAATACATATCCAAACATTGATAATGGGGAGAGCCAATTATAAATATACGTAAAGAGCTAAATATATATATATATATATGTATATATACAAATACGTATATACACTTTACGAAAGAAACCAAAGGAACCCATAATGGGTGTGTTTCCACTATAACTCAAATGGGACAATGCCGGATAGATGGAGAAATTAAGGGGGTAGGTTGCTTCCCCTACGCATGGGACCTTAAGGGAGAAATGTTTATGTCTCAAGGATCATTCCATAATTAATTTCCTTCCAAAATAGAAAAAGGAAAAGGATTAAAAAAAAATCCATACCTTACTTGTATTCTATCAGCCTAATCCAATTCAATATACGTACATATATAAGTTATCAAAACAAAAAGTTATCGATATGTATAATGACATAGTCAGCCTTCTACTTTGATTAGAACGTATATATCTAAAAAATATAGAAATATAAATAAAATATGTAAAATTTAGTTGGGACATAAATATAAAAACCGAATCTCAATAAAAGTAAATTAAAAAAAAAAACTATTTTTAAAATTTAAAAAAAAAAAAATCAACAACAACTGGTGTCTCTCTCATCATCGAATGGTTCCGTCGCTGTACATAAAAGGATAAGTAAAGAAACAAACGAAAGAAGAATTAAACGGTCAAAGCAAGAAGAGGAAGACCCACGTGAGAGGTCTCGCAATATCGAAACATCCCCATTCTCAAGTCTCCCTTCAAAAAAGTAGGGGGAGCCCTCTTGTCCAGTGAATATTTGGCAATGGAGTTTTCGAACGACATGTTCACTGTATATATATCTTAGACATACTTTAAATGTGCGCGTATCTTTCATATATAAAGGCGAAAATATCTTGACCCTCATTACCATTCAAAGTAACTCTCTACGAAATTCAACTATAAAAACAAAAAACGCAATAAATGTTCACGAGAAGATAGGAGAGAAATGTTGCTTTCTCATTTTGCTATATTCCAAAAACTTCTTTGAACTGTTTTTGATTTATAACCATCATGGGCCAGCACAGACAAACTTGAATGGATATATATATAGCGTCTTTTTTTGGTTTGAAGATGAAATTTCATTTAACTAAAAAGTTTTACAAACACCAAATATATTACGGATGATCCTATGGTACACAATACAAAATACTCGATAAAAGCCGATTTCATCAGTAAATTCTGATGATGCACAGGGAAAACGATGCAAATTGAGACCCGATATCAAGAAAATTCCTCGACACATCATTTTGAGCAAGCATAAGGCTCTTTGTAAAATCATTAGATGACGTGTTTACTAATGAGTAATCCAATTTGGAGAAAATGAATTAAATTCCTGATTTTAAATTCCAATATTTACTTTTGGTATTTGAGAATTAGATGATGTGGGTCCCACCTAGAAATAGGGAATTAATTTCCTTGATAAATGAGAACTTGTCTCCCACCTATTACCTACAGAAATAAATTCCTTTCTCTAAAAAATAGAAAGTAACTAATTCTATACCAAATATACCCTTATTCTTAATTAATAATTTTTTTTTTCATTTAAGGATAATTCATAATTATAATAAATATATTTTCAATCCTTCTGACTTGTAGAAAGTAAACAACATAATAGGAATTTAATTTCTCAAGTAAATAGATTCCTTGATAGATTAGTAAACACTTTTATCTAATTCTGAAATTTAATTCCATGTAATTTAAATTCTTTTTTCATAGAATTAATTTCCTATTTTTAGAATTTCCAATAAATAAATGTGCCCTCAATGAAGATACAGTGGACAAGAAGACCATTAGAGTCAGAATAACGCTTGCGTTTTTGATAAGTTCTTATAACATATTGGAAAAATGGTTTTTTTTTTTTTTTTTTTGATAATTGGAAAAATGGTAACTTACAAGAAGTAATGTGAATTGTTTGTTAAGTGGTCCTATATTTTTGCATATGCATACGTTATTGTTAGTGTTGAAATAATTTCACAAAATATCACCTTTATATGCAAGTTGATTTTAAATCATGTCAATTAAACTTGATCAAACGAAATGAGATTAGGTTAAGATAAAGATTAGATCGATCCCGTGTTATATATATTTATTATTGATCTTAAAACCAGGCATATATTAAATGTATACAAGCAACGCTTTGTTGATGGCAAAATTCTTTTAATTTTTTTTTAATTGTTGTTAAGTGGTTCAACGAATGCATTATTGTTAATGCTGAAATAATTTCACAAAAGATCACCTATTTATGCAAGCTGATTTTAAATCATGTCAATTTACTACTTGATCAAACAAAATGAGATAAATTAAAATAAAGTTTAGATCGATCCTGATATCTATATAAATTATTGATCATAAATCCTATTCCGAAGGAAAGTTGATCTTAAAACCAGACAAATGCCGATAAACCTAATTAAAATGTGTACAAGGCACGAGCAAAACGCTTTGTTGATGTCAAAAATCTTTAAAGAAAAATAAAAATTTGTAACGTTTTTCATTGAAAAAAAAAAAAAAAAAACTAGGCAACATACGTATGTTGATTATATAGAATATAGAAATAAAAGATGGAGAATGGTCCGGCAGCGACAAGGCCAACAAATGAGTAATTACACAAAACAAACAAAACAATGAAAACAGAATGGTTGATTGGATTAGATTTTGGTACTGAGGTCCCGCCGGGAGAATGAAACATATATGTTGGGCCAATATTTTTTTCTTCCCTCTTTTGTCCTTTTTGCCAGGAGGGATGTATTTGCAATAAATTCATTTTCAAAAAAATAAAAAATAAAAAAAAAATCCCTGCAGAAACTTTGTCCTAAGTTAGGTTCTAGAAACGTGGAAAAATATTATTATTATTATTATTATTATTATTATTATTTTCCTTTGAATAGGAAAATGATCTTATTTATGGTACGGAGTCATAGGATATATAAGTCGACGTGGAGCAAAAAACGCAGTAACTTTTCTTCTATGTTTTGTATTACCAATGTGGTAACTTTGTGATCACACAATTATATCGTACATAAGTACTGGAAATTTTCAGCAAAAAAAAAAAAAGGTACTGGAAATGCTCCACCGAGGGGGTAGGTGGGTTTCTTCTTTTCTCATCTCTTATTAATTTTTTGAGGCTTGATTTGATATTTGATATTTTGTTTTCATTTCCTTTTAACCTTTTCTTTTAACAAACTTGAATGCAGATTTTAGTTCCCCTTCCATTTATATAAAAAAATCTAAACTCAATAAATTTACTTGTTTGATCTCTTTTATTATTTCATAAAAATCCCTACAATCAAATTGTTACTTTAACCTTCTTTTTTTCTACCTATCAAACTAACAACTAACCTTTTTTTTTTTTTTTTAAGAATTATATTAGAGTTATCAATTTTAATCCCAATTTTTAGACACCAACTAATTTAGTACATGAGTCATTAGTTTTTTTATTAGTAGGCGGAGATTACCATATTAATTAAAATTAAACAAAATTTATATATTCAAAAATAAAAAGAAAATAACTAACGACTATGTAAATTGATATTTAAAAATTAAGATTGAAGTTAATATTTATAATACTATTTTTTAAATGATCGTTTCTTTATTAATAAGTATGTTTTCTTTCACCTTCTTTTTCATTCTAAGAATTCGAATCTCCCACTCTTTTTTTCCCCTCTCTCTCAAGAATTCCAACGTTTGTCCACCATTACGAAACCAAAAACTACACATATATATATATATATGTATATATATCCAATTTTTGTTTGTCCCTTATTATAAGACATATACATAGTCTTAATTTGGTGATTTTTAAATTTTGTTTTCTCCCACATTATAAGATTGATACATGTTCTTATTTTTTTTGTTCTCTGAATACAACTTTTTTCAATTTGTTTGTGAAACAAATTGAATTAAATATAAAATAAATTTATATTTTGTATAATCATGCTTTTTATAGTTAAAATTTTGTTATATATTTAAAGAACATATATTGTATCCAAAATGGAGGGTGAGGCATGTTTTACAAATTATTTTTCAATATATGAGATAATTTCGATCACTGCCAGCTGGATGAAAATGAAGGGGGGGTAAAAACTTTGGTCAGAGATCCACTCATTCATTCTTTCTTTATTTTTTATTTTTCGTGTAAAATACAAAAAATTATATCTTTTTGCCAGTGCTATTTCTTAATATTTCTTATAGTTTTGTCTTTTTTCATGTTAAAAATTTCACTGATGATTGATTTATTTACCGTGGTAGATACAGAATAAAAAAATAAACATAAAGTTAGACTCTTTTTATTAGGGTGGATCTATTGACACCTCTCATTAGGCTTTTCCCACATACTTTCTAAAATCATCAATAAATTAATTTTAGAATTAAAAAATTACTTATTCCACCCCTTAGGTTTCTCAAAAGCCCTTATAACTAAATTATATTAATCTTTCTTCTTTCTTTATTCTTTCTCCATATACTAAATCTAAACTACTTCAGAGTATTTTTTTTAAATATGTTTTGTTTATTTTTATTTTTAAATTTTTTCTCATGATATTTCTTTTTTCATTTTTTCTTTTTAGAGATTCAATAAAATTCTTCATCAGTTTGTATGTTGATATAAAAATATATGAACTTATTATTTGGTATACCTCTTCTTGAAACGATTAAAACTTGAGGATATTATATTGATGAAGCTGAGTATTCTACAAGCATAGTTGAAAATGTTATGAATTTGGATAATACTTTTATTAGATAATTAGAAAAAGCTCACAATTCAGAGTTTGCATGAATTATTAACTATTTCTCTTAATTATTTATAAAATGAATGATCAATCAAATCAATATATTTGATTAGATATCTACATCCTGCATATGTATTTTTCATTTGATTGTTATTTCTGAGAAAACAAAAAACTCATTATAACATGGAACTAGAAATAATATTGAAAAATAGGAATAATAACAAACAAAATAAAAAATCTTATCTTAAAAAAAATTCTCGTGGAAATGAATTGAAAAATAACAATAAAATAGAATATTTAAAAAAAAAGGTAACGATAAAAATGTATAGGGATTTATACTGTAATGGGTGGAGAGAGAAAAAGTAAAAAAATTATTTATAAGAATTTTTAAAAAAAATTAAAGAGTGGAATAAATAATTATTTAATTTTAAAATTAATATAGTAAATAGTTTTAAAAAATGGATGGAAAAAATAAATTTAGTGAGACCCACCATTACACAATCATCTACGATGGACACTTTTCGCTATGCACTTTCATAATATGGACTCTTTTTTTTTTTTTTTTTTGGGCTGAAATTCATAATTTATTTGTACAATCTAAAATGGCATTAGACACAACAGAGCTCCCATTTGGACCTCATTTAAATGGGTTAGGTCCACAGAAATCTGGGTGGCAAATTGGGTTGAACATTAAAAAGTCTATAGGCTCGCGTCTCCATGACCAGTGGACAACAATTTCTCAACTGGACAGTTCGGCCTAGATATTAATTAATACGTGGCCGAGTATAAAAATAGACCCAGTGGAGAAATGAAATGCATGAAAGCTGTCCCGACCATCTCTCTAATTCTAACCCGTGATAATCTGATTCCAAAGGTCATTATGTAAATCATTTCCTCAATTAATTACTAGCTAATTAGAGAGTTTGGTAAAGTATTTGATCAATGAGAGGATGCATAACCTGCATTAATTCAAGACTTTTGACCCAATATATATATGTATATATATATAGAGGATAATTTGTATCTATGACTAAAAAACGATTATAGGGGAGGGATTGGTGTATTCACAAATAATTCTGCATCGTTTTTTGGGATATCAACACTTTAAGGACAATTAAATCAAGGAGATAACGGGGATCGATTCAAACCAAAAACTTATAAGTTGAATGAGTGTCCAACTAACCCCATACATATATAATAAGACTAATTACATTATGACCATTTACCCATGACAAGTAGGGGGGAAAAAGGAGATCAAATTTGAAAAAGTTACAAGAGAAGACCTTTAATCTAAAGATAAAAATAAAAAATAAAAAAAGAAGAAGGAAAAAGTTGAAGTTTGTGACCTCAAATGAACTAACACATAATTCTTTATCAACATTCAGCAAAAAATATCACTTAATTAATTGCTTGGTTATCTTACTAATTAACCTGAAGTGACTTGTCAAAGTACTTAATTAACTTTGACGGGAATTGTGTTTTTTTTTTTTTTTGACCAGATTGACGGGATTTGAGTTAATTTGTCAAAGATATGACCCCTTCTCCTCCCTAACGCTTTTTTCCCAAGAAAATAAAATGGAAAAGAAAAATAACGAATAGTTTTCTGTTGGTAATGTCGAAGAAAACCATAAAAAAAATTTCTTCCGAGCCCGCCCTTTGACTCTGGCTTATAATTTGACATATTGACTACCAAAAAATTACACAGTATAATATATTGTCGTTTTGCATATTAAGAAAAATAGTTAGTAGGATGAATTATTGTAAAAGGTAAACTTCACCAATATTAATTTGCCCCTTCTTGTTGAACCATTCATATATATTTGATCCAACCAGAATGGGTCAATTTTAGCTGCAATATTATCATAGATATTCAAGCAATTCAACGCCTGAAGTTTGATTAAGTAATCAGAAGGAAAGAAAAGAAAAAAAAAAAACACACGTGAAAAAACACTACTCGGAATACGGTCATAATTTTTACCAGCCTCAGTTTCTCAATAGCTTCCGTGGATAGTACTTCTCTTGTTTTCTTATTCTTAAAAGCTAATATTATATTAAGAAAAAGAAAAAAGAAAGAAAGAAAAAAAAGCTATCATGCATGGTGGGAAGACAGATATTTGCAAATTAAATTGACGTCACTTATTTATTTTTTTGACAGTTTCAGATCTCTTATATAATTATTTGTTTAGCTAGGTTCGCTCTTCATTTATTTATACCGAGCAGGGTATAATTAACTACTATTAATCGCATATAAGTTAAGAGCATTGGCTTCGTTTTTCTTTTTCCCTTTGGAGACTGATTAAATACACGATCTTAAAATCCTAACTTAATTAATTAGCTTAAGACAACTAATTAACCTGCCAACCAAACGGACAACTATAATGTGTATTCTTAATTATTTGTTTAAAATGCTAGCTTGTCCCATGGAAATATGAACAGAATCTTAAGAAAATCACTTAATTAAGCAACTAGCATCTCGAGGTGATCAAGAAACTATTATATTTTTAACCCTTAAGCCATGGCACGTATTACCCAGTTAATTAATTAACTCGTCCTTAATTTCTCAACCTTTTTTAATTCCTCAACCAATTACTACCCTATTGTTAAATCAGTGACGTTCACGCTAGCTAGAAAGAAGAATAGCTTATAAAGAAGATTAATAAATATAATTAACAGAAAGTATATATTTTCTGTAAGTCTAGTTTCCTATCTTTTTTTTATTTTTATTATTTTTTAAGAGTTTGAACAAGTTTCCATCACTTATTCGTTTAGTCTTTTCTTTATAATTGTGTTTAAAGATTCCCATAATAATCAAGACAACTATTTAAAGGAAATGAAATGAAAATGAAAATTTACCTAACCATTCTATCTTATATATTCTACTCCTCTCTCACTCTAAATTTTAAATTTTAAACTCTCTCTTGTTTCTATAACCTCTTTTATTTATCTCTCTCTTTCTTTCTTCCTTCCTTATTTGTTTGTTTGGTGAATCTTTCTTCCTTATTTTATTATACCTACTCTCCTTAGCTTTCACGCCATAATATCCATGGCTTCTAAGGAATATGTCTGTCACAATTATGTAGTGCTTAAGCCAAAAGAAGCCGGTTGGCTGAGCTGATTTGCCTATTGTGTTCATCTGATCATTTGAAAAAAAGAAGCTTCATTGAGTTCTCGGATCCGGATCAAGATCAGGGAGATAAAATCCTTAGAATTTCGTCGAAGATGGATAATCTTCATTTCCGTCGTGTTGCAGAAGCTCTTTCTCCACCTAAAAACCCCCATGGCTATGCTTGGCGATGTGCTGGTGTCATTTCTCAATCTTGTAGCAACCAACGGAGGCTTACTTGCGCTCTTAAGAAACTATTTCAAAGGTAATTAAAAATTTATTAGCTCTTAAATTCCCTGGTTAAAAAAAAAAAAAAAAAAAAAAAAAAAAAAAACCTTCTTGTCAAACCGGAAGGTAACTAATAAAAGTGAATGAAATGATTTCACACTCGGTGCTTGCTTGCATTAATCCATATATAATTGACTTGATTTTGCGTTTAAATTTTGTTGAAGGCCAATTTCTTATTTTAGTCATAACCGCCTGTTTTAAAAAACATAAAATATTAGACGATTTAAGGGCACAAAATTTATAAATTACATTTCAGAATATCTGATCATTTCTTTACAGCAAAATAAATATGTTTAGTACCTATACATATGTGTGTGTGTGTGTGTGTGTGTGAATGCAAATATATAAATTACGAGGGTGTATATATATTGTGTAGGGAAGTTTGGTGAGAGCCGGAACCAATCATCATCTGCATCCTTGTTGGGAAATCTGGATGGGAGAGTGGAATTAGACAAGAATATTGAACCTAACGACGACAAGTATAAAGGTTCTCTATCCTTAATGGCCGCTAAATTGGCATACGAGAATGAAGACTTCATTAATAGGATAGTGCAAGATCATTGGAAGGTAAGTTCTATATGTTCCTATACTTATTATTATTATTATTATTATTATTATTTTTAAAAAGAAGTTTTAGTTTTATATACAAACTAATTAACATGAAGGCATATTGCATTCTTTGGTCATATGAAAATGTCGATCAACAAAAATTAACATTCATCTTTGTTTCTTCAAGATTAATTTAATATAGATAATAATTATTTTTTGGGTGAAAGAAAATGATTAGTAAGTCAAATTTCTCCTTTTTTTTTTTTTTTCCTTTTAATATCTGCAGATGCGATTCTTGGGGTTCTACAACTTCTGGAATGGTAAGAAAGCGTTATTTTTATTTTCTTCATGACTTAATTAAACTTAATATTCTATGTAGGCAGTGTGTGTGTATATATATATATATGTGGTTTGATATATATAAATATATATATATATATATGTATATATGTTTTGGCATGTCATTGGCTTTACAAACTACAATTGCAAGAAGTTGGACATCATTTAAATGTAAACAACCATATATCCAGTTTAGCCCAAAAAAAAAGAAAAGAGCTAATATATCTACGGTGAAAATGCATCAAATATATGGTGTTTTTTAAGGGGTATATTAGTAAAATTGTATACCCTTGTGTTGGACCTACACAACATAGAAGGCTGCTAAAGAAGAATAAAAAGGACTCTTTCTGCAGTCAAATTTAGACATCCAAACATATATTTGCACACAAAAATATCCTTTTCTTTACAGGGTGGAAATAATTTTAACGGTTGCAATACTTATCCATATAATAGGCAGACGTAGAAATTTCGCTTTCCCTTCGGAGCAACCTACTAATAATATTTCTAAACTACTCGACATAAGTCAATCATGAATCATGATGAGAAGTAATCAATAAAGCAGTGCAATTTTTAAAGTGGTTTACCCATAAATTAATTCTAATTAAAATTAATATATATATATATATATATATGGAGCTGTTGACATCATGTGATTTTAACTACATTAATCATGTTTTACGTAACTTTCATTAAACGATAAAGAATAACCAAGAATTAAATAATCTATGAATTAGAAAAATAGGAAAGCAACCTCCTAATTAAAGAATTTAAGCAAATAATATTATTAAAAAAAAACTCAGATAAAGCATTGTTTGCCCAGCTTTTGCACTATTCAAGAAGCTTAGCTGTGAATTTCTCTAGCCAGATTCTTTTTTGTTTAACCTATCTGTGCGAATGACGTGGTTCTTAGTCATAATATTAAGTTCATGTGATCATGTGAAATTGCTTTTGCATTATATTAGCAAAAGTCGATCACAGCATATTTAGAAACTGCTTAGAAACCAATTAGGGTGAACAAGTTGTTATATTCTTTCAATTGATACTCTCCCTCTCTCTCTCTCTCTCTCTAGACGACGGCCAAATATAAGTTACTTTTTTTTTGGCTCTCTCTCTCTCTCTCTCTATAGACAAAATATAAGTTACTTTTTTTGCTGGAAAATATGTTGTGTATTAGATTAGAGATACTTAATATTGCTTACTTTAGACAATGTTCACCATTAAAAAGGAAAATAGTTTTGTCCTCTTCCTAAAAGAAAAGGCGTGGATTAAAAAATTAATCACGTCAAAAGTTGTTATTGTTATATTTATATTTTTTTAATGTATAATAACAGAACATTAATCAACCTTTTTTAGGATACATATTTATAACTTGCGAGTAGCTAACTTTGAATTTTTTTACCTTCATATTTGAGTAAAAAAAGAAGAAGGAAGAACATAAAAGAGAAACGTTGCCAACATTAAAAGGCCTTTTTACCATACTAGTTGAAAAACACGTACCATGCACGTGTTTATGGAGTTTGTTGGTTTTTTCTTTTTTAAAATATTGATGTAAAATGTTTTAATGAAATGCGTATATGTTTAGATAAAAAAAATACAAATTAAGAAAAAGAAATTATAGGGAAAATTAGATACTTAAGGGTACATTTAAAAAGGAATGAGACGTTAAAATAAGAAATATTGATGAATGCAACATTTGAGAAAATCATATCTAAAAAACTGTCAGAAAAAATATTTGACTGAGGAAACGTATATGATAATTTTAATAGGTAGAAAGCGGAAAAAGAAAAAGAAAAAAACATTAGAATGAAAGATTTAAAACATATAAATTTTAGGAGAAAAGCAAAAATTGAGACGAAAATGAGAAAAAATATATAGCTTTTGGGTACAAAAGAAAAAAAAAAGAATAGTAATAAGAGAAAGTAAAGAAATTAAAAAGAGAATCCAAAACGAGCATTTTAAAATGCTCGTTTTGGTTAAAGATTTGTGAATATTTTTCACTCTTCTATTATATGTATAAGATTTGTAACAATTTTGTTGCGTGGAAGAGTGCTTCAAAATTATTTCCATACTTATTTATAATACACGTCTAGTTAAACACAAACAAAATGAGCTTTTTGGTTGAAGACTTAGAAGAGTATGGTATTTTTACTCTTCTATTATATGTAAGATTATAACAATTTTGTTGCATGAAAAAGTGCTTCAAAATTATTTCCATGTACTTGTTTATTATACTACTTTTCACTCGACTCGATCTATAGACATTAAAATCCTTATGATTAAATCTTCGCAGGTTACCTAGAAAAACGTTCAACACCAGTTTTCATGTTTCAAGACACAACAAACGACCCCAAACTGATTGTCGTAGCATTCAGAGGCACCGACCCGTTGACGCGGATGCATGGAGAACAGATTTCGACATCTCATGGTACCAGCTCCGGGACGTCGGGAAGATACACGGTGGCTTCATCAAAGCCCTCGCCCTACAACCGGACAACACGTGGCCCGCCGAGCTAGTTCACCGACAAGACGGCGATATCGATAATGATCAACAAATTAGCCAGTACTTCGCTTACTACGAGATCAAGAAAAAGCTGAAAGCTATAATGCAAGAGAACGAGTACGCCAAGTTCATCGTGACGGGTCACAGCTTGGGCGGGGCGTTGGCGATACTGTTCGTGGCGGGGCTCGCAATCCACGACGAGGCCTTGTTGATGGACAGATTGGAAGGGGTTTACACTTTTGGACAGCCTAGGGTTGGGGACAAGGAGTTTGGAACGTTCATGAAAAAGAACTAGAAGAATTCAATGTCAAGTATAGGAGGTATGTTTATTGCAACGACCTTGTGCCGAGAATACCTTATGACGACAAACCCTATTTTTTAAGCACTTTGGGCCTTCCCTCTACTTCAATAGCTTCTACAAAGGAGAGGTAATAGTATTAAAAAGTCTAATATTATCTCTTAATTTCTTGCTCTTTATAAATATCTCTATAGTTTTTTTTTTTTTTTTTGTTCCATCTGTACATGTACCATGAACTTATTACATAGTTATAATTTCCAACCTAAATCATTAATTTTGACAATTTATATGCCGAGTTTATAAATCTCTAGCAATTTACCCCACATTGATAATGATGCTAATTTTTTGAAGAAAACATGAATGGCCATTTATATTTAATTTAACTGAAATTTATTGAGGTTAAGTATGCGTTTGGTGCATAGGTTGGAATTTATTTTTTGGATTGGAGTTGTTTGATTTTTCAAAAAAAGTAGTTAAAATTTTGTTGACTTTTCAGGATAAGACAAAAAATGAGTTGAATTTTTTAGGTTAGAGTTGTTGCTCCAAACACCCTATAAGATCTTTAATTAAGTTCTATCAAAGTAGAAATCTTAAATTAATTTTTTTGAACATAAATTTAGGCTAATACTAGTTAAAAACAAACTTTTATGCTCTTAATTAACGATCTATATACAAGTCAAGTGTCAATTTTTATAAAAAATATTAACATTAATAGGGTAAATTGTTATAGATTTGTCAATTCAAAGTGTAAGTTGTCAAAATCAAAAGTTCTGATTGCAACTTTATTTTCAATGTTTTTGATTAATTATGATGATCATATATTTCAGGTTCTTTCGGAGGAGCCAAACAAGAACTACTTCTCTTTGGTATGGTTCTTACCGAAGTATATAAACGCAATTTGGGAGTTGATTAGGGGTTTCATAATACCATATATAAAGGGTCCATATTATAAGGAGGCTTGGTTAATGAGAATGTTTAGGGTGGTTGGTTTAGTAATTCCTGGATTAGCAGCTCATTGTCCTTATGATTATGTTAATCTCACCCGTATGGGATCGTTGCCTTCACTTCCTAGCCCCAATCACCCAATTGGTCAAGGAGATTCTAAAGTCGACTAACACAATTAATTGAATGCTTTTGTAGAATTTGTTGTACTTGGACAAAATAATCCCAAGTGGAAGTAATTAACTCTATTATTTACGGATTATCTGTAATCTTACCGGCCAGCCTGCTCTTGCACGATGGTATGTTCTCCGTGGAGTAAGCTGAGAGTCATAGACTTGTATGTTGGTGGCAGTTAATTACAAGAATAAGAGAATTAGCAAATAATTATAAAATGGCTAGTTCTTACAATCATTATTATTTTTTAAAACTTTAATAGAGGAATCGAACTTTACACTTTGTGATGGAGTAAACATGTGTAAAATTAATTATTGTTTAATTATACATGCACTTATATAAAATGATCAGTTGGACCATGCTAATCCCCACTTTTGTTATTATTGAATCAAACCGCTTGACGATGGTAACTCCATTTGTTCAAGGAATCGAGAACTGTTAAATGGGAATGTGTTGGTGGGGTTTTTTTTTTTTTTTTTTTTTTTTTTTTTAATTATTTAATAGTTAGATCATATAGGGAATCATATAACAATAATGTATACATACACACCTGTTTTACGTACAAATAATTTTTGATGAAACCTTGTAATACCCAACGGTGATTGGTGAAGCCAAAATTATTTTTCAGTAAGAGAGTAGTATTAATTATAAGCCTAAGAAACAACCTTTACAATTTGTATAATTTTTTTAAATAATTCTTTTAGCTTTAGAGATATTATTTTTCCTCTAAATGGATAAGTCCATTAATTGTTTGAGTATAGATAATTAATATATAAAATTTGGACCTAAGAGGATATTATATAGATCTTATAAATACATTTTGGACCTTGTTTTAGTTGAGTGGGAACATATTAATTCCTAGCATAACAAAGGAACTCGTAGCGAGAACGAGTGAACTGTATGTAAACGTTTCTATTCTCTCTCTTTTTCTTTTTCTTTTTTTTTCTTTTTCCTTTTTTCTTTTAATGACTCTACTTAAATGTTGAAGTAAAATTATCAAAAAAAAAAAAAAAATTTGTTGAAATAAAAAATCACACCCAAATAAATTTTCATGAGTACATTATACATGTATGTCGTATATAATTTGTTGAAATAAATATTAATTTTGTGGTCATAGTATTGGGACAAATTTCACAAACGTCTGACTGGGAATTGCACTTCTGAGAAGGAGAGAGATAAAAACTATCTGGAATTTAATTATAGGTCAAACCGCAGCAACAGATTCATGTAGTTAATTGTCCCGGGAATTAATCAGAACAAATATTTGGGGCAATAAATATGAAGATGAAAAAACTATATATATCCTGCATAAAACAAAGAAATTTATTAAATATTGTTTCATGCAGAAATGAAGTTATTGTCAAATCTACCCAAAATAACAAAACATAATTTTTTTTTCTCAAGGTAAATTAAGGATATATAGGCATACTTTAAAGTGTAACTACATATTAATGTAGGAAATTAGTGTGTGTCTGTGTGTGTGTATATAGAAGGCATAATATATGCAAACACACAAGAATCAGATTTCATTGAATTCCACAAGCCTAAGACATATTAATAAATATTAACAAAATCTTGTAGAATTAATGAAGAGAAGTAGGAAGTTTAAAACTCATATAGCACTGGTTGAACCACGAAGAGAAGAACATATAGAAGAAAGAAAAGTGAACTACTTTTACGAGGCTCCAAATAATTTTCCAAAATAAGCAACTGAAGCTTCCTTCTATATATAAATGATGATGCAGAGGAACTAATTCCCCACTCAAATTTATTAAAAATAAAATAAAAAAAACACAAAAATAAAGAAATTTAGTACCCAATCTCAATGACAAACAAATAAAAAAAAACCATTGAAGCTTCCTAAGTATATATTATTATAATAATAATCGCGCTAACATTCCTATTATGAAATAAACAACAAAAATAACGAAATTATAAAATGTTCATTACTATCTAGCTAACAGTATATAAACAAATTGAGACCATCGAGTTTGGTGGTACTATGATGGATTAGTGGTTAAAGGTTTGAGCGCTGAATAACCCTTTTGGAGGTCTTAAATACGAATATATATATATTTTACCAATCTAATACTCGATATAGAGTGCCTATGATTATATCTCCATATATCCTTACCATTCGCACATTCGGCGAAGCTAGGATGACGCTCTCTTCATTGAGGGGTAGGGCCTACCAATTGGGACCTTTAACGAATGTTCTTGTTAGCATATGAGGAGTCTCTTTGATAATGCTCAAAAAAATATGCTAACGTTGATCATCTTCTTTTTGGATTTTTTTTTTTAATCGAAGAGAATGAACAAAATAAATTGAGATAATTCATGGTCGCCCACACTGGTAGAATGTTGGACACGATTATAGAAGAGAGAATCTAATTGATTTTGTCGAATTTTATAGTAAAATTATCCACCAAGGGGAACCAAACCTTAAAAGAGTAAAAAATAGAAAAAAGGATCCATATCCAAAGAACGATATTGATGTGCTATTTATTAAAAACAAAAACGACATAATTGACTACAGGAAAAGGACCTCTAGCTGAAAGACAAAACAAAAAAGACGAGTATTGATTTCATCATACTGGCTTTAAAAAGATATGAATTCTGTCTTTAAATAAGAGGTCAATACAGCTCCATTTGGGCATTAAAAAAATATTTGTGCCAAATGAAGATTGTCTCAATCCATGCAGGTAAGTGGAATAGCTCCATTCCAATTTGAAATTACAGTTTTCTATGTGATTGCAAGTATAATATAACGATAATTTTATATCTAATTCTATCATAAGATTTTGAATTCCCACCTCAAATTTAAAAAAAAAAATGCACTTGATTATAGTTGGTATATATGAATAAAACTAATAATCAATTAATTAGCATTTAATTATGTTCAGAGGAAAATATTAGCTTCAATTTGGTTGCTTAATTGGTTGGCGCGTTCCCATTCCCATGACCGGAGCAAAAGATCGGCAATTGCCAGGATGATTTCATTAATCTGTCTCATCCTCCTTTATCCTTTTGTGATTCTACTTATTAAAAAATATGTTTATATATTTTTTTTAATTTCAAATTTGCAAGCCGGCAAATGCCCAAATGAACTTACGAAGTGTTTTATAAACAAGCAAATTGTCTTAAAAATAAAAGAAATAAAAAAAAAACTTACAAGCCTTTTAAAAAAAAAATAGAAATACCAAATCTAAATGAGGAAAACAACCAAAAAAATACAAAAATAATTATAATAACAATAAACAAAAAGAAATAATCGTTAGATTTTTTAATTTAAAATCCTTCCTTTTATGAGCCCTATTTTTCCTTCAGTTTTTATGCAATTTCAATCTCAAGCATCTAGACCAGCTTTATAATTTTCGCAAGGGCTTTTAACGATAATTTTCATTCTTTTTTAGCAAGCATTTGATCATGGGTGTCTCATCCCTCTAACTTCATTATTCACAGAAGAAATTTTAAGACCCATATATATATATGTAAAGTATTTAACTTATAATTCTACTCGAATGATAGATATATATATATTATATATATATATATAACATGAATTTCACGCTGCACGATATATTAATTTAATAAAATCAATGAGTATCGCACTTGAACGTAAAAGAAGGGGGAAAAAAAAAGGGTTATCTTTCTGACCGCTGCTATCCTAAGTGATGGTTATTAGCCCATGCTAATTTGTAATAACAATTTTTTTTAAAAGAAAAAACGTCGATTCGAAATAGGTTAGAATTTAATATGGTAGATGCACACTGATGTGGGCAACAAATATATATATTTTCGTATATATATATATATATATATTTAATAATCGAAGAAGTGGATATGAACAGATTAGGTGGCAAAATTTAATGTCGAGTAATGATTCCCTTTTTTTTTTTTTTTTTTGGTGGTTGAATCGAGTCAATATTTTTTTTTTATACCACGTGAAACATAACTCTGAGATTCTGAGTAATCGTTAATGACACAGGTAGATGAAATGTCCTTTTCAAGTATTAACCATCAATCTGAATAATTATTTAAAAAAAAAGTCATATCTGAATATCAACGTATTTTTCCACAAAGATATTCATCAATTCAGAAAATCAATACACTGCATGCGACACACACACACACACACATATATGCGCTAAGTCTTTCTGTGATTACTTTCAGAGAAATGCTAGACTTTAAAACAATAATCGATAATTAATTATTTTTACGGAAAAAAAATGCCATAAGTGTAGAAGTGAAAAAAAAAAAAAAAAAAAAAAGGATAAGTGATATTATATTTCTGTTAACTTAATAGCTAGGTTTCATATAAGCATATTGGTGTAACTAGTACTCAGTGCTCTTGCAATTAATTTTCATTGCTCTTAATTAATTTAATATTTTGCAAAACTTCTTTGGCACACGAGTGCTGCTCTTGTCCAGCTTGTTTTTTCATGGCTCCCTATCGTCCAGCTAACAAGAAGAGAGTAGTGCTCACTGTTAAGCTAATGATAATAAAGAGTATGAAAGTAGTTGACGAATCCTTAACTTATAATAGGAATTATATATTTACTCTATTGATTGATAAATTGTTTTTTTTTAATTGGTTAAGTTTTTAATGATATGATCTGTAAGTGTCTCTGTTAAAAATTGATAACTTGGTATGCAGAAATCATATTTATAATCATAATAAAGCAAATTGTTTAAAAAAAAAAAGGTTGATCTAATAATATATCAAAATAACATATATCAACATTGATAGAGTGAAAGTATCATTCTTATATAGGATTCTTTCAAAATCCGATCCACTTGTAATCGTACAACAGTTTTTTAGCTTTTAAGGACGCTAGAAGATTTTGAGTTCCTGAAGCATGTAGAATCAAGGCAACCGCATGATGAATGTTAATTTTATGCTTTTCAAGTAAAAGAAAAACACGACACGTTTTAGTCTTTAAAAAATTGTTTAAGCGACAAAACGTTGGATCTTCAACCAAAAAGAAAAAAAAAAGAAAAAAAAAAAAGAAGAGAAAACAACAACAAACAAATACACAAAAGATAATTGTTAAGTGAGATCGTATATTGGAAAACAAAGACAACGTCTATAATAACTCGATCTAAATGAATTATTGTGTTTATTTTCAAATGAGAATTACTAATTTTGTGAACATCACATGATGAAAAGACGATATGAAGAATATGCTCTTATTTTTGTTTCTCTTATTAGAACAAACCACAAATTATATATTTTTGATTGACGTGTCATAATCTTATTAAAGGGACATGAAAGAGACATAAATAAGAAGATATATGAGTTGAATCTCTCAAAACACAACTGTTTATCTAGCAGTATAATTCCACATGTATGTTAATATTCAGATTATAATTTGAATCATTCAACCCTTTGATTAAAATAAATTGGCGATAGAAAAGTAAATTTATGCCAATAATCACCTTTTTTGTTTCTTTATTTTCCTTTCCAAAGTATTTTATTTTTGTTTCGCACTTAGTATAATTTTGTGATTAAGGAAAGTTAACATTTGGATATATATAGTTACCTATTAGGAGTAGGTTTCTTTCTTTCTTTTTTTTTTTTTTTTTTTTTTAAAGGAACCTATTAGGAGTTTTGAGAACACTATTTTTTTTTATTCGTCTAACTAATGTCATTAATTTGATTAACTGCAAAGGGGGGTTTTTTTTTTCTCTTGCAAACAAAATGAAAGAAGTTCGTGTACTGGCTGTTGTATGTAGAGAAACTCTTCTTCTTCTTTTTTTCCCCTTTCTTTTTTTTTTTTTTATGAGAGAGAGAGAATAACTTTAGTTTTTTTTAGTCATGATGTGGTATTACCGTTAGGCTGCCTATAACTACGAGAGTAACTTTAGTTGCAGTGAAAGTGAAAAAGCAATTTGTTCCAAAGGAAGACTACATAGATATTCTGCTTATATTTGGTCAATTTATTTTTTATTTTTTAAACAACTTATACTTGGCCACGAGTGGCTATCTTTTATTGCTTCAAATTTCTGCCCATTCTTCTGTAAACTAATTAGCTTGGTCCAGTACAGACCATTAATATTAATGTGCATTGCCATTGGCAAAGGGGATTGCCCAAATTTATTACTCCTATTCTTGAACATCATGAGATTGCAATTAATTATTTGCATGCGTATATAGTTCAGCAATAAATATTATATATTAGGACAATAGTGGCACTTATAACATTCTATTTTACATCTTGTAACTACTGGTTAATTTATTTGTAACTTTTTACTAAGAATCTTGTCATATGAACTATTTAGAACTATTAGTATAAAGGGATAATTATCACTGAATAATGTTACGTTAGAACTAATTAGTTGTTATAATAGCATACAAAAAAAAGTTACAACTATCATTACGTACTTGTGCCGTACATGAGAGTTCTCGTATATATACATACATAGGAATGCTCTCAGTAACAGTTGTAACATCCTATTTTATATCTTATAACAATTAGTTAATTTACATGTAACTTTTAGTACAATCTTATAACATAGACTATTTAAAACTATAAGCGTAAATGATAAGTATCACTTAAAAATGTTATATTAAAATCAACTAGTTGTTACAATAATGTGTAAAAAAAAGAGTTAATAAATGTCATTTTGTGCGGTGCCGCGGATAAAAGAGCTCTCGTATATGTATATAAGTATATAGTTGTATGTCTCTTCATAAATTCACTCATTTGGACCTTCAAGAGACGGAAAAAATCACACTTTTGTAATTAGAAAAAGGGATAATCCAAATATCAATTCTGACCCACACAGGAAATCACTACCCTAAAAACAACTGGTTTCATCAGCAAACTCGAATTAATGCTGCTGAAAAATAAGAAATTAAATTATGAAATCGAATACTCAAATAGATACACCAATACAATTGAGTGGATAAATGAAATATATATATATATATATATTTTATTGAAATCAAGAAAATTATAATATCAAGGTCACATGAAACACCGCTAAGAAACAAATTTGAAAAATGTTTTAGAACATTAGTGATATTTAACATCACACTAATAGAGAAATAGGGCATGTATTGTAGGACCTTAAACATCACTGATATTTCCTAACATTGTTCTACATATTTAGTGGATGGAAACAACAATCAAGCCAACAAGTCGATATAAACACCCATGTTATTTCAAATGAAAACACAAGAAAAACCTCAAGGACCATTGTCAAAGCCTCCAATGATGACACGTTGACAAAAATAGTCACGACCGGCTAGCACGCAACGATGTCGAAGCTCCACCGAAAACAATAACGCCTCAACGATATGTCACTCTCTCGAAGTTTTTGTTGCTTTATTATCGAAAAGAAAACCCTAGGTGTAGTGTTCTCCACAAAAAAATGGAAAGAATAGCATTCCATGCAACTAAAGTAATAATGATAATAATAACAATAATGCATTATACGAAAAAGCTTTATAATACAATTATAATCTAATTTGTTAACTGTGACAAATCTGAGATGACTATTTTTTCTAGATATGTAGTTATTTTTATTTTTATTTTATTTTTACTGAACTCATAATCTTTTGACATATAGGTGATCATAATATAATGCCATGATAAAAATTTTCTTATGTACTCAAGAGGTTAATTTTTATTTGTCATTAGAAATGGTATTATACTGATAATAATGCTGGTTTTGATTATCGTTTTTTGTTGCTATAACATTAGATTATTTCTTAATAATTGTAACTAACATAAATCTCATAATGAATAATAATCTAAGACGACAAATCAGCCAAAAAAAAATCTTAGTCGATATAGTGACGTTTAAAGCAATAATCAAATTAGTGTTATACATAATAATTATATTTAAAAAATGTCCCAAAAGAGAATATATTTTATTTATATATGAATGGCATGGACAATATATTATATAATGGACAAAAATACCAAATATGAACACTTGAAACATTTGAAAACAAAGTATAATTTAGTCCATTTTACTACATTTATATATGTCAGCAATACGCGTTACAATGGCAAAACAAATCACTCACGAATTAATGGGAAACAAGAGATCGTGATTCCTGATCTGATGTTAGATTCCAATTTTGACAAGTCACCGCCACCAAACTCAATATTTTCAACGTGCTTATGATTTTATCAAAAAAATTTTAAAAAACCATTATTCAACTAGTTTTTTTTTTATTTAATTATTATTATCTGCAATTGTCTTGAACGAATTCGATAGTGATCATATAGACGTATATTTGAGCAAAAGTTTATTAATCAAAAGGGAAAAAAAAAATCTTACAACCCCTAAAACAAGAAAGAACAAAACAAAACTTGAAAACAACCAAAGAAAACAAAACAAGCTAAGAAAGAAAGAAAGAAAAAAAAAAAAAGGAACATCAGAGAAATCGTGAAGATTTCTCAATTAAAAACCTGTCCCCTTACATCCCTTTCCAAGCTCTAAGATTTAGTTGTTTTTAGTATTAATATAAAGATCAACATTCAAATGTTTTTCAACAAAATTATTAAAACAATATAGTCTTAATTTTATTATCTAATATATATATATATATACGATATATGATATAATTAAAAAGATTCGAATGAAGTTCAATATAATGTATTTACTAAAGAAATAGTAAATTATAAACAATATTTTATAAAAAATACATATTTTTATTATACAGACAAATAAAATGGGTAATTTGAGAGTTATGTTTTTTTTTATTAAGTATATTTTTACTAGATTAATGATAGTAGAAGTAGTTATGTAAAAGTAATCTTAACCTGCTTCTCAAATTGTGCTAACAAATAATTTTTAAAATCTAAACGACAAAAACAGGATTTATCAAATACCTTGTCTCGCCAAAAGAATCTAAAACTAGTTTCAACGGAAAAAAAAAAAAAAAAAAAAAAAAAAAAAAAGGCCTAAAACGTGGGCAGCTTGTTGTAGATTGTGTTGTTTCATCATCATGTTCATTACGTACATTGATATAGTACAAAGAAGACAGATATTTATATATATATAATATATATATATATATTTGCAAACACAGACCTCATCAACTTATGTAAATTAAATGCATTATTATAACGTGCATGATAGGGAAAGGCCGACTACAACGCATGTATAATGGGGGGGAAAAAAAAAGCATCCCCTTTTTTGTTATTTTGATTTGATAACTTTTTAGTCACATATCCTGATTACTGAACGAATTATATAAATGCCCAATTTCTCTATTCAAAACATGTGATCTTAAAATTTTATATACCAAAATTGTGAAAGAAATGTAAACTTACTAAAAATAATTAAATAGTTTATTGATGTATCAAAATTTAATTGAAAGGGACACCGGAACTTAATAGAAAGATGTGTTTGATTCACGACTCTTTCATTATGTATAGAGAATTTTCAGTCTCCAATTTATAGTTTTTATCATTATATATTCAAACCATGAAAGTGGGAGTAGAGAGCACCAAGAAAAATAATTTGCTAGCGTAAGACATTATACGCATATTCAATAGTCTAAGTGCTTGTTTGGTGTTACAATCCAAACCATATAATTACAATTTAATTTTTGTTTTTTTTCCTTCAGCTTCACTATTTACATAGTTTTGTAACTCAAACTCTAAAAGTCCATTATTTTATGTAGACAAGTCTAAATGATATAATTTTTATAAAAAAAAAATGCATAGAATTTCGAAATGAACGAAACAAACTTCATATTGATTTTTTTTTTCTAAATACATTTCAAGTTTTTACACATTTTAACTCTAGCAATTCAAACCATTCGATAAACACACAATCAATTCAAACTCAAATTTTACAATCCAAATCTTAGCACTAAACGCGTTTTAGTTGTTTTATTATTATTTTTTTCTCTCTCTAAACTGAGTTCCTCACGGCTCCATAAATGCACCCAATAGAAAAGTTCAAACACTTTTTAGAGACTCAAACCACGTAATCAGTCTCCCAAGTTAAAATATGCTCATGCATTATGAACAATATTGCTTGCAATAATAGATTATTTTACGTTAATTATAAATACATCTTATTATGAACAGTTGTTGTAACTAGAGGCAAAATATTACAACAAATTGGAAAGTGGGAGTAAATAATTGAAACCGATAAGTCAAATTCAGCAATACAAGGGAAGGACATAAATCATTGGTCATCTTTAATCAAAACAAGGGAAAACACCCAACTTTTCATATTCATCCATCTCCTCGTACGTGGTTTTTATTTTTTCTCCTTTTTTCTGGTATTGTATAGTTTTTGTTTTTATTTTATTTTTATTTTTTGCTGAACAACCACCCTACCTAACTCATTCTATAAATTCTCCGCCTAATTCGGTTCACGTCAGCTTTCACAATTATTAGCTAGAGAAATATATCAAAGATACCTTTAAAATATATATATATATATATATATATATCTCCAAAGATTAACATTGGTATACTATCTTCCACAACTTTTACGTCGAAATTAATTTCTAGCACTTAGAATTCTTCGCAAGCCAATATAGCCTAATTTTCCGGCTGAAGGTTTCCAGAAGGGAATTTTTTTTTAATTTTTAGAAATCTATAATAGTAATATATATATATATATATATGTGTGTGTGTGTATGTGTGAGTGTATATGACTATGCTATATATCATGTATCTATAAACTAATTTAAGAACCTCTAAACTGTAATTTTCTGCTCAGAAATTGATGAACATCACTAAACAGTACAGAGGGTCAAAGTCAATTAGCAGTATAACCAATTAACCAATTTTGGCCTTGAAATTAATTACATGGTTCTAATTACCTCAAAATATTCCTAAAAAAATGAAGCGGCAGCCTAAACTGACTAGATTATATGTGATTTATTTATAAAAATATGTTAAAATATAAAACTATTATTGATCTACCTCCTAACAATTTAAGCTTTTGGGATGGATTGGTAAACTAACAAAATATATGCTAGGATTTTCTAATTAAAAACATAAATTTGCTAACTCAAATACAAATAAATATATATATATATATATATATATTCTAGCTAGCTAGCTAGGTACATGATGAATATTAATTTATAAACTTATGTTTAGTTAATTAAGCAACTACTACCTCCACCTCAGCAAAAAATTATTTTAACAACTAATAACTGATCAGGAGTGGCATGCGGCCAGTAAATTAAGGCCGTCATTCTTTTAGCCAAACAAATAAATATGGAATGGCTTGCTTATAAACTTGTAATATTTTCATTGGGATTTTCCAGTGAAAGATTTTAATAATGATGTAAGTTCACATCCTTAAATTATGAGCTAATTAATTAGTGAAGAAAAATTAAGTATACTGATTTAACTTCTGTCTATGAGAAATATTAACCGCTGTAAAATTAATTAATTAATTACTACATTATTTTGGATACAAAAATCTATAACTATATTAAAAGTATGAAATTCCTTAAAACACTATTCAAAAATTTGGTCAAATTATTTTATCTTTTTGTGATGATATCTTTTTTTTTTCCCTTCCCAACCCGACCGTTATGTGATAATTTTAAATAAAAAATATTTTTTTAAAAATTTAAAATTTTAAAAATATAAATCTTTAAAAATTGTTTATTTTTTCTTTGTTTTGTTAATACAACTAGTATAGAAACAAATGCGGATCACATGTGTATGATATTGCTGCATTGTGACTAGCAAGCATATAAACGAAACATATAAATACAAGCTATGATATGAGAGATGAGCCGTACGTTGACCTGCACAGGTTATAGGCGAACTAATTTTTTTTTAATCATTATTATTGCTGGATTCTCCGTGTACCTAGTGATTCAACTCAAATTTAAATTTTTCATATCAGTTTTGTCTTTTTCTAAAAAGTCAACAAAAATTATAACTAATTTTTAAAAAGTCAACCAACTTCAACTTAAAAATTTCAACTCCAACCGTAACACTAAACGGAGGCTTAAGTTTTATTATTGAGAGTTTTTCTTTTTTTCTTTTTTTTTTTTTGGGTACTTTTTGTGAGATGTTAACGTAGCGGCCACTTACCATGTTTGTGTTGAGAACCACGTGGGATAGGTCATCCTGTTCTTGCCAGCCCAATTACATTGTTAATTTGTTTTTTTTTTTTTAATGCAAAAAAGGATCATCATGCATTGCCGTCCCTTGTCTCAATCTATAAGTTCAAAAAAAGAACCCCCAAAAAAAAAAAAAAATAGCGAAGGTAAGTGGCTTTTTTTTTTTTTTTTTACCACTCCGTTAAAAAATGTAGTTGAACTTTTGATATTTTAGATACGTGGTTGTTTTTTTCACTCAATTTGATGGTGGTCCATAAATGATAGACTAAACGTATTGATTGATATATATAGTCCATCATTGATGGACTATTTTAAAAAAAAAAAAAAGTCATTTTTTTAAATTAAAAAACTTAGGAGATTTATTTTAAAAATGACCTTTAAAAAAATCCCATTTATCTATAAACCGCTAAAGCATAAATATTAAATCCAATACTGTTTTAGAGATGGATCCAGTTTTATTCATGTTATCATATATACGCTTCCTTCTCGTATATTTGCTATGTAAGACAATCTGATTGAGATTATTGAGAATCAAACCTAAGAACATCATGAATTTTTTTTTTTGTACTTTTATATATATATATATATATATATATACATACTAGTTTAAAGCATGTGCCACGCATATGCTAGATATATTTGAGAGAATTAGTCTGAGTAGAGAGAAATTAAATTAATAAGTTAAAAAATAGAGCTAAAAAACATGAAGTATTTGAAATTTTTTTTTTTAAAAAAAAGCATGAAAAAATATCAAAAAGGTAAAAGGACTAAAATTAAAAATTTTTTTGACTAAGACAGAAAAAGGGACTAAAATGGAAATTCTTTTTTTTTTTAAAAGGCCAAAAGGAAAAAAAAAATTTTTGAAGGGCTACAGAAAAAAGGTCTAAAATGAAAAAAAAAAAATTAAAAGGCCAAAAAAAAGAAAATTGAAGGACTAAAAAGAAAATAAAAAAGTTTTTCATCTAAAACACATGGTTTTGAATGAAAGTGAAAGGGCACAGTAATGCACTTAGAGCTTAAACGGTAATTAAACCCCCCCCCCCCCCCCCCCCCCCCCCCCCCCCCCCCCCCTAAGTACCCTGAAAATTGAAAAAAATGAAAAAACATCATAAAGATAAAAGAACTAAAATATAAATAAAAAAAAATTTGACTAATACATGAAAAAGGACTAAAATATATAAATAAAGGTCAAAAGAAAAAAAAAATTTAAGGACTAAAAAAAAGGACTAAAATTAAAAAAAATAAAGAAAAAAGAAAATTGAAGGATTAAAAAGACAATAAAAAAGTTTTTCGTCCAAAGCACACCGTTTTGGAAAAACTATGCACAGTAATTTTTTTCTTTTTTCTATAATATGTATAGATATAGATACCCTCTCTCTTACGGTCACACATATATATATTTATTAGGGCATTCATAGACGAGAAACGTTTTTCACAAATCCATCTACTTCGAGGATATAGTACCATATAGCTTACAGTAGTAAAAAGGAGAGGCATTTTTAATTAATAAAATGTGTTAAATTCTATTAACTAGCTAGCCACACCATCCTCATCTTGTATCTATAAAAGGAGGGAGCTGCAATGAAGAACATGCAAGAGCAAGGGGTTTGGAAAAACACTCAAAGAGGGAATTATGCTATTGTTATAATTGGGGGGTTTCCTTTTCCTTTTTTCTTTTAATTTGCTCCCAAAATTTTTTTCTTTTTTCTTTCTTCCGGAAAAAAAAAATGGCTTCTAACAAAACTAATAAGGGCCCTAAGCTACGAAATTATCTATTGATAAAGCCAAAAGAAGCTAGTTTCATTCAGTTCATCCGCCTTTTGTTCTTCCCAAACTTGAACAAGATAAGATTCATAGAGGTTTCGGAAGAAGAAGGGCAGAAACTTAGAGACAGTTTCTTTTTTAGACTTATTGTAGCAGCCTCTGCTTTCGTGCAGAAGCTCCTTCTCACAATCAGAGTTCCCATGGCTAAGATTGGCGATCTGGTTGAGTTCCTTCTTAACCTTTTAACCATCAACGGCGGCTTATTTAGCCTCTTGAAAAACTTAATGACCACAGGTCAGGTTCGCTACCAATTTATTACTTTATGCATACATATATAAATGTATATATATTAACTTCTCATGCATCCATATTTCGTTATAAAATCCATTTCATGAGTACATATACATATATATATATATATGTATGTTTATGTATATATATATTTGTGTGTGAAAATGCAGGGAAGATAGTGTTGCCGACTCCAATAACATCGGCGTCAGTGATTGGGAACCTTGATACGAGAGTGGAGTTAGACAAGAACATTGCAAGTGGCGACTACAAATATTTGGGAGCGTTGACTGTGATGGCTGCTAAATTGGCTTACGAGAGTGCAGCCTTTGTTACAAACGTAGTTCAGCTTAAATGGAAGGTTAAACTTTACTCGTTTTTCACGTTTTACCTCATTTTTTAGAATTATGTTAATGAAGATTAGTGTTGACTATTTACTAACTAAATATTTTTCCTAAATTTGTCTGCAGATGCAATTCCTGGGGTTCTATAATTACTGGAATGGTGAGAATGCTATTGCAAGCTAACTACCTAATTAATTAAATATATCAAAAAAAAAATTTGAAGATACTTATTTAACATTTTTTTAAGGGCGTATATAACATACATATGAGTATATATATATATATATATATATACTCTTCGGTCAAATAATTTAGTGACTAGATACTATTCGACTCTTGAGGCAAAGCAAGGCTGCAAGTTGCTTCTCATTTCTCTCAAGATCTCTTCTCACTGTTTGTATTTTCCGAAATGACCTTAATAAACAATTAGAAGCTTCAAATTATTCATAATATATCGTTTACTTTAAAAACAAATAAACACATATATGAAGTTTCTGTTGCTCTCAGTCCGCTGTTAATTTTTAGTAGATTAATTAGTTTTCATGTAGACGTGTGTACTTTTTTTTTTCCTTAATTAATTAACACAGACATTTTATTTGAATAAAATCAAGCTGTACAAATTTTCACACAATTATTTGTTAATTAACATGAAATTAACTGGGTAGCCCTCGAGTAACACTTCTACGTGGGGAATTTTTAAAGTCCAAACTAAATCAGGCAGGAATATGACCAAATAATGATAATGTAAATAAAAAGCAGAAAAAAAATATGATCAATAGTTATGGATTATGAGATTTCATTAATTATGTTAGATAAATATTTTGTAGGCATTTGTTGTTCTGATATAATTTTTAAGTGATCTAACAGTTTACAATATTGTGGTATTTTACTATTTTACCACATAATTCTTTGAAAGTTCTGTAATAAAAAATTGAAAGTAGTATTAAGAAAATTATTAGGGTAGAAAAGAGAATCTATAGTAAAGTTATCTTTGACAGATTATTTTCATTAAATTATGTCATATGTTTGTATTTGTTATCTCATTTTTCTATTTCTTTGGTTGTCACTCAGATTAAATTTTGATATCTTATTTAATTATTTAAGTGTTTTTAGCAGTATTCAATTCATTTTATGTATGGTTAAGTTTTTGAACATGTATGCCATGGTAAATAAATAATGGATGGATAGTTGATTAATCATATTTGTATACTTGATAAGATTTTAATGTGACATGACAATTGAATTAATAAGAGTAGTGTTAGGAATATCAACTATAATTCTAATTTTTTTTATATTAAGTCGCATATTAATAAGTTGTCATCTTTTGAAAAGTAGTATTTCATATTTTAATTGATGTGACACTTTACATATAATACTTCATATATCATGTAGGTTGGTGATAAAAAAAAATGATGTCCATAACATTATTCAAATTCAATTGGTAATATTGTTAGGAATCTTTCTTTTAAAAATCTCATCATGTCTACTTACATCTTAGGGCCCGTTTTGGGCCATGTTTGGAGATGATGTTTTAGAGATTTGCAATGATTATAGTTTTAGAAATGTACGTTTGGTGAAAAATGGGCTGTTTGAAGTGAAAAAGTGCAAAAACTTGAAACATGTATGGAAAAAAAAAAATAGCAATATAGATCTTATTTCATTCATCTCGAAATTTTATGTGATTTGAAAAAAAAAATATCTTATTTTGACTTAAAATGATAAAATTATGGAATTGTAAATTTTTAATTTTTTAAAAATATTTAGAAAATTAAATAATAAAATTGGAAAAACAGGATTAAAAAAAATGTTTGATAAACACTTTTTCAAACACCACCCCAAATTGGGCCGTAGTTTTGTCTTTCTTTGAATAAATATTTTTTCAAACACCACCCCAATCTGGGCCTTAGTTTTGTCTTTCTTTGAATAAATTTTCTTTTCATTGCCGGTCATTAAAGAGGAGAAACAAGAACAATTGACCGAAAATTAAAAAAACAAATTAGCCTTTACAACAGCCTTTTTATCGCTCTATATTGACTGGAAAAAGCTTCAAATTTTCTAGACTAACTAATTCTGCGATCGTATGGTAGATACAAATCAAAATCATATTAAAAATTAAATAGTATACAAATCTGATACCATAAAAATCTTACTGTTAAAATATGCTGCCATAACATTTCTTTTATCCCATTAAATATTCTCTTAATTTTATATGCAGATCATACACCAAACTAAACCCTTTCCCTAATTATTTGACCAAAAAAAAAAAAAAAAAACCTAAACACTTTTCCAATGCTTCCGCAGATTACCTCGGAACGCTTTCGACGCCGGTTTTCTTGTTTCAAGACGCAAAGATTAACGCTAAACTGGTAGTGGTGGCCTTCAGAGGCACGGATCCATTCAGTGCAGATGGGTGGAGCACGGACATCGATCTCTCGTACTACGAGATCGAGAACGTCGGGAAGGTCCATCGCGGCTTCGCCAAAGCGCTCGGCATAATTCAAAAAGACAACACCATGCCGTCCCAGTTGTTAGAACAAGGCAAAGATGGTATTGACTTGAAACCCTACGCATACTATGAGATCGTCAAGTTACTCAAGGGCATACTGCTGCTCAACCCCAAGGCCAAGTTCATAGTGACGGGTCACAGCTTGGGCGGGGCATTGTCGGCGATGTTCGCCGCGGCGCTGGCGATACACGGCGAGACTGAATTGCTGGGCAAGTTGCAGGGTATTTACACATATGGACAACCTAGGATTGGAGACCAACAGTTTAGGACTTACATGGAACAGAAACTATCAAAGTTTAATTGGAGTTACAACAGGTATGTTTACTCCTTCGACATAGTGCCCAGGGTCCCGTTTGATGACGACAATTTCTTGTACAAGCACTTTGGGAAATGCCTCCACTTCGACAGAAACTACACTGGGCAGGTAAATTAGTCTCTGTTTTCGATCTCTTTCTGATATTAGGAAAATAGATCGTTTATAAATACTTATTGAAATAAATAACTGTAATATCTTTTTAGTAGTGATTGATCATTAATCAATGCAAAATATATATTAATATAGTTCAATCATTGATTGATTATTAAAAAAAAAAACGGTATTTTTCTTAATTTTACAAAAATTCAGCTATTGATTAAAAAAATCTTAGAAAAGACAGTCTAATACTTCCATAAATTTTACTGTATGTAACCCAAATTTCAGTCCCTTTTTTTTTAATTATTTTTAAAACTTGTAGTTAGGAATTCGAACTCTACATCTTATAGTGGGATTAAATACGAAATTATCATTAAGTTACGTTTACAATCACAATATCAGTCATTAAATGAATGAAAAAAAAAGGGAAAAATTTTCAACGTTTCAAATAATCATTTGTTTTTCATCACTCAACGGCTGCGATTGGACAAATGTATAGTTCGTTTGTGACAATATATATAAAAAATTAATTTTCAGGTACTTGAGGAAGCGCCAGACAAGAACTACTTCTCTTTGAAGTGGTTCTTTCCAAAGCTGATTAACGCGGTGTGGGAATTGATTAGGAGCTTCACACTCCCACGTACACAGGGTCCAGACTACAAGGAGAACTGGTTTCAGATACTCTTTAGGGTGGTTGGCTTATTGGTTCCAGGATTATCAGCTCATGGCCCTCAAGATTATGTCAATCTCACCCGCTTGGGAACCGTACCGGCGCTCGTCGGCCCTGACGAACCGATCAAAGTGCTCATACAGCCGTGACATTGTCCGGCCTGCTAGAGATTCCGGGAATCAATCATGATGTAATACCGGCCCAGTTTGGGGTTGCCATTGCAGAAACTTTTTTTAATTAGTTCTTGCTTGTTGGTGTTTGCTGTAATAACAATTAGCTGTGTCAAAATTCTGCTAATTAATTATTAAGCGTTATTGGATTTTCTAAAGAGTTCTTGTGTTTCAAAAGGCAACTTGAGTGTTTGCAGGCGCATATAAAGTTGACTTCTGTAGATATCTTTTTCTTATAAATATATAAAGATTGGTCAGTTTTGGAGTTCAAATTATTCTTAGGAGCCTATACTAGTTTATGTTTTTTTAAGGGTAAATTTATTTCAAATTATAGAGCATATTTAAGTAGATTAAAGGAATGGTTGGATACATTTCAGAAATTTTCTCTAAATAGGACAAAATTAAAATAATAAGTTAAAAAAAAAACCACAAAAACAAAAAGAAAATCAAGAAAGGACTTGAAAATAAAAAGGGGAAGGCATGAAGAAAAATCAGAAAGATAAAAAGACTAAAACAGAAAAAAAAAAAAATTAATCTATACAAAAAAAATGGTAAGACAAAAAAAACCCAGAGGACCAAAAAAAATAAGAAAGTTTTTCATCATAGTAGTTAGGGCTGGTAATATGGGCCGCTACAAAACGACACGACTCAAAAATGACACGAATTTCTTTTGGAAAAATAAGGGTCGGGTCAGATTCTTGTGACCTGAATTGAATGGAAAAAAAAAAAAAAAAAAAAAAAAAGGGTCAATTTCGGGTTGGACACGTCTGACCCGAACACGACCCGTATTTTTCATGCAGGTCAATATCGTGTCAATTTCGCGTCTGACCCGTTTTCGACCCAAAATTAGTGTCTCATCAGATTTTTTGAAAGAAAAAAAAAACCCCCTTATGTCCGTTTTAGAGTTTTAGTTTAGATCTGCCTCCAGCCTCCTAAGTCCGAACCACATCTTCCCTCAAACTTAAAGAAACCCTAGCCCTTTCTCTCAACTCCCTCTTCGGTGAATCTCCGATTCTGCCTCTCCTTCTTCGTCTTCATCTCCGATTCTGCGTCTTCCTCTTCGTCTTCATCTACGATTATCCGTGCCTCTGTGGTATGTTCTTCTTCTTCTTCTTTTTCTCCATTCTCTCATCTCATGTGTGTGTGCTTAAGAATTGAATGTCTTTATAACAATGTGTGTGCTAATCTGATGTGTGTTCTGCAACTTTACAACTTTTCTTATTTATTTATTTATTTATTTATTTTGGTGTTTTTGGCTTCGGAAACTTAGTACCTCAAAGATATATATGCCTCTCAATTGTTGTACCTCTCTCTCTGCTTCATATATGTATTTATATGCATGAGATTAAGTGAAATGTCAATTTAGGAAGTCACGGAACCGAAATGAAGCATGTTTGAGAGTTCTGGTACCTTTCATGTTGTCTGATGATTCTAGGTGAAACATATATTTATATATGTGCGTGTGTGTATACACACACACAGTCACACTCACACACATAAATATTACAATTGAACAAAAAAAGAAAAGGCGAAAAACTGTTTTCAAGCGTTCGGCGACATTAGTCGTGAATAGAACCAATGTACTTGTGTCCTAAGTTGTGAATTGTTGAGTATTTTGACGTTTTTTGGTTAGCCAAATGTTTTTGCTCATTTTAGTAACTGAGAGGCTAATGTGACTGTTACTCCAATTATCCTCTTTCTAGCACTTTTCAAAAGGAACAGTGAAAGTTAATGCTTGATGATGGAACAAAGGTAAGGAACGACTAAATATCAAACCGTCTTTATTATGTCTTTATAGATATCAAAGAAGTAGAATGGACTAATTTAGGGAATTAGATTTGATGGATTTTAGTTCGAAATATTTCTCTTTCTCTTATTATGTACTTATGTACATTTCTTTTTTTTTTTTTTTTTTTAATTTATAAATGGACCATGTTGATCTTAAGGTGTAAAGTGAGAATATTGATTTAGAGAATGCAGTTCATGTGGACATTGAGCTTGACGAAGATGTGATTGAACTTGAGAGTAGTGAACTCAATAAACCGTTAAAAAGAAAAGGTTGAAGTCGAAAGTTTGGGATTTCTTCGACGTTCTTCCTCTTGGTCTAGATAAGAAGTTGAAGAGTGCTTGCAAGAAATGTGGACAACAATATCTTGCCTCTAGCAAATACGAGACATGTAATATGTTAAAACATATTAAAATTTGTCCAAGAACTGAAATTAGAGACATTGGTCAAACACTTATTACTTGTGATACTGGTTCGTTGTCTTTTAGCTCTTGTCAATTTGATTCTTAAAATGGCGTGAATTGATAACTACTTGCATCATTTTGCATGATTTGCCATTCCAATTTATTGAGTACAAGGGCTTAAGGGCAGTGCTCTAATATTTGTTGCCTGGTGTGGAATTAGTAACTAGAAATACTGTCAAAGCTGACACTCTTAAGTTGTATCAAAGAGAGAAAGTCAAAGTGAAAAATATGTTACAAGCATGTACTGTTAGAATAAGTTTGACATCTGCTTTGTGGTCTTCTTTGAGAACTGATGGATATTTGTGCTTGACTACTCATTTTATTGATAAGAATTGGAAGTTGCATAAAAATATATTGAATTTTTGCTTTATGCCACCTCCACACACTGGTATAGCACTATCTGAGAAGATCTTTTCTTTGTTGAGTGATTGGGGAAATGAGGAAAAGATTCTCAGTATCATTTTAGACAATGTTGCTTCTAATGATGTCTTCGTGGATGCATTACAACTTCAATTGAACTTATGCGGTTTGTTGCCTTACCATGGTGAATTCTTTCATTTGAGATGATGTGCCCATATACTTAATATTATTGTGCAAAATGGTCTGAAAAGTATTGACAAGCAATTGAGAATATTCGGGATAGCATCAAATACGTTGAAGGGTCACAACAAAGGAAGCAAAAGTTTTTAGAATGTATTAAGTTGGTCTCAATGGGTAGCAAGATAAGCTTGTCCCAAAATGTGGTTACTCAGTGGAATTCAACTTACCTCATGCTTGAAAGTGTCATCTTTTACCAACATATTTTTCAGCATTTGGAGTTGAGTGATTCAAATTATAACCATTGTCTTTCAACCGAGGAGTGGGAGAGAGTTCAGAAAATTTTAAAATATCTGAAAGGGTTTTACAAAGCAACACTTCGATTTTCTAGCTAGCACCAAATATCCCACAGCCAATTTGTATTTTCCAACAATTTTTGATTGTTACATAACCTTAAAAACTACTATGGAATATGGAGACGAGTACTTGAAGCGTATGGCCTTGGATTTGTGGAGTAAATTTCAGAAATATTGGTCAGAATTCAGCCCCATCCTAGCTTTAGCACTTGTATTGGATTCTCAGTATAGGCTGGAGTTTGTTACTTTATGTTATGACAAAGCTTACAGAAAAAACTCTTCTGAGTTGTTCTCATTGCGTACAAAGTTGGAAGCCCTTTTTGAAGAATACAAGTTGAAGCTTGCTGAAGGTGCAAATGTCACTCCACCCTTTAGTAAGGAAAAGGACAATAGTAAAGCAACGCAAACAATGGATGTGGATGAATCTGATATTTTCAAGGTAATAATTTTTTTTTTTACTAACTAGTGATTTTTATAAACTAATGCTTGTTGTTTGTTTTGTCGGAATTTGATGATGTCTTTTCTGATTCTTTTTCTGGTGCAAATAGCAAATCGGAGTTGGAACTTTTTTTGGATGAGTCAAGGATGAGAAGGAGTGATAATCTAGACATCATTTCCTATTAGAAGACAAATCAATGTGGCTACCCCATACTTGCTGCAATTACTCGTGATATTTTGAGCATTCATGTATCAACAGATGCTTCAAAAGCTGAATTTAGTCCTGGTGGTCGTGTACTTGACCAGTTTCATAGCTCTCTTAAGCATGACACTGTTGAGGCAATTATATGGTTAAGAGATTGGTTCTTTGGGAGTGAAGGTAAATTTTCTCAAGTTCTCTATTATTACTTAGCATTGTTAAATTAATCTCATAATTAATTCATAAATCCTTTTTCAATCTTTCTCGTGTAGTTGGAATCAAAACAGTTGACCAAGATATGGATGAGTTCATTCAAAATATTGTGGATCTCAACATTGATGAGGAGAACACAGTTGACTAAGATTCTAACTCTGGATGTGCCTGAGTTGCACTTGTTGTGCTTTTTTTTTTTTTTTTTTTTTTTTTTTGTAATGTTGGTGTGGCTATTTATTTTGTTATATTTTTCTACTAGAACTTAGTATTTTGTTGGTGTTATGTTGTTTGAATTTAGACTTTTGTATATTTGTGTTTGAATTTGTGGACTTTATTAAGATGTTTGTTATAGGACTTTACTAACTATGATTGTGGACTTTACACTTAAGTTGGGAGTTTAATTTTATGATTGTGGATTTGAAAACAAACCTTAAAACTTGTTGTTTTGTCAATGGTATGTTCTTGTTGAAGCTAAATTATTATTCTTGTAGTTTTTTTTTAAATGAATTTGGGATATAATTTGTTTAAATTAAATTAGTTTTTGTGTCAAATTCAAGTTGCGGGTTCAATTTGGGTCAAATTCGTGTCGCAGGTTCAGTTCCTCTTGCGAGTCAATTTTGAGTCGCGTGCCAATTTCGGTTCGTGTCGTGTCAACTCGTTATGGATCCATGTCGTGTTCATGTTGCAGTTTGAAAAAATTTTCATGTCGCGGGTCGTGTACGGGTTGGGAAAGATAAAAATCGACACGACTCTAACACGACACAAACCCGTCAAGTGACACAAATTGTCATCCCTAACAGTAGTGCACTTTCACATTTCTCATTATGTATAGATAACTGACATCTATTTAAATCTGACAATTGAAAAAAAAAAAAAAAAAAAAAAAAACCCTTCTTATCACAGAATTCACGTTATTTTAATTGACATCAAAGTGATGCATGTTTTTTAACATTTATTTACTCTTTATTTATTTGTTTATAAAGCCAACCTTCACACTTATTTCACAAGAAAAATCCTAATAAACATTATTGCTTCATTAACATACTTATGAAATTTGAAATAAAAATCGAAATTTTCTTGAAAGAAAAAAAAAAAGATGTTAGTGAATTTCTACGTGCAAATATTCGTCATTATGACCACCAAGGTAGCATCTCCAACTCAAAACATCAAAATGGTGTAGCTTTCACGTAATTTTTATATCAAACATTATTTTCAACACCAAAAAGAATATTCCATGTATATTTTTTTAATCTCTTTTTTTACCCTCCTTTTTAAAGCTAAATGCACTCTCTTGCCCACTCTCTTACCTACTCTCTTACCTACTCTCTTACCCACCCTCTTTAATCATAAATCAACACGTGCCAATCAAACCCAACTCAGAATAGAACCTAACATTTCAAACCCCACCACATACCCCCGCCCCCCCCCCCCCCCCCCCCCCCCCCCCCGGGCAACAAAAAAAAAATCCCAGAACCTAACCAAAAAAAAGAAAGAAAGAAAGAAATAAACCTGCTCCAAAGTCAGAAAACAAACGAATCAATGATCTGCCCCAATGAAGGGGGAAAAAAAAAAAAAAAAAAACTTACTAACAACAAAGCTAACGACAAAACAAAATTATATATATATATATATATATATGTATCAAAATTAACAATGTGGGACACAAAAGAAAGTTTTTTCTTCTTTTGGTAGCAAAAAAGAAAAAAAATAAATGTTAAAAAATAAATTGGGGGTAACAATAGAAAAACAAATATTATTTGGTGCTCTTTTTTAAAAATTAAAAAAAATAATAAAAATAATAAATAATAAATGACACCAAACTTGGTGTCGAGTGAACAATGCGTTTTCACTGTTTAGCCCCACACAATTCACACCAAAATGGTCAAAAATGGTTCTCGGTTAGAGATATCTGCCACGGCCATGCCCACTTTTCAACGCCATTTTGTCGTGGGTTAGAGTAGTTTTGATCGTTTGTGGTTTTTTCAAATCACTGACTCGATACCCATTATTAGTTTTTAGTGAGGCTAAGCCTTGAAGTGACACATTTTGTCTCCAATTTGAATGTATATGACTATTGTTACCACTAAATGCGGATATTCTACAACATGTGAAGATTTTTTTATGATCATATCAACGAATAATAGATACGGTTTGTCGTCCTGCCCCCACATAGGCCCCACATTTATTTATTTATTCACCCAAAAATTATTGGCTTGAGCCAATTTAATCCAATTCAATCATAATTTTTTTTTGTCTTTTTCTCAAAAATAAACCAACTTTTACCCTTCATAATTATTATTACAACTTTATAATTAAAATTTAAAAAGTCTATAACTTTATATATATACAACTTTATAATTAAAATTTAAAAAGTCTATAACTTTATATATATAAATCTAAATGAGATATTTTTTTTTAAATTATATAAAATTTCAAAACGAACAAAACAAGTTTCGTATTGATTTTTTTTTTCGAATACATTTCAAATTTTTATATTTTTTAACTCCAATAATTCAAATACCTCACCAAACATAAAATTCAATTTCAATCCATACACAACCCATGATATTGTCTGTAGCTTGTTAGTACGCTCAACAAGTTTTTTTTTTTAACTTTGCACTTGGGTTTTGACATCTTCTTTTCTAGACCCAATGTATAATTCAATTCCAACCCGTACACAACCCATGATATTGTCGGTTCGACTGTAGCTTGTTAGTACGCTAAACAAGTTTTTTTTTTTACTTGGTTTTTGATATCTTCTCTTCTAGGCCCAATGGAGCGTAGAGAAAGGTAAGAATTTACTACCAAACGCAGGCTTAAGGTCCAGCACGAATTCGTAGACACCTTCAGATAGGGCTACCTCTCAAAATTAAACTTAACTTAATTGATTTATATTTTTCTAATAAAAAAAAATGTCGATCCCCAAGCGCACTATTTTGGCGAAGTAAAAAAAAAAAAGGGGGTACATTTTTTATCATAAAAAGAAAATTATTTTTTCTTTTTTATTTTTATCCTGATGCCATCGTTGTCAAACTTTTTTTTTTTTTGGTTAAAAAATAACAATCATATAGTGGGAAACTCTTGTAATCTTCATTTCTGTAATTAATAGAACTAATTAATCGCTTCTTCATTTGCTCAACGCAGATGAAATAATGCTATAGTGGGAAAAGAAATTGAAAAATGAAATAAGTATAAAGATCTTAATTTTATGATTTACATATAAGTACATACGCGCATTATTTGACGCTGACACTCCAAAAGCCTTTCTAGTATTCCTGCTGTATCTGCACACTTGCGGAGTTACTGATCCTTGTCACACCAAAAATCTATATCGACACCGATTTGGTGTCGGAATCTTAGCTGCTCAAAGCGATACATATTTCATTTTTTTTTCCTCATTCTCGACAGTTCCTTTCACTTGACCTGTAAACATGTTCAATTGATCTTTTCATTAGCACCAGATCATAGAGCAGGAGAATCAATTTATGGTTGTTGAACACGGACAATCTCTCAGTTATACCTGGGATTAGATGGGTGGATGAGGAATTAGAAAGCGTGGCAAGTAAAACAACCACTCAAAGAACTCATCTGACGTGTTCGGCGAAATGATACAGCTTTGTTGGAATTACTCCTGGCAACTTGATGAGCTTGGTTGGCTGACACCGAGCTCCTCATGTCTTGAGCTCTCTTCTGAGCCGATCTTAACTTCTTCATTATCTTATCCATGGATGATGATCTCTTTTTCTCCAGCTTCATCTGAGAAACATTAGTGCATTCATTAGACAGGATAGAGCGCAAGACACACAGCAAAGCATGGTCCAGACACAGCAGAGTTCTGCAATGTCTTTCTTTCGTATAGAGAGAACCTCCACTGGCTAGGACTAGGACGAAAACATACTGAAAAATAGATATTGTACATTTTTCCATGAGGAGACATAAAAGGGCCAACACTTTTGATCAGGAAGGGAAAAAAATTACAATTCAGCAATCAGTTAAATTTATCCTTACATTGTATATGTGTGCTTGTCTAACGAGAAAAGACCGTGAAAGAGATATGTTCCCACCTTTTAAGAGTTATGTACCCCTACTTACTCTATCTAAGATAAATTACATATGTATGTACGTGTGTGTGTGTGGAAGATTTTTCTTTGGTATGTGGGAGAGAATTCTAAAAGGAGATAAGATTTCGACCACCAAGCAGGACAGAGTGCGACCCCCCTAAGAAATTGAAGGGCATTTAGACAATCGCAGAACACATCTATGACACAAAACATAGAAAGAATGAGAAACTGGAAGGCTCTTATTATTCTCATCTCTACTGGTTTGTCCTAATTTTTTTAGTTTCTCCAGTGGGGTTGGTAATCTTAGTAGACACCAAATAGACATAAAGATATATGCAGAAAAATGTAGCAAGTAAAGAACCTCTGGCTTTATTTTAAAAAAAAAAATCATAAGAAGAAGAAGAAGAAGAAGAAAGAAAAAGAAAAGAAAAGAAACTCTAGAAAAATGTAGCAAGTAAAGAACCTCTGGCTTTATTTAAAAATAAATAAAAAATAAAAATAAAAATAAAAAAAGAAAAGAAGAAGAAGAAGAAAGAAAAGAAAAGAAAAGAACCTCTAGCTTTCGTATTGCTGCCTCAGCTTTTGCCTTCTCCAGGTTTTCCCATGCTGTGATTTAGCTTCCTCTCTTTTAACCCTGAAAAGAGAAGAGGAGGTTAACGTTGCCAATATCGTCAAAGATACGTCTCCATACAATAAATGAATGAACGCAACTCATTTGTGAAATTATCATTTGTCTAATATCTCAATAAAATTAGTATTTACTACAGGAAAAGTATGGCTGAAACAATTAGGACAGGAAGCTGCATGCTGTTACAAGGACCAGTACAAGATTATAGAAACGGCAGAAGATTCTTAGTCAAGGTGAGTATAAAACATACAGAACATCGAAAAAATACATGACTTCCACGATATGCGAATATTCACAGATATTTTGGAAGCACTTGTACCCTCCTCGTGTGGACCTAAATGCCTAAAATGACATACACATCTTCGTTGCCAATTGTAAAACTTGAGCGAGTTAACAGGCAGATCATTATGTTATGGGGGTTAACAGAAAGGGCATTATTTACGTGAATTATAATTTGGAAGCCTCCTTTTTTGCTTTCCCTTCCTGTTGAGGGAGTCACATGGTTCTTGGAGAAAATGTATTTCTATTTTCTTACATCTTCCATTTCTTATCAAAGTTCCAAGAACCTTCATGCTTCTTTCCGTAATTCTTTTGCAATGTATTTATAATTTACCCTTGATCTTTTTAGATAAATCCTACCTGCCCTTACTTGACCAAACATAATGAAGAAAAGGCACAAGCTAAAGTACTAAGTCTAAAGTGTACATACTTTGAAATGCTCTTTGCTGTATCAGACAGATCCCAAGCTGGTGATCGAGAATCTGCATCTTTTTTCTTCCAGTTCTCAAAAATTTCAGAACCCTTCCCGGGAATGGGAATTCGTGCTTTGTGTTTCTTGGACCACCGAGTCATGGTGACACGTTCATCTACCTGCACATCCCTGACTTCCAATTTACAGGAAGGGGCACTCTCCAACTCTACTACAGGCAGGATTGAGAGAGCGGAATCAGGGAAAGAAGGCCCTATTTGAGGAGATGAGTGGGTGCTACCCTCTGGGCTCATCTGGGTAGCCATATCCCTTCTGGAAACTGCACGAGATACATTGGTGGCAGCATCCCTGACCCCATCAAGATTTTCATCTGTATGTTTGAATAATTAGCATTAGGCCTAACACAACCGGTAAATGAGCACAATATTCTAACAATTGACAATGTAAAGCACTCCACTTTTTTTTAAAAAAATTTATCTTTACAGTAATTGTATGCCATGTAAACTTATTTACTTTTGTACCAATCAGTTTTTCGAGTTAACTAAATCAAACCGCACCCCCAAGCAACAGAGGCTCGGTAAGGAAATAATAAAATAAAAGAGGAATTTACAGCATGCAAAAATCTTAGCAAGAATTCAAATTATCAGAATCCGTATCCACAAACGAGACAAGATGGCAAAAAAGAAGTGTATTTCGCTGAGAAACCGTGGAATGGTAACTAATTCTGTGACCAACCAAGAAAGCGGGGTTGAAAACGAAGATATACTTGTACCTTCAGGAACATGCATTGATGATTGGTTCAGCATCTCAGAGCAACCATGGACGCTAACTGAACGGGCCATGCAAGGCTCTGCCCGAGCAGGAAAGGATGCACCATGGCTGCTAGGATGGATCGCCAACCCATCCGCCGCTATAACACCGGCTGAGAAAGGAGAAGCAGCCATGAAACTGTTCACATGACCACCTTCAAACATTGGTATTGCCGGCGAGTACAATGAATAATATGCAATTCCAGGAGGCCCAAGCGGACCACTCTTCGACTTTGGCCTCCTCTGTGGCTGCTGATACGAATTCCTCACCGCACCATCGCTAGAAACCGGACTGAAAATCCATCTCTCAGCGTCCTCCCACTTCGACGGCAAGGTCTTTCCGCTATTGAAAGGCAACAACAAAGCATTCGCGTGCTTCCGGCCAGCACTGGAATGCATTGGCACTCGCTCGGAGCTCCAACCCTTCTGCATTCCTACGCTCATGTGCCTGTAGTTTGGGGTTCCAGGGCTCGGGAAGTTACCCGACCTTCGAGAAGTCAAGGAAGTCTTCTTGATAGTTCCCAATCGCGGTGAAGCAGCAGTGGCATTATTCAAATCTAACGAAGCAGGTCGTCGCCTGTCTAGCTTCTTCAATAAAGCTTCAGATCTGGATCTCCGTTCCTGACACTCTACAAACAAGTTGCGAAATTGAGGCCTTACAACGAAGCTTGAGCTAAAATACTGACTTTATGATCAGAATGGATTCGAAATCGTTACCTTTGACGGCCAGAGAAAAGGAGCTCCTAGCAGAATCAAGAGCTACCTCCCCATCACTCTCCCCTTTTTGAACTGCTAAAAATTTTTTTTTTTTAGTTGAAAGGAAAAAACAGTGTTGAGCCAGCAAGAAAGGGACTCGAATTTGAAAATTCGCTAAAAGACGTAACTTTAAGAGAAAAGTTAAGATTGTAGCTGTACCTTTCACTTTTTCTCCTTTTCTATTCCTATTGATGTGTATAGCTGGTTTGTTTGGATCTGGATCCGGACCACTCAAACTCCCTTGTTGCTCACTATCATGTGCTGCAAAATGCTGCATCAATTCACCATTGCCTTCAGATTCACCATCTAGATTCTCTCAGAAAAAAATAAAAAAATAAAAAGCAGAAATATAATAATGACGATCAATAATTTAAAAACAAAAAGCTCTCAGTACTTGTTTGGCGCTCCTGAAAAATCATATCCATGGCCATTTCTGACTAAAGATTTTTCTAGTCAAACGAAATTGACCGACTTCAAAACGATATCAACTTCTACAGTGAACATTTTGATTTCAAGCGATAAAACTACATTTTCTCATTCATGCACGTTATAACTCGTCGGAACAGGAAAATCGAACATGCAAATCTTCCAAAACCTAGCGGATCGGAGTTGAAAAACATCCTCTTTCTAAACGAGATTAGCACGCATTTTTTCACGCCAACACACACACATTGCCAGTAGGAGGCTCGGAAGTTACCAGAGAGATCTCGGAGACGATGGAGTCGTGGTCGTGGGCGTCGGAGGCGAAGGAGCAGCGGTCGACGCTGGCGGAGGCGGAAGAGAATAGGCTCAAGTTGGACTCGAGCGTGAAGATGACGGAGTCGGGGCTGGCGTCGCGCGCTCTGAAGCCGGATCTCGTCTCCGGCGCCGACGAGCTCTGCTCCTGAAAACCTAGCTCCGGCATTCTGGAAACTCCCTCCACATCAACACGGACGACGACGACCAAGGAAGCAAAAATGCAGAAAAGTGAGATTTGAGATTTAAGAATCGAGATTCGCGTCTATTATATACATAAATATAATATATATATATATATATATATATATGTGAGGCGCAGAGAATCTCTGCATACAAAATGGCGGGTATTATAATCGAATTTCCCTGTGTCGTTCTCATCATTATGATATATTACCTTTATCTCTAAGCACGCTTAATTAACTCTAAAAAGCACTTTCCTTCAAAAAAAAAAAAAAACTCTAAAAAGCACCTTGTTTAACAAATTAGGGGGCCCAATTGACTTTTCAAGGCTGAAAATTAAAATGACCCACACAAAACACCAAAAAAGATATATATGTTATTTAATTTTATAAGATTATCATGGAAATGATCTCCTAAAAGTAGATATATTTACCAATACTAATATTATATTTGACTCCACTTAAATATATAAAGTTAGAATCATATCACCTCTAAGTTAAAAAAAAAAAGATATATTTATATTTTTTATCCTCAATTTTTTGTTTGAATTTTTTGACTCCTTAATTGGAAGTTAAAAAAACTAAAATTATTACAATTGAGATAATAATTTAGAAATATGCATTTTTAGAGGAAGTCTTATAGATTATCATTTATTTATTTATACAAAGTTTCATATCCCATACCATATGATCTCTGGTATGTAAATTTTAATTATTGTGAATGTGAATTTTAGTTACTGAAAATATAAATTCATGCATAAAAAAAATATAATTAAAGTGAATGTAAATTTTTTTCATTTTACATTTCATTTTACATGAATTTATATTTTTAATAATTAAAATTATATTTCCAGTTATGAAAATTTATATTTATCTAATATCATTCCGTATCAGAATAAGATACGAGACAAACTCTATTTATTTATTGAAATTTGCTTCTTTTAATGTTGGGTCCTTTTATTCATAACTCTGACTGCGGACTTGACCAAAAAGTAAAATGACAGCAGAGCCCTTGGATCATATGCCAGATTTTGCTTTGTCCTGGCTTGGGACGTGGGGTTAAGAGCTTATGACAATGTGGGGGACTTCAGTTGTTGAAAAATCAGGACATTTTTTTTGTGGCAAAAAATTATTATGGTGTCTGAGTCACTTTCATTTGAGTGGATGTGAAATTTTAACCGTTGGGAAGAAAATGGCACAGAGGGTTTGAAAATAGTAGTTTAAAAATAATAATAATAATAAATAAATAAAAGCTTTTTGTGGAGACATTGAACCTGGTTGTTTTTATCCGTTTACTGTAAATAGTAAATAGTTACAGTATGGGTCTCACCTTTGGTGTTTGATCGAAATTCTCACTTTCGAAAAAAAGTGACAAAACTATGTAAGCTTTTTTCATGAGATGTTCAATTATTATACTAATTTGAAGGAGAAAAAAAAAAGCTTTGGAAGTTATCAATACGGACAACGTAGTCAACCACAGAGGAAACTCAATTTCTTGTACGTATATTTATCCACTGCAGAACCAACATAGAGCAGTCGAGGGATGGAAACCCATCTTTCTTTGACAAAATTCAAAGATCTGCAGCTGCTTCCTTTTGTTGATGGCTTCATTCTTCTTTTGCTGTCAACGAGTTCGTTTGATCATCATTCATCTTAGCGCCAATAACTACGATTAATCGCTCGGTTTGTTTTAAGCATCGATATAAACCATTACTCAGTTTTGCATTCATTCACTCGAAATTATCCGGGAAATTTGATTCCAAATTTAAGTAGTTCTCAAGTTTATCACACTTGTGTTTTTTAAATCTATAATTTACGGGATTTGAATTCTACGTCTGACACAGTTTGTAGTCAAAATTGTGAATGATAAATTTAAACCTGTATCAATCTAACATCATTGATTGAGAAAATCATATGTATTTCACCATAATAGCTTATTTAGCTTGAAGTTCAATTTTCCACTTTTAATTTCCCATTAATCCACCATGGGCCGGGACAAAAAATAAGAAACCCGTGATAATTTCTTCAATATCACGAAAAGATCAAATCATCAGAGATTATTAATCACTGAAATCTGCACCTATCATAAAAGAATTAAATTAAGAACTCCCAACAACAAAATCCACCACTTCAAAATTAAAATCTGTAGTGATTCTCTTACCAACTTTTTTTTTTATTTTTTTTTATTTTTAATTTTTATAAAGGTCAATGAATGAATTCGGTTCCACGTGAAACGTGCAAAAGAATTCTCATAGAAATCAACGACCAGAATTCACCTCCAGGTCTTATTTAATGAGGAAAAATAACGCATCGAAGGGTGTGTGTTTATAGAGAAAAGAGCTTGATTGTCGAGCCATAATAATTATGTCCAACCCACGGCACCAAACTAATAAGCCAACGAACCTGGACTAGTGCCGGTCAAACCGGGTTTGTGAATCATTTTAAAATTTGATTGTGCTCGTTTAGTGCTCTTACACTCGATGATTAAAGAGGATCTAAATGTAGCAATTACCTAAATGGTGCTCAATTACAAAGCTCAACTACTTTGAAAACCAAAAAAGGGCACAATTTTTAATATACAAGAAGAAAAAAGCGAATGAAAAGCACTGAAAACTCGAAAATTTTGAATTCGTTGCCTTTTCTTGTTATGACAAGAGAATCCTTCTGCTTATTTATAGGCCAGGACTCCATGGTAATCTGAAGGGCATTAACTATGCAGGTCACTGCCTAGCTGTGGCTTTTAAAAGCTTCCAAATGGTTTTTTTTTTTTTTTTTCTTTTCTTTTTTTGGCTCAAGAAAAAGCTTCCAAATGGTGAACAAATGGTTTCAGGTTAGGTTGGTCCTTTACCTACATGAACGGCTGAGCCTAACCTTGACGTCAGCTTCAGCGTTTTCGAGACATTAAACTAGTCTAACATCCAAAAAGCAGGCTGATGAGTAATTGAATGGTGGTTTAAGTGTCGAATATGAGCCCTTTATTTTAGTATTCTTGCGAATCAGTGTTCAGGATTTACTCATTTAATAATTCATCAGAAATCCTTGACTTCGAATGAGATAACCGAACTCTGATCCTCCTCATCCGATAAATTAGAATTTTGATATAAATACTGTACATATACTTTCTTGTCCATTACTCAACAACGCTTATAATTTTTTTTTTAACATGTTATTGTAACAATTAAATGGTTCTAATACAATATTTCTCAGTGACATTTGTTTTTTTGTACTAATAGTTCTAAATAACCTATGTTACAAAATTCTAAATAAAAGTAACCACAAAATTCTAAATAAAATGCTACAAAAAATATATAGATAAAATGTTACAGATAATATATAGATATACAAGGGACAAATATATATAGAAAACGAGTGCAGAACCATAAGTTGATCATGAGCAGGTAGCCTTTTTGTTATCTTCTCTCTCTCTCTCTCTCTCTCTCTCTCTCTCTCTCTCTCCACATATATATCCTTTTTTTTTTTTTTTCAATTGTATTCATAACTATGAAGTTGATCACGCAACCGACTCTCCAGAAGCCTCCTCCGATTGTCAACGCCCTATTTAACAAAATGGAAGTACATTACGCGTGAAATGTCGTTTCCATTATATAATATCTATCAAGGAACTAGAAGGTGGTCCAACAAACTCTTATTATAACATTGTCTTTTCTCCATTGCTAGAGCTAATATAGAGTAGCTAGAAACATTTAAGTGAGCGGCCCACGAATATTCCAAGCCAACAAATAAAAAATAAATAAAAACAGGTCGACGTACATAAACCTTACAAACTCCATTTATACCATTTCACCAAAAAGTATTACCAAGAGAAAGTAGCTTAAACCCAACTCTGAAAATCCAGATTATCAATTTAGCAAAATTCAGGAAACCAGGCCAACTCTACCTCTAATGAGTAGTTGCACCATCCAATTAATTTATGCATTTTCTAGAGTCTGCCAACCATTCATTAGGCCTTATGACAATAAAAGCCATGATCCCATTAGATTCAAGACTATTTATTGCAAAATTCAAAACGAAACAAAATAAATAACTTGTTTCATTCACTTCTTAAAGATTTTTTTTCCCCCATCTCCCTCGATATTTTCGTCACTATTTCCGATGTAAACCATGTTTTGGACATGTCATAACGCAAAGCAACTTTAAATACTGAACAGCCTAGAATAATTAGTAGAGCTATAGCAGTAAAGAACAGGCAAATTTTGCCAGCCAAACCACAAGTAAGCATAATTACTACATGCTTGTATATGATATAATAGCTTACCGAGCTGTAAACACTTGAGAGCTCAACTTTCATGGCAACTTCAAGAGCTACTTAATATTCACAAAAAGTCGTCCACCCCCTTTCCTGATATAAAGGTGAGTGATGCTGATATCCTGTACTCGCCGTATCACTGAAGTAAGCTGTTATGGCCTTCAACTTTCCATTTACGAAGTTCTTCTCGACCTGAAACCAAAGATCTTTGCCTTAGGATATAACAGCATAATGGAGCTATATGCAAACATAAGAAGGATATGGTACAACCTCAGATCATGAAACTAAGAGATACTTTGACTGGTTAATGAAATTGACACCACAGAAAACAATATACAAGTTCCTTGATTGAATTATTTTCCAGGCTATTTGGGATGAGGGGTCCAGTGACCGTTAAAGCATAAAGAACAGGAACTTAGCACGCAAACCGTCCAGAACAAATGATGACCATAAAAGAGACAAATAATCAATATAACTGTAGAAATGTCTGCACTTGTAAGGCAGGCTGGTAGGAATTAAAGAATTAGTCTAAATGAAGTAAATCCATTTACCAATCAATGTCTTCATTAGCATTTGCAAAGATTCGTCACGTAACCGAAAAACACAAGCTAAGGATCACAGCAGTGCCTTCTATACCTAGTTGCCACAATAAACTTCAGAATACACAGGTAATGTGCTGAATACCTGCTCATCTTGGAAACTTTTACAGTTTTTTGTTGTTCCCCCAAAAATATATATATATATATATATATCTGTATGCAGACTTTTAACCTTTACAATAACACAGTGAAAGGAATTCAAAATACCTCTAATGACCATGGTGGACTAGATAATAGAGACAGCTCTGCCAATTGGTTGAGATCAACATTTCTCGGGAGAAACAAAATAACTATAGGAGCGATTTTCTTTGCAGTATTGAAGAGAAAATATCTGCACATGTACATATCAGAACCACAGGAAAGTTAAATATGGGGCAAAACGGCATTTGGATAACAGCTTTGAAAGCTAAAATGAAGTATAGCATACCCATCATGTGGCATAAGCATTGTTTTAATGTCATATGTCTCCACTTTAGTATAATCTGGTCCCCCCCATGGAGGTGACAAGAAGACTGTATCTGCCTGCATCCCCAAAAAAAAATTCTTGATAAGAAGAAAAGTTTACAAGCAGCCTAAAAAAAAAAAAAGGAAGAGGGAAATCGACAATTTGTAAACACGTTTAAAAGAAGCTTTACCCTTAACCTTGGAGCCAAAAGGAAAAAATCCCCATTGACAAAATCTATTCGATCATTTACTCCATAGATGGTAGCATTGTGGTGGGCATATTCAATCTTCATTGGATCAATATCAACTGCAATTACATGTTTACACCTGAAATAGCATGCAACAAAAAATCAGATCGTGTGTGTACATGCATTTGCAGCTGAATGATCACCTATGAAATTTAAAAATTAAGCTGCAGAGAGAGACGTATAACATTTATAATGTGCTGTGAGCATGTGTGCACGCCTTCATCAAATTTTTTAATGCCTTCATCAAAATTTAAACAATCAACTAAGCTCATAAGCGATTTACAATATAACATCGTCATTCAAAAAATAATTTTCTGAACAAGTTGGAAATTAGAAGTATAGGCTTCCCATATCAGGTCGACTTAAGAAATATTTGTCATCACTACATCAGTTTCATTCAAAAGGAGCTTCTAGCATAACAAAGAGAATTCGGTACACAGTCATATAATATTCACCACCTTTGAGCAAATTGGATAGCATTTCCACCCACACCAGTGAAAGAGTCAACTATTGTGCCACTACCACAACGAATTGCATGGTGTCTAGCTAGGGGCTCTGGAGTCACAGAAAACCATCCTTCCTCGTCCATTTTTATCCCATCATCATATCTGGAAAACAACAGGTACCTCTGACACCAGTATTTCCCATACTACCAGAAAACTCCACCAGCTCTTGAAATTTAAGTGCTGCAAATGATCACAAATGGGAACTGCTTCATAACAATATATAAAGAAATAGAAAAGTTGAATGACAATAGAGGAAAAAGAATTCTGGGCATTTATTTGAGCAAGAAATAAAAGATTAAGAAAAAAAATCATATACTCAAACAGGTCAAACCAAAATCAAAGGCATGATCGTCTAGCTCGTTAGCAGGGATGCAAAACATGAATAATTAAGCACCTCACTCCAGCCCAAATTTGGCTAATTTAACAGTTTGAAAGAAACATGCAATTAAATGCAACATAATACAAAAATCTTCACTCACATGAGCACATAAATGCCAAAGATGTTTCGGTGTATGGCTTAAGTCAGACTAAGTCAGACATTCAACGACCAGATAAAAGGTTGATCCCAACTTACAAGGAACTTTAAGACTAACAACATGATACCATAAGATGATACTAGAACCGACAATAAGCAGGAAGCTAAATAACAAAACCTCTTTTCTCATTAGAAAATTTTCTCCTGTTTTTTGCTTTCCTTGCTTTCTTTTTCTGTTTTGTGATGGAAGGGCCATGCTCGGTATCCAACAGAATTGCTGGAATTCCATTACCTGAATACATGCAACTAACCAGAGAAAGTTGTTCAGTGTTAATGGAACAGGCTGAAGGGGAATCGTAAGTAAATGAAGCAATAAATGAAACTGGGCAGGAGGCCTTGAAACCCCAACATCAAGAAAATACATATAAAATTGTGCATGCTTGTAGCTAAGGTTAATCACTGGAAATAAATTACATGGGAATACATTATATAGGTGATTAACTAACAAACCGAGAATAAAAACCAAATTTACAGTGAAGACAAAAAAAAAATACCTTGATAATAAGCATTCCTTGTTTCCGTGGGCACTATCATTGGACTCACTGAGTTCGTCCGAATCCTCAATATTTCTGCGAAGAGTAACAGACACAGGATTCAATGCAGACACGTAATTGCAAGCAGTAAGTTTAACCCCCTCAGAGATAACATCATGAGCCTGACCAACTAATATGTCATGATCCATAGATTCCTTGTGAACTTCATTTTGCAAAATCCGAGCATCCAAAGCATTTATAGCAGGACTAGCATCCATCTCAGTTAAATCAGTAACCATTTCATTTAAATTACAATTATCAGCGCAGATTGCTAGATGTTCCATTCCTTCTGGTGGATACCATGTAGAAGTCTGTGTTTTGTTATTATAAAAGTAATTTCTCGAGTAGTATGAATCCCAAAACACCATCCAATCTCCAAAATCACCACTGCATTCATAGTTTTCAGTTCCATCAAGGACAAGTGTTATAGAAGAATCCGCAGCTGATTCAGGAACCTCCAGCTGCTCGGTGCCATTGCCTTCACAAATATTTCCACATGCTGCTTCATGCAAAGCAGAAGATGAAGCTTCTAAAAGGATACACTCCTTTATTACATCACCTTGTTCTGTCAAGCAGCTTCCTGAGGAAAGTCCAGTGTCAGAGCTAGTTCGATTTATTGCAATTCCTATGTCGTCTTTGATCTCAACATTGCCGTTCTCAGAGACGGAATCTTGTTCATCGGCACAGACAATGCCATTGCTAAGTACTGCGGCATGATTTTGTTCCTTGCCGGAGCTACAAAAGACCTCAGACAAACTTGCTGGATTATCTCTATCGTGAGATGATGGTTGATAAGTGTCAATACCTGCTGCGACATTACAGCAAGATGATTTACTTTGGCCGACCAATGACATACAACAAAAGAGATCACTTGTATTCTCATGAAACGTGGAACAAAATATAATCTCACCCACACTCGCTTTGGAGGACTCCACTGCTTCGCCCAAAGTGTCTCGACAATTGTCTGTATGTTTCTGCTGGATGCCCTTTCTTTTGCCCTTAGTCCTTGGATTCCTTTTCTGCAAAATATTGTCAATCAACATCATCGTTTCAAGGCATTGGCAGTTACAAAGAAAACACAAACAGTTTTCTAGCTTATACCATTGCAACAAAGAAGCATTTTCTCGTGCTTTGAAACATGAGAAACGTAATACCCAATCGTATTCCACACATTTCGATTATGAAATTCAAATCGAAACAATCAGAATGAGTTCATTCCTGTTCAGAATTGGATTCGACAAATTGAAGGAAATATCAGTACAACCCGGAAGTAGAACAGCCTATTTTTCATCGTGCATCAAGGAAAGATTAATTTCAATACTCTACAAAATAAAGTTACCTCCTTGTTTGTGTTGAATGAAAGAGGAAGTCCCAGTGCATTCATCTGTTGACTAAGTTCCTCATCCTCAGGCAAAACACTGAAATCTGAACCCATCCAAAAGAGACCATTCCATAAGTACAAAACTGCCAGTGACCATAAGGACAAGCAAAAAGCGAATTAAGCTAATAAAAGAGAGTAACCCACTAACCTGCACTTGTAGAAAGGACGTTCGAGTCCTTTTATCTTTCCCGCCGTCGTCATCGTCGTCGTCGTCACATTCCTGAGCCGATTTCTGTAAATTGACAAACAAAAACAAATTCCTAATAAACAACCCAAAAAAAAGAAGCTCAAAATAGAATTCGCAACTCCAAAACAATACTTACAGTGTGTACCTGGGAAGAAGGCCTATCTCGGGCCTCCGCCGACCCATCGTCCCTGGAGAAGGAGCAGCTAGGTTAAATATTTTCGAATTTTGGTAATCAAAATAAACCTCAAATGCCTGACTCTTAAATGGGAGCAAGAGAAATGCACCATAAATAGATTTTGGTGAGCTTGAGGAGAGAACCAAGCGCTCTAATTGCAGGACCTTGGGATTCGTGATCGGCCACCTCCATAGCTGGACACTGAACAGAGATTTGGGTCTAATTTAGGGCAAGAAGAGCACCATTAGAAACGGTAGTTTAGAATCCCTCCCGCCCTAAAGTTTCCGTGACGACGTCTACTCGTACGTATAACGGCGCGGCATTTGGACAATGGTCAAGCTTGAAAATAACGCCGTCTCTGTTCTAAAAATAAATGATTAAAGACTTGTTTGGCCATGAGTTTAGTTTAAATTAAATTATATTTTTTTCATCATATTTTTTATCTTTTTTCTCAAAAAGTTATTTGTCTTTTCTGAAAATTCAAAAAAAATTTACTATTTAAACTTACAAATCTTAACTCAAACTTATACACCAAACACCCCCTAAATAATAGAGGTTTATAGCTAAATAACGGGTGCCTTTAGTGAAACAGTTTGAGTTGAAATTTTTTACATTTTATTTGGTGAGTTATCTTATCTCAAATTAAAATGTACTTTTTTATCTCAATTTTTATCTTTTTCTGAAAAAAAATTTATCTTTTTCTGAAAAAGTTTGTCTTTTTTGAAAAGTTAACAAAAATTTTCAACTCAAACTTAAAATTTTCAACTCAAACTCATTCACCAAACGGACCCTAAGTTTGAGTTGGTTGATTTTTTAAAACTAGTTATAATTTTTGTTAACTTTTCAGAAAAAAAGATAAAAATTAAGATGAAAATTTTGAGTTTAAGATGTTTCACGAAACGGAGTAAATATCTTTTTAAAAAGTTTTTTAATAAATAGTTGACGTTTTTAAAAAGTAGTTAAAGGATCATTTTTTTAATGGTTAATCAATTATATTAAATAGTCAATAAGTAATTGATCTCGTTATGTCAATCAGTGATTGATTTATGGTTAATCATTAATTAATCTTAATGTAAATCACTCTTATAGTATTGATTGAGTATTAATCAATCACCAAATTTAATAATCAATCATTAATTGATCATTAATCAAACACTGATTGATCAAATTTGAAAAATGAAAAATAATCATTTTCCTAAATAAAAAAAAGTTTGATTATCTATTAGATTAAATGACTAAAAAATGCCAATCAATCTAATTTTTCCTAAATAATTAAGGTTTTTCTTTTTCTTTTTTTTTTTTTCCAATTATACGCGTTTCAATTTAGGTTCAATTTGACAGTGTTATCCTGTGAAAAATTTATGTCATTGCTCTGTTGTGAGTTTAAAGTTATTGTGCCTAAAAACAAGTCGATATTTGTTTGTTTGTTTTTTTTTTTTTTTCAAAATTGCTATGAATGACAGAAGAATAATTGAAGATATTTGATAAACTATTAATAAAATTATTGCACAAACATATAAGGACCAAAAAAGACATACTATAGTTCTCTAACACTAATGCTCCGTTTGCCTCACCATCTCAACTCAAATTAAACAACTAAAATCTCATCATGTTTTTTGTCTTTTCTGAAAAAGTTTTTTGTCTTTTCTGAAAAAGTCAACAAAATTTACTATACAAACTTAAAAATCTCAACTCAACTCAAACTGAACCTGCGATCCAAACGAACCCTAAGATGCATGAACGACAGACCCCAACAGTAATATTTTGTTTCTGGTAATTATTACAGTAATCTTTTTCAAAAATTATTTGCTATCAACTTTTTTGTTTGTTTAAAACTTTTACTATTATCTTCAAAAACACATAAATTACAATAATAAAACTTTAGAAATAATAAAAATAAATGGTATAAAATTATAATCTACATTTTTGAAATTATTTTGAAGAGGAAAAAAATTTATAATTTAACAAATAGTTGAATGAAATTTTATTGTTAGTTAAACACAAAGTGGATGGGTTGTAATTACTATTTATTGTTAAAAATATTTTAGTAAATTTGTATAATAACAACAGAAGCTATTTTGCATAAGTAATTCTTTATCTGCTTCTTAAATTCTATTCCACTGCAGTAGTTTGCAGTAGTTTTTAAAATTTATTAAACAAAAATAGGATTTATTAAATACCTTAACCAACTGTAAAGTTTGCAATAATATAAAAACAGTCTCTAAAAGCAACGCTAAACGAGCCCTTAATTCGTTTGCATAATTTTCTGTACTGGTAACACATACAAAGACACGACAACATTTAAAACAGGTAAAGAAAAACGACATAAATAATGTAAACAACAAAAGCCTAAAAACGACCGCAAATTAAATGAATGGCCAAAAAAAAAAAAGTGATAACCATAACGGGGTGTTTGATTGAAGGTAATCAACTGTAATCAGATACCTGATAATCTTTTTAAAATAATCAAATTCCTAAGAATATTATATTATAGTGTTTGGTTTGTATGTAGACAATTTTAGTAAGATTCTCAGGAATGTTAGATTATTGTGTTTGGTTGTGAACATGAATGTTGTTTTTTTCTTAATAAATGGACAAAATTATCCTTTACTAAAGGTTTGTTTGTTTCACAAGTTCAACTCCAACTAAACTGTACTTTTTCATCTTAATTTTTGTCTTTTTCTGAAAAGTCAACAAAATTTATAACTACTTTCTAAAAAGTTAATACTATTCAAACTTAAAAATTTCAACTCAACTCATTCACCAAACACCCCCTAAATTAATATATACTTTCAATAGCAATTAATTACAAATATAAGGAAGTTAATCTATGACATTACATCAATATTTATCTTTTGTTCAAAAACAAAAAAACTCAAGATTTATTATTATTATTTTTTTATTAATCCTCATTGGCAGGCATAAAAAAATCTTGAGCACATCATTGTAATATTGAAATAGAACCACAAAATTTTTAGCAAAAATAAATAAGACTGACTTATACATATAAAAATTCTAAAAATAAAATCCAAGAACACAAAAGGTTTTGAAAAAAAAAAAAACACAGAGTAACGGAAAATGGATGAAAAAGAAAAAGAAAAAAAAGGTACGCATTAGGAAAAAAAAACAAAACAAAACAATAAAACAACAAAAACAAACCAAAGTTGCGATTATGTATATAACTTACGATATTATGTAAACAAAATATATGCATATTAAATATATAAAAGTAGAAAAGAAGAATCACGTAAGAAAGGAGGGGAAAAAAAAAAGACGGTGAAGAAAAGAACAATGATTACTAGTGATTGTGGTGGAGTTAATGTTTACAGGAGGTGCTGCGATGAAGAATTATATATGTAGGAGGAGTTTACGATATTTGTGCCCCTAAACTTATCCCCCTTCCGTAATTTGCCACCCAAATTTTTAAGTTTAACAAGTTGTTATTTGAATATTTTAAATTGTTTTGATGTATTTCATTTAGTTGATTTCACATTAAATTATATATTTATATTTAGAAGATTTACATTAAGATTTCTTTTTGGAATTTTTTTTTTTGTTGGAAATAGTTTTTTTATTTGTCACATAACATGTATATGTGTTTTTTGTGATTAATTTAACACAAAATAAGCCAATATTTTATATATTATAACAATTTAACAAATTTAAAAGACAAATTTATCAAAATTAATAAAAAGATATAAAATTAGGGGATATCAGTTTTAAATACCCAAGGGTATAACAACATGGAGAAAAGGAAGATTCAAATGCCAACAATGGAGAAACGATGAGTTACTAATGATGCCAACTCGAAATAAACGACAATGATGTCAAGGCACAACAATACAACTATTCCACTAAACGACAGCCATGAGAAAACGACATATATCATGAAAAGATCAATGCTGTGGGAACGACAACCACTGAAGCAACGGAAATTGAGAGAAACCACACAAAATTGAAAATAAAAAACTACTGCGCTTACGTTTACATTTGGTAAACTAACTCAAATTTAAAATTTTTATCTTAATTTTATATATTTTTTAAAAAAATTAATATAAATTATAATTAATTTTCAAATATTAATCGATTCTAATTTAAAAATTTTAACTCTACACTAAAACACTAAAAAGGGTGGTACATTAAAGGAACTCAGGACAACACACAGTCACCTTAAAAAATAAAGTAACAAGAAGTTGAAACGACAGCAAAATGAACGACGAAAGTAAAAATACAAGAGATTTTACTAATTACTGAAAAGAAAAATAAAAGCGATGGGAGGGGGCCAAAAACCCTAAGTGGAAGTTCCGTTGCGACCGTTTCTTCCTGATCTCTCTCGTCTCCAAACTCAGAACACCCCAGAAATGGAGTGAAGGTGAACCATTGATGAACTCAGGAGCAGCAGAAAAGTGAAGCCTACGAAGAAGACTAAGAAGAAGAAGAAGGATACAAAATACAGAAATGGAGGACGGGGAGGTCGAGGAGGGGATGCTGATCGAAGATGACGACGCGCAGTCGGAGGTTGAGCCCAGGGAACAGAAGTCGCCATACGAATTGCTTCAAGAGAGCAAGGCTTCGGTCGAGGACATCGTCGCCAAAATGCTCTCCATCAAGAAGGAAGCCAAATCCAAATCCAAATCCAAATCCAAATCCGACCTCCGCGAACTCGTCACCCAGATGTTCCTCCATTTCGTCACCCTTCGACAGGTTCCTCCCTATTTCCTCTCTCATTCTAGGGTTTCTTCTTCATAATTTCGTAAGAATTTGAAAGGAAAGGAGTTGATACAAATTTAGTGCTAATTCTAAGTCACCACTGGCCCTAAATTTGTTGTTTTTGCAGGCAAATCGTTCGACATTGCTGGAAGAGGATCGAGTGAAAGCGGAAACAGAAAGTGCGAAGGCGCCGGTGGACTTCACGACCTTGCAGCTTCACAATCTGATGTACGAGAAAGGTCACTACATCAAAGCAATTAAAGCTTGCAAAGACTTCAAATCTAAGTATCCAGATATTGAGCTTGTTCCCGAGGAAGAATTCTTCCGCGACGCGCCTGAAGAGATTAAAAATTCCGTGTCATCGAACGACGATGCGCATAATCTCATGCTGAAGAGGCTCGATTTTGAACTCCTCCAGGTGATTTTGCTGTTAATTGCCCTTAATCTTGTGCATTTTTTTGGTGATAGTTTTAATTGTACATGTAATGATAGCTATAATTAACTGCTAACTATTTGTTTACCTCAGAGAAAAGAGCTATGCAAACTTCGTGAGAAGCTTGAACAACATAAGAAAAGTCTTCAGGAGACAATTGCGAATCGCAAAAAGTTCTTATCTAGTCTTCCGTCCCATCTCAAATCACTCAAGAAAGCGTCCTTGCCGGTACAGAACCAATTAGGGGTGCTGCACACCAAGAAGCTGAAGCAGCACCACTCGGCCGAGTTGCTTCCACCACCGCTCTATGTGCTTTACCTCGCAATTCTTGGCCCAGAAGGAAGCATTTGGAGAACACATTGAGCTGGAGATACTAGGAAGTGTCAAGGATGCACAAACTTTTGCTCACCAGCAAGCTAATGGGGACACTGGTAATGTTTTCTGAACCCTATTTCTTGGTTGTTCTTATGTTGTTGGTTTATATCTTGTATGTGGAAGGAACTGCTCTAATGTGCAATATGAGTAGAAGTACTCAAAACTGATAAGTACTCAAAACGAAAAACTGATATTTCAATGTTTGATGTTTCAGGCATTTCTGAGAGTTCCAGAATGGAGGATGATGCAGTGGATGAGGAAGATGATGGCCAAAGAAGGAGAAAACGTACAAAGAAGATACCAGCCAAGGACAACCTCGACCAGGCGGGAGTTTATCAAGTTCACCCTTTAAAAGTCATGCTTCATGTGTATGACGACGAGGTTTCTGACCCCAAGTCTGCAAAACTTCTCACCCTGAAGTTCGAGTATTTGTTGAAGTTGAATGTTGTATGCGTTGGAATTGAAGGATCCCATGAAGCACCTGAGAATAACATCTTATGCAACTTATTCCCTGATGACACTGGCCTTGAGCTTCCACACCAGGTATTGATGTTCATTTACTTGTCCCTGTTTAGTCCTTTTGCTCCGGCCTCCTTTACGATTTTATTCATTTTTTCCCCCATGTTATAAGTAACCTTTCTGTCTATTTGTTTCATACAGTCAGCCAAGCTCGTCATCGGTGATTCTCTTCTTTTTGATGAAAGGAGAACTTCCCGTCCATACAAGTGGGCCCAGCATCTGGCGGGAGTTGATTTCTTACCTGAGCTGTCTCCATTGCTTTCTGGGCATGGAACTCCAGGACCCGATGTAGTGAAAAATGAGGCTGTTATATCTGGCCTTTCTCTATATCGCCAGCAAAATCGTGTACTTGCTGTTGTTCAAAGAATTCGCTCTCGGAAAAAGGCACAGCTGGCTCTTGTGTGAGTCATCGTTCTGTATCTTTGAAGCCATGCATCAAGGACAGTCTAGAAAACAGTAGGAAACGGATACAACATCTGATCGAGTCTGAATTTACCGTTTTGTAGTTTTATACTAGTGGAACACATTTATAGAATGGTGGTTTCTTTTCCTTTGCTATTGTACCTTAAACCTGATCAATGCACGACTTATTTTCCATAGCATCTTATATAAGGAAGTTTAATTGCTTTTGATACTATCAGTGTCATTTTTTCAGCATAGTAAGAAATTCCCTGTCTTGAAATGTTGATATTCTGTGATTGGCTACAGGGAACAGCTTGATTCACTTATGAAGCTTACATGGCCTGATTTGTCTTGTGAAAGCGTGCCATGGGCTTTGCATACTCCTTTGTGCAATTTGCTTGGTTGTTCTCCTGTAGGACCCCCACCTGATAAGCCTACTTCATCTTTAATAGATGCGGAGCAGGTTCTACAACCTATAGAAGTGGTTGAACGACCTGGTACTTCGAGGGACGAACTAGAGAACGCTAGGGAAGATGGGGAGCTTCCATCTCTTGCTCCAGTTTCATCTACTTCAAGTGCAAATGATATTAACCTCACTCCATCAAAAGACTCTAATCTTGACCACTCCAGGCAGCTGGCTTTAATTTCAAAAAGTATAGCATCTCCAATCAGTAAGGCAAAATCACAAAGCTTTAGGAAATATGATGAAGATTTGGTTCTCTTGCTTGATATCGAGAGTGATCTGGATGAGCCAGCATATATGGAGCCACAGGAAGAGCATGCAAACCCCATTCAATGCTTCGAGGTGGACCGAAAATGGGTAAATTATGGAGTCACGGAATTTTCTCTAACCTTGACCAGGAATATAGGCGTGGATAACAAGACTCGGAAGTTAGAAGCCAAGGTAGCTACCAACAAATTTCAAGTTATCTCGTGTTATGCGTGTACATCAGAATTATACGTCTTATTTTAACATTTCCATTATGACAGATAAAGATCAGCAGGGAGCATCCCTTGAGGCCTCCCCTTTTTGCATTGAGCATTTACACTTCATCCGGAGAAAATCAGTACGAGGATGATAGTTCCGATTGGTACAATGAACTTCGTGCAATAGAAGCAGAGGTGAGTAGTTGATGACTTAAGAGTTAAGCTATTAAGTTTTAGCAAGTAGCTTCTTTGGTAATTTCTTAAGGCGTGGGAAACATGGGATGTACAAAAGCTAATTCCACTTGACGTCCTAAACAACTATTCAACAACTGTTGTCTGCTTTTTTTTTTTTTTTTGGTTTAAGTAGGACCGCTCGTGACACTATTGGACCTCTGCTCAATCCACATTTTTCTCTTTTATCTTATAGGTCAATCTGCACATGCTGAAGATGTTACCTCTGGATGAAGAAAACTTTGTCTTGGCTCATCAAATACGATGTCTGGCAATGTTGTTCGACTATTTTATGGACGAGGTTTCCTCTTCCTCTGAGAAGAGAACGACTACTTCTGTAGTTGACGTTGGCTTGTGTAAGCCTGTTAGCGGTCAGCTCGTTTCCAGATCATACAGAGGAAGAGATCGCAGGAAGATGATATCCTGGAAAGACATGGAATGCACTCCTGGATACCCTTACTAGGAAAGCGTATTAGCTGGGGTCAGATTCAGAATAAAGGTCCTGCAAAAAAACTCTTCGCGGAAACTAAACTTCTAATGACTTTGATTTTCTAATAGTGGGCATTTAGCACAAAAAATGAGTCCAGAGACGTGTCTGAATCTGAAGCGATGGAATTATGAAGCTGGGAGTTTCAGTTATCCTCTTACCACCGATACTGGGATCCTTGTCCAGGAGATAATTATATGGTATATCGTGTTGTATGATTTTTTGCCCCATCTGTTTCGAAATATATTATAAAAAAACTTATCACACAGCCTTGGCACAATGTCATGTGTTGTTAGCCACCAGACAAATATTCATCAAGCACTTTGTTTTGATATAAAGCCGACAATTACTAAGAGGCAGATTTAAGAATCTACAGCACGACAGAGTCGACGAAACCAGATGCATAACAATTAATGGAGAAAAAAAATGAGAGAGAGAGAGAGAGAAAGAGAGGGGAGTGTCTACAGTTGAAACTTAAAGTAGTTAAAACTGTATTAAAACTATTTTTCACTGTTCGTATCTTCAAATGTCAACAATTTAAATTTTAAAACAATTAAATCTAGTCCTGTCCTATTCCTTTCCCTTCTTTTTCTCATGTTTTCACTAAAACCTTCTCATTAAAGGATTTTAAGAATGTTTTCAGTGATGTTAGGATATGATATTCGAACGGTTCTTTTTTAATTCATGTCTGCATTTCGTATAGAAGTTAGATTTTTTATTTTTTATTTTTTTTTTGCCATTTCATTCTTAAGTTCATATGATCGTGTATTACTGTATTTAAGAAAAAGTGTAATTCTTTTGTGAAGTTTCCCATCTTTCCCCTCTCATTACACGGCGTTAATACCCAAGTATATCACACAGGCTTATTTGCCTATTTCGCACACAAATCAGAAGAATCCTATCCGGTAAGGGTTAGGTTAAGGACGAGATTCCAAGTTTAAATCCTAGAAACAACTAGCAATGTATAATTTTTGTTCTTAAAATAAAAATAAAAAATTGAAAGAATTAAAAAACGATGGGGAAAGAGAGAGAAATGGCGGTTAACGGGACAACATGCGGATGTCTAAGATAATTGTTTGACTAATGATGGTAAAAAGTAACATTTGCTCTGAAATATGGTTATCTGACGATATCTCACAAGATGTATTCTACTTCTCCTTCCCTATCTGTACTCATGTTCGAAGGAGAAGCCGACGGGTTGATTATCTGGTAATTTAAATATTAAAAAAAAAAGGTGGTTTACCTACAACACACTAAAGCTCTCATGATCTACAACAGATAAACACATTCGCCTTATATATGTACAAGACAACTACTACAACGCTTTCCGACTACAGGAGATTCACAATCGAACCGCCGCACTTCACCAAGGACCCGTCTGCGTTCTTCTCAAGCACCGTTTCTTCGCTCCCCGCTGCATGTTCATCATCTCCATTGCCTGTCATGTAATTAATTAAACAAACCACCCTCATTAGAAATAATTTATCAAGGACTAATATAGAACAACTCCAATCTACATAATTAAAATAACATATTAAGATTCTATTTAAGACGACGCTCATCACCATGAGGAAGTATGTTGACATAAAATCCATGGTCTTCACCGGTTTTATCAAATCCATGGTCTTGGAATAAATTAATTCCATGATTGATTTTGGACAGACTATAATTTGCCACGTATTTAGGAGACAAAATGGAATTAATTGATAAAGAGATGCTGAGACCACTATTTCCAGATTTCAAGTCTTCTCTTGAGGAATAAATTATTGGTATCCATGCCTATTCCCGCTCCTCTGATTGTGACGATTTATTACTACATTTAATTGTGAGTTGTAGAAAGACAATGTATATGTTCTTCAAACTGGTAATAATTCAAAATCCTTCCACGTAGAAAGAGACACAATGCGAAGAACATGGTATTATTATGTCATGACCATATTTTTGATGCCTTGACTTCATGGGGAGTTGTAAATTCGTTTCATTTATTCATTCACTCATAATTTAATCAGAGAAAAATTAAAAAACGGCGGCAAGTCTAAAGTACCTGGTTCTTCTGCATTTCAACCATTTCTTCCTGCAACAACCAAAGGACAATCCTCTAAGTTTCCCTCAGAAATGGAAATTTGCTCCTTTTTTTACATGTAAAAGAACAACTTATTAAAAATTACCTGTCTTTTCCTCAACTCTTCGTTCTCGTCTTTCAACTTGGCAACTTCTGCTTCCAGTTCCATTGTATAAGCCTGTAAGAAGCGCACAAGAGATAACATGAGAAATTATCGAAGGGTGTGGGTATCTAATAATAGTTATCAGTCATCCTACACAGTCCACCACGCCAGTCCACAAACAAGCAAATTACATTTTTTTTAATTATTTTTTTAATCAAACAGAATTAAGCTCGTAGTTAAAGAATTTACTCAACGTCTTTTGTTTTGAGCCGATACAACTTTTAACTTCATACCATGTTCATTAGCGTTCCATTACCTTGTAACAAACTGGATCCCTTATAACTTCTCAAGACCGTAACTTCTCAAAATCTTTCATCTCTTGTCATGTCAGATCGCAATCACATTACCATTCTGCCAACATAATCTTTCACCAAGTTTCGGGAGACAGAACGTCAACAGACGATAAAAGCAGAATGTCAATGGCTAGCAAAATTTATAAAGTGATAACAAGGCGTAATTTACCACTAATTTCTTCTCGATATTGAACTTAAAAATTTATTTTTCTCCTTCATGTGTTAAGAGTTTAAGGAACAAACAGGTACAAACTATCTGTTTCCTAGTATTTTCAGTTAGTCCGTTAAGGTGGCAGTACCAAGACACAGCCAAGTGGTACGGTGATGCAACGACAAAGCTTATTTACACATCACTGACGAATTTACAGGTGACCCGACAGCCAACTGATAACTTTTGGACACGTTCACTTCAGCGTTTTTTTTTATCAACTAGTCTAACTTTAATGCGTGTTGTGTTAGCGGGTGTTCACTTGTCTAAACACAAGCCCAACATGAGATTCAGTAGCTGACTCACTACATCCAGAATTGAACATATATATATACACAAACACACACGCACACACACACACACGAAAATACAAATCAATCAAAACAAGTGAATTTACCTGCTTGCGAGCTCTCGACCTGGCAGCAGACTCTCTGTTCTTAATCATCCTCCTCTGCCTCCTCTCCGCAACCTTCTCCACAGCCCCACTGCATTTCCTCCCCCGCAAACCGCCGTTAAACACGAACGGCACCGGCGAAACCGACGACGTATCGCCATTGCTCTTCATCCCATCGGACGATATCTGATTCGCAGGCGAACCGGACGCCATAGTCACAGCACCAGCTCCTAACCCAACCATTCCCATCCCTCCTCCACCACCACCTTGAACCAAACCACCATGATCCGAAATCCCCATGATCCCACTCCTCACCCCGGGACTCCCCAGCTGATTAGCACCTGTTTGCAGAGGCATCTGAGACGCGTAACCCATAGCCGGCTGCTTGGGGAAAATCTGCTGTTGCTGATTCGATCTCACGCCATTTACGTTCAACGGCAAGTTCGCAGCTTGAATAGGAATCTGATTGTTACTCGTCTCCACGATCCGATTGCTCATCAATCCAGCTCCGATTCCTAAACTCGCGTTGTTAATGTTATTCCCGAAGAAGCCAACTACGTTCGGCGGTTGCTTCCCACCCAATTGGTTGTTGTTGTTGTTGTTGTTATCTTCCCTTACAACTCCAGCTCTCACCAAGAACTCCTCCAGAGTCATCTCTCCTAGGGTTTGTTGCCTCTGCGGTACACTGGCCCCAACGGCGCCATTACCTTCCTTGGAAATGTCTTTCCAAACCTCGTCGACGGTCTTCTGGCTCAGCGTCCTCGGCAGAGTCAACGAGCCCTGCCTTTGGAGCGGCGCCGCGCCGGCTCCGCTCTGAGCGGCGACGGTGACGACCCCTGACGCGCCGCCGCCGCCGACCGAGTTCATCGATTGGAACTCCTCCGCGCTCCAAATGTTCTTGAGAAGCTCGTCCATGTTCAGTGAACCGAAGTCCTTCCCTAGGCTCCCACCCATCGTCATCTGGAGCTCGTCGAACGTCAGAGAGTAGATCGACGACTGCCTCAGCAGCTGATTGTTCCCCGGCGGCCTCCCTCCGCCGCCGCAGCCGTTCTCCAGCGGCTCGTTCCCGAAGTCCCTAAAGTTCATATTTGACCCCATTTTTTTTGCGTGATTCTAAAAATCCAGAAGCTTCTGATTCTTCAATCTACGAATCCTGCCTTTTGTTCTGCCTATAATCGCCGGCAAATTCAGTATTTCAGATTGAGGAGATGAAAAATCGACATTGTTATTTCATGATCTCTGATCAAACAAAATCGCCAAGTTTCGTAAAACCAGCGATTTTTTTCTCAACTCAGAAGCTAATCTTCCAAACTTCACAACTCTCAAACGAATTCAAAAACCCTTTTTAGTCCCGATGAATTTCCGACATTTTTTTCCTTCGTTACTTAAGCTCAGACCCAAAAATAATAATAATAAGAAATTTTTTTTTGAAAAACTCGCAAGAGAATCTCAGGAGAAAACAGATAAAATAAACAGAGAGAAAATTTTCTGGCAAAAGCAGTGAATACGGAAAACTAAAACAAGAATCAAAGGGACCAAAAAAATAAAGGAAAAAAAGGAAACAGACAGCAGCAGCAGCAGCAGCGGTAGGAATAGTTGGGAAACGATGAACTCATATAAATGTAAGAGAAAGTAATAACTATAATTAATCAAAAAATATATAACAACAACAATAATTACGGAAAATTAAAAACTAAGAAAGATAAAGAGATGATTTTACTAGGATTTACCTTTTTCTTTTTCTTTTTCTTTTTTTTTGCTTTTTTTGCTTTTTTGGGTATTTTTGGGTTTTAAGACAATTTTCTTTTCTGGTGGTTTCTTTAGCTGCGTTTCTCCTTTTCTCGCTTTTGGCTTATAGCAGGCCTTCTGCCACAGCTGCCAAGTGTCTACTGTCCTTTGCTGCTCTTATATAATAAACAAATTTATATATATATATATACTCATTTTTTTAAGTTTCTTTTTTTTTTTAATTATTATTTGTGTTTTTGTTTTTATCTCTTGTGGTAGGGTTCAAAATCATTAAAAAATAAATTTTTTTTTAAAAAAATTTTGTTTGAAACATAAAATAATAATAAAAAAATAATTGGGGGTGGATCAGTGATCAGCTGCTTTAAAACGTGGACCAATGGGGATGGGCAGAGGCTTGGATGTGACGTAAACCAATGGAGATTCGCTAAGTGGGAAGATCTGGACCGTCCACGTTTTGCGGGACGGAGGGTCTGGATTCTATAGGAGGGAGATTATTAAGGTCTAAATATTAAATAGTTGGGGGGCGTTGGATAAGGATGAGGCCTAAGAAAACGCCAGGGTAGTACGCACCCATTTAAGTTGCGTATGGCATCTGGCGATCGGTGATAGTCCGTTTTTGTGGAGTTCAGAGGGCATTTTCGTCCAATACTGGCTTTTTTTTTTTTTTTTTTTTTTTTATATGTCTCGATAAATATCATTGGCATATTCTCCCTGCACGGCTTAATGCACGTGAAAGCAATATGCCGACACGACGAACAGATAAGAAAGAAGAAAAATCGGATTTTTCTATTAGACTCTGCTCATTTTCACTTTAGAAGGCTTTTTCACGTATATTTTTTAAACCCTAACGTGATACTTTGTTTATAATTCATCTCAAAAATTTAAACTATTAAAAAATAAATTAATAATTATTTTATATTCTGTCAAATGTAATAAATGTTTTATTGATCAATTATTAGAGTAAATTTTATTTGAGTGTGTCACTGTTTTAAAAACTGTTTAAATACCCGTTTAATTTAAATACATAAATTGAAATCTATATTTAAATATAAACATTCAGTTGAATAAATATTTAAATACTTCTATGATTTAAACTAGCTATTAGTGTCTCTTTGAATCGTAGGCTGAATATATGAACTCACAATATGTGTTTAGAAAAGAGAAAAATGAGTGTAATATAATTTTTCATTTTAAAAAAAAAAAATTAGACTTGTATTTATGTTAAATGAAATATTTAGATTCAAAATAATAATCCAAACACGCTATTAGATTGGATTAATTGTTTAATGGAGTAGGCGTAGCTGCACCAAAGTGGTGTGTTTAGTCAGGGATCACTGACAGCATTTAAGAGCCGAAGCTTTCAAAAATGAATGTAGACAGATAAATGACTGATGACGGACGACAAATGGTAGAGTGTTGTAAGCGAAAAAGACGATTATCTTATCCAAATTTAGGTTGATTTTGACATTTGGGACACCCCCTCACCTAAATATGGAATTTGAAAACTAGAGAAGACTTTTATTTATTTATTTTAATTATTATTATTATTATTATTATTATTTGGTTTAAATTATCCAGTTCCATGGTGCAAAAGGATTGTCATTTCTCATTAGTTACGAAATTTTTGAGGGGACAAAGCCGGAGGTAAAGGTATGATTGTCACGTCGAATTCAGGGGCTACGCTCGTGAAACGCACTTTCTTCGATCACTTGGTTTTGGATTTTTAAAATGGGTTTTTCTTTCTTTCTTTCTTTCTTTTTATTTTATTTTCCCGGGAAAGGAAATTTTAATTAGAAAAAAAAATGGAAAAAAAAGAAAGAAAGAAGCTACTAACTAGTGGATTTGGAATAACCAGAGTGGCAGAGGCCTCGGAATTTGGGATACTCTGAGTTTGTAACGAACTTCTTTAGCACCCAACTGGTGGTACAAAAGAATATACTTTCACATAAGCTAAGGACTTGTTTGATCATGAATTTAGTTTAAACTAAACTGTACTTTTTCATTATATTTTTTATCTTTTTCTCCAAAAAGTTGTTTGTCTTTTCTGAAAATTTAAAAAAATTTACTATTTAAACTTACAAATCTTAACTCAAACTTACACACCAAACACCCCCTAATATTCACACCTTGATTAATCTTAGGCCTTGTTTGGTAAAAAGCTCTGTTTAAACTAAACTGTACTTTTTTCATTATGTTTTTTTGTCTTTTTCCCCAAAAAAGTTGTTTGTCTTTTCTGAAAATTCAAAAAAATTCACTTTTTAAACTTACAAATCTTAACTCAAACTTACACACCAAACACCCCCCTTAGTTAAAAGCTTTAAGGATTTGGAGAGGTATTGGAGACTAAGACTCCGTTTGATGAAACGATTTGAGTTGAAATTTTTAAGTTTGAGTTGGTTGATTTTTTAAAAATTAGTTATAATTTTTATTGACTTTTCAGAAAAAAAAAATAAAAATTGAGATGAAAATTTTGAGTTTAAACTCATCCACCAAATGAGACATAAATTTTGAAGATATTTAAATTAAAGTTGAGATAAATTTTGAAAATATATGTTTGATTAAATAAAATTATTTTGAGTAAAAAATGGTAAAAATTTAAAATGTATTCATGAAAAAAATATATATGAGTCTTGTTTTATTTCTCTTAAAATTTTATATAAATTAAATATTATTTAGAGATAAAATAATAAAATTATTGGATTTTAAAATTTGAATTTACTATAGATATTTACAAATATGAATAATAAAAAGTAGTTTTGGATTGGTGATAAGGAAAAAAAAAATATTTATAAAAGTGTTTGGAGAAGTCCCGAAACACCATCTAAAGAAAAAAAAAAAAAAAAAAACTTTGTATGAGTTCTTATACTGTTATTAAAAAAAAAAAAAAATCTTTTTGCTTGACGTGATCAAACTCATATTAAATCGAATAGAAGGTGTAAATATTCAAATTAATAATAATTTAAGACATAGGTTTTTTTTTTTTTTTTTTTTTCCATATTCTACCAAAATTTTCGTAATTTTTTTCTTGTTTATTTTTTGGAATGATTTGAAAAGTGGGAGGAGAACCTACTTTACATGTGGAGAAGGCAAACTGACTATGTGAAGAGGATAGGCTCAACATACAGAGAATCCGAATAGTGCCTCTACTCAGAAATATCTTCTTTTCACATTCTCTTTCCTAAAATCTTCTTTTTTAATTTATTTAAATTTAACTCTAATTAAATTATATTTTATTCATCTCAAATTTTTTTTCTAAAAAATTTACATAATTTATAACTAATTTTTTAAAAATAAATTAATTTTAATGTAAAAATTTCATCTTCAATGAACAATTAAATACGAACTAAAATAGTTGTTTTCTTGTAGTTAAAACAGTTTCCATTATTGGGCGGAGAATAGGTCTCGTTTTCTTTTCCCACAAAAATATTAAAGAAAAATGAAAAAGGTCTTACTTGACTTTGCCGTACAACCAGCCAGTAGAAGATTGCGCGGTTTTCTGTTCGTCACATATACATCGCTGTGACGGCATTGCCTTTTTTTTTTTTTTTAATTAGAAATTTTATTAAACTCACCGAGTAGATACAAATATATGTAGGGTTAATTTTATTTTTAACACTTGTGGAAAAAATATTATTAAAATTGATATTATTTTTATTTTCTTTCATTTCTAGCACTATCACGTCATCATCATCAATTAAGATGGATGTAAAAAATCAAAAATACCCTCAGACAAGCCTAAATCTTATTTTTTTTTTTCACTTCCCCGCTTAGCCTCCCGACCATTTTGAAACCAAAATCTTCATATAATATCTTAACTTGATTTAAAACTATTTTCACCATTTTAGAGAGAGAAACTCTCATCGTCGAAAACCACTCAAAAAATCAGTCGGAAACTGTCGGAAACCACCATCAACGCCCTCTATAAAGCTTTTTCGAACTCTATAATAGCTGGAGAATATTCTTAAACCACCCAAAATCAGTTGAAATTTCTTGAGTCTCCCATATCCAAACCCAAGAAGTTGGCTAAGAAAAACATCACTCCCGAAAAGAGAAATGTTCGGCTAATGGCTTCGGTAGAGAAAAGGCCATCGGCGGAGAAAAATCCTCAAAACCGGAACTAGAGAAAAAAAGAAGGGCGCCAGAGAAATGGTCGAAGAAAAATAAGGGGGAAATCTGTATTGCTAGTTGATTTCTGAAAAAAAAAAAAAATTACATTAAAATTATAATGTTTGTATTTTTATTTGATTTTGTGACATAAACTAAATGTTTGTTAGTTGGGTATTTCGATTTTGAGAGGAAAATTTAGTGTATTGGTTTATATAAATTTTTATACTATATTAAATATTATTACTGTTGGTGTCATTTACAGGGATTGGTCATTTACATAAATGATCGGGTGGTAATTTTTTTAATGACCTTATTTTTGTCTGTGTGAATGGCCAAAAATGTTAGATTTTTTTTTTAAAAAAAAATTTTAAACGTAGGTCATGACTGTTATGACCGGGTGGTCATGACTGTCATGACCGAGTGGTCCTAACTGGGTGGTCATAACTGGGTGGTCATAACTGTTATGACCGGGGTGATCATAACTGTTATGACCGGGTGATCATAACTGTTATGACATTTACTCAAAAATGACAAAAAATGTTAGATTTTTTTTTTAAAAAAAAATTTAGACATAAGTTATAATATGAATGACATTTACTCAAAAATGACAAAAAATGTTAGATTTTGTTAATTTTTTTTTTTTGTTAAATGGAAGTGTTAATTTTTTTTTTTTCCAATGGTGAGAGTTTCTCTCTCTAGATGGAAGTTTCTCTCTCTAAAATGGTGAAAATAGTTTTAAATCAAGTTAAGATATTTTATGAAGATTTGAGTTTCAAAATGGGTGGGGGGCTCGGCGGAAAAGTGAAAAAAAAATAATATTTAGGCTTGTCTGAGGGTATTTTTGACTTTTTACATCAATCTTAATTGATGGTAATGACGTGACAGTGTTAGGAATGAAAGGAAATAAAAATAATATCAATTTTAATAATATTTTTTTTCACAAATGTTAAAAATGAAATTAACCCATATATGTATATAGACACTTCGGCATACTGAAAATTGATCAGACAGAAGACTTTTATTTTTTTTGACAGCCTTGCTTTTATATCTTAAAAAAAAAAAAAAAAAAAAAAAAAAAAAAAAACCTCGTTAACTAGTTTTTTGTTTTGTTTTCCTGAAGTCCCAATACTCCCAAGCAGCAAGAATCAAAACAGCCATCAGCCTGTTACAGAGTTGCATGCTTTTTTGGTGGCCGTGTACGGCTAGTAATTAAGGCCTTTTATTTTTATTATTAGTATTATTTTTTTGGCTATATCTAGGCTAAACATAGCATGGGATTGCGCTCGTTCCCAACAAAGAAAGAGAAAAATGGAGAGTTCATTATTCTTTTCATTTTAGAGCTGACGTTTACCATAGTTTATTATTATTATTATTATTATTTCAAATGGGATTTAAATTCTACGTTTTTAGACAGAATCATATAGGATTTTACGGCCATATTATATATATAACCACTATTATAGTTTATTATATAATAATAATGTTTGATAAACTAATTTTAATCTTATTTTTTTAGAACAACATTAGAGATATTAACTAAATCATAATTTTTTAGTATAATTTTGGTGATAATGAGTTATCATCATTTTATTAATATATATATCAATTCTTTCAAAACATACTAATAAAAAAAATGATAACTCATATATTATTTAGATTGATAATAAAAAAAATTTTGTCATTAAAATTGATGTCCTTAATATATATTTTTTAATACCAAATTGATGTGAGATGTAACTTTTATTATGAATTGTTTAGAAAATTGTCCAAATTAGTTCACGTGAGTGAGTTGATGTTAAAAAATTTGGATCCTTAAGATCCTAATACTATTCCTATTAATAGCCCAAAAGAAAAAGCATTGAGAAAATAGGTGCCAATTCTCTTAACCAACAACTAAAGCCATCTTTTAATTAAAGCTTCATCCCCTTGATTAGTTCCATCACAATACGGCAACAAACACAATTGTGGAAGGTGTAGAACCGCAATTGGTTGAAGTAGTTTGCCGCAAGTCTCACAAATCACAATTCAGGCAAGTGAATAATAAACTAATATTTATAAATTCTGTTTCTCCACTAATCTTGTAATACTATTAATCGACTTATTTAATTATATGATGAATATGGCATGCTGTGATCTTAGATTTTTGTTTCCTACGCAAAACGCATTAAATTGTCCAAACAAGATAAAAATCATGATAATATTAAAAACGGATGAGACCTTCAAAAGTTCCAAGAGCTGGTCCTTTTCAGCTGAAGCCACCAAAAAAAAAAAAAAAACAAAAAACAAAAAAGGAGGGAAAAAGAGTACAAACATTTACAATGAACGTTGGACTTTTTTTTTTGAGCCAAAAAAAAAAAAGAAAAAAGGAAAAAAAGAGATGCAGGACTTTTCAAGTGAATGTGTGGATATGCGGGTTTGCTTTTGGAGTACGGTCATTTACGCAAAGCGACAAACACTTAGCTATCAGCTCGTGAGAATTAAGTTGGTGTTCATTATATAAAAATGGACCATATTATATATAACATAATGGTATTAACAATATCAAAACTCTAGGCACGTCTCTTCTCAGTATTAATATGTAATAATAGTGTACGGTGGCATTAAGAAACAAAGCAATCTAAGATTGGAAGTAAAGCAACTGAACAAAAAAAGTATGAAGCAACTACCTTATTTATTTATTTATTTTTTTTGCTAAAGAAAATGAGTTATATGGATAGAGATTGAAATGTTCAGATAATCCTAAAAAGGTGAATGTCCTCATATGATATATAGATCATTTATGAAATAGATTGTCTATATATCCCAGTTAATTCCTTGTATTGGAAAGGAGAATGTCAAATACCATTTGAACTGTCTTTTCTTCTGAATAAAGTATAAATTTTAAAAAAAATAAATAAATAAGAAAAACATGCTTCATCTAAATCACCTCAATTAGCTCCGAGTGGTTGCCACAGTCTTGACTCTATTTTTCCCTTAATAATAATATCTAAAATATTGCAAACAACTTCTACAAACTTCTTAGTTGGATGGTGATATTGCTAAGTCAAAACGCATGAAAAATCAAATCATCACGCATTCAGAGAACTTGCATGAATAATTACTTCATCAAATAAATCACGCATTCACAGAACTTTATTTATTTATTTATTTATTTTTACAAGAAGTGATTTGTGGGATTTGTACTGTAATTAATTGAAATTGAGTTTTTACTACCAACCTAAAAATTAAAAATAAAGGTTACAACCTATGTTTCAAACAGGTCTTAAGAGTTTCAAACAATACCATGATATACATAAAAATATGTGTAAAATCCATTAATAATTACATGTATTTAAATTGAACACTATATGTGTTGAATATATAATATATACATATGACGGTAAGATAGGAGACACATCAAAATTAATCACATGACCAACAAACTTTTTATTGTCCATTTCTAAAAGGGCAGCCACTTAGCTCAGTAGGACTTGATTTGGACCCCACATGAAATGAGAGAAAATCTCAACAACCTTCTCTAGTGCTAGTTCATCATGGCTTTGCCACGCCCCATGAAAACATTTCACATTTCGAGATTATAAACTATTTAAAAAAAAGAAGTTAAAAATAGTGAAATATAATGTTCATGATTAGAGTAGAGCCTTCTCACTATTGGCAAAGCATTTTCCGAGGAAACGGAACTAGTAAAACAAGTGGTAGACCTTCCCAAAAACAAAATGAACAAAAAAGAGGAGATCTAAAGTGGAGACAAAACCAATCTTTTTTCAAAGACCTTTCTCAATCAGCCCTAGAACACGTGGTAGGAGATTAATGTCACATACAATATGGAATTATCACCACGTTAGTGTTGGTTACATCAATATATATTGGTCAGTCCACCACACACACAAATGATCTACAAAGAGATGCCCGTGAATATGGGAGTTTTAAAGCTTTTCAGATGACCAAGAAGAAGATGACATTTGTTTTACGACACAGGAAATGGACGATATGACATCTTATTTGCATGTCGCACGTCTTCAGATATTTCTTCATCTTGGAGCTAATGGGTGGTGGGTCATCAGTTGTGGATATTTGGATATGTAGCCCGTATTTGTAGTTGTCGCTGAGGAGTGGACAGGTGAATCTGATGTAAGACTGCGCTGGATCGTTTCCAAGATTTTCAAAGGGTGTGATAAAAATAACCAAAAAAAAAAAAAAAAAAAAAAAAAAAAAAAAACTAAAAAGATTTCCAAAGGGTACCAATAGTTGCAAGTTAGACTCCACATCGGAAGACGTTAGGATAAGAGAAAACGGGGAACATTCCAACTGTGATTCCAATTATCTGTGATTCCAACTTTGAAATGGTCCTTGCTTGGAAATTTCATCGATTCCCATTAAAAATGAGAAGGTAATCTAACGGTATCGGAGAGTTTCTGAAACTGAAAAACGAATGACATGCAATGGAGTCGGTCATATTAAAAATTTACAGCACACGATGCAACATCACTCCTACTTACAAAAAAATACAACACATTTTCAGTAGTCCAGGACGCATTGACAATCATCCAACATCTGCAAAATTAATAGCAAGATACGACCCGAAAAAAACTGGTCATACAGTAGTTCTGTCCTAAAGATTAGGCTTAAGGCACTCGAAAGGGGGAAAGGGGGATGACTAATCTTTGAAGGACGGCAACTCCAGAAAAATAGGCAAATTCAGAGGTGTTAAAAATCAGTAAAAACTGCAACTAATACAAATGAACTTGGCAAATGCTAAAATAGTATAAGCTATTGAACTAGCAAGAACCCAAATTCAGTTTTCTTCTACAGATGAACCGAAATTCTAATTTAAGTTGCTTGTCTTCAACTACAACTCAAAAACAATTTTCAATATCTACTTCTGGTTTCAAGCAGGCTCACTTGAAGAAAAGACATTCCAACAAGAGAAAAAAAAAAAAAAAAGTACGTTTTCTTCATACAAGCGTACAGAGAAATAGAAACTTATTAGCTTCATAAACTACGTTTACGCCGCTGTCGGAAATGTCTTAGAATGAAGCTATCTGCATATAAAGGATAGTTCTTCCTAATTAGGCCCTTGATGCATTTCCAATACGAGAAGTCAACCAACTTTCCATCCTTTTGAACAACGAACAAACATCGTGATCTTTCAAAATCGGGATGATAACCAACCTGCCCATCCAAAGAAGAGAAATATGCGACCTTTAAATCTGATTCAGTCATAAAAAAAACAAAGATGCGAAATCATTCTAGAATAACTTGATTTACTTATTCCCTAATTGTAGACGATCTTGATACTAAGAACTTCCAAGAAGCTATACGGAGTATATGAGGAACTGAATGAAGACACTTTAGAAAAGCTTAACCAAATCAAGCATACCACAACATAATCTTCAGATAAATCATAAAATTGGAAAGCCGCATTCTAGGCACATCATATATGAGTACAAGGAAAATACCGTAATGTAATTGACTCCACATCCAATCTTCTTCTCGAACTCTGGATGAAAGGGAAGCAACCTCTCAAGAATGGTTTTCTCATGCTCTGGACTTAACCTATCTCCACTTTCATATCTGTAAACACCACATTTACACACTCTATTTAGCCAAAACAGCTAAACATACAAAATAACATTAATCAATAACATTAACAAATCAGCTAATTAAACACCAGATATCTTCAATAAGAATTCTCAAAGGCATTTATCATATGAAACTTCCACTCTGGTTCAACTCAATCACGCCACGGAGTTACTGCCTAGGACGGAAATGATTTCCAAGTCAAGAGAAATGTAAGGAACTTGGGTTTCCATCCTAAAAAGTCAACCAAATAGGAGTGGCCAGCCGAAGCCCGTTTAAACCCGCTGTTCATTCCATGTCTAGCCAATGTCGAACTTTTGCACGCACACTCCCAACAACAAACAATCTTACCACGGACCTGTGCTAGTTTAGTGCGCTTAGTAGATTGCTAGCTCAAGTAGAGAGGGTGCCCTAAATAAACTTAAGAACAGCACAGTAACTTAGCGATACGGGACAAATTTACAATCTAACACCGTGATTAATGAGTGATGCACCGATAACTCCCAAGGTTAAGACAACCATATCATGCTAAAGCCAAATCCTAAATTACGCCATAATTATCCAATGACAGGTCAAATTTACGCTTATGAAGAACTCCAACATCACTGAGCTCGAGATTAGAAACAGTTTAAATTTAAAAATTCAGAAATTAAATAAAGAAATTCTCAGCGAAAGGGAAATAAACAAAAATGATTCAATTTGAGCTAATTCTTACTTTTCGGAATGAAGAATCATCCTAACAAAGCCAACGAGAGGCACAGTGTCTTCCAAAATCTTGTCCTCCCAATCCACCCATTTATCGTCATCTTCGCCATCGCCGTAATTTCTCTTCCGCTCAATTTCCTTCTCTTCCTCCGAAATTCCGGCCAGGTCCTTCCTCGGAGACACAACTGGCTTCCTCAGAAAGTCCGGGCCGAAGAGCTCTTGGCTGCCGATTCTACCACCACCGCCGTCGGAGCCGGTCTTTAGGGCGCCAACACGAGCGGGGAACGACGTCGTGGCGCGGAAAGGGAAAGACAAAGTCACGGGAGAGCAATGGTGGGGGGAGAGAGAATGTCTATGGAGGTTGTTGGGAAGTGGCGGTGGCTTAGAAATGGAAGCCATGGCCGTGTGTGCCCTAGCTCAACAGTTCTACTCTACTGGTCTGGAAATCAAAATCCTCTTCTTCTTCTTCTTCTTCTTCTCTGTTATCTGATTCTCAGTTGTAGCTCATTGTCGTCGTCTTCTTCTTCGTCGTTGTCTTCTCTAGGAAGAAAAGTGCTTGGGAAGCAGGTCAGATTATCCAGCATCCATGGCTGAGTCTAGTGAGGAGGTTGCTTGTGTAAAAATCTTGTCTTTTGCAACAGGATAGAGACACAAAGGGAAGGGAGTCCGGCTGTCCACGCTCCGCATTATTTTTCTGTGGTTGCCCGCTTCTTGTCAGGGCCCTTCAATGGGCTTCAATTTAATTGGGCTTTTCTGGTCAGTGTTTGGGTAATCTTACCCAATGTAAAGCTACATGTCGTTTCAATTTGTTTTGTTTTTTTCTTTTTAAATTAAGTTTTTCAGAAATTAACCTGTATTTTTTTCCTTATTTATTCAAGCTATTTGACTATTCATGGTTTTAGCTATTTTTAATGACTTATGATGTAGTTTAACTTTCTGTTTAGATATAAATAAATAGCTTTTAATTGAAATTATTTTCTATTATTATCTTCAAAAAAAAAAAAAAAAAAAATCTTTGAACAACAAACGACAACAATTTCTAATGACTAACTACACTCTTAACGGAAAGCACTTTATACATGATCGTATTTTAAGAACAATAGAAATGGCCGCACTGTAGTATGTAAGTGTTAGAAGCAGCAAACTTTTAATAGGAAAAAAATTCGTCAGTAAGGAAAACGACAATTAATTTCTGAGAACACAAGGCTACAACTTTGTAAGTGGTTTCTCTCATTTTTTTTTTCCAGAGAAAAAAAGTGATTTTTTTTTTAAAATTTTACTTTTGCATGTGGTTTCTGCTGTATTTTTTAATTTTTATTTTTTACTTTTCTGATAACGGTGTATTTTTATTTTGTGTCCTTGTAAAAGGTCAATAGTTGATTTTCAAAAAGGAGTATAAATAGAAAAAACAAAATTAAAAAAGAATTGGTCAACAGTAGTAGATTCTTCTACGATCCCACTATTATGTTCTGAAGAATCAAGGGTTAGGTTTAAGACCGAATAACGTTGATTACTTTTGCATGATACTACAATAAATGTACTGAAAATCAACAAAGAGAGTGGCACCGCATTTATTATTTTATAGAAATCATTCTGAAGCTCCTCATATTAATTAATTTTCCTTTTGGAGATATTCTGAAGTAAATTTCCTCATACATTCGCCTTAGTTGACTTCACTTCACCGCCATTTACAATCGACATCCAGAGAAACTCTTTGCATTACACGCCAATCGATCTACAATAATGTCCATGGTATGCACGACTCGTTCCTGCCACGACTTATTCTTCTGATCCATTTTCCCCTTCTTTCCTTGAACTTGGGAGGCCCGTAATTAGTCCCTATTTTCTTTAAAGCCTAGTCTTCTATTTTGAAAATCTGGCTACGTCCTTAGAATATAAATATTATCACCCACCAGGAAAAAAAAAAAAAAAGCTTGACCAATGATATATATATATATGTATAAAATTTACTCCGGTCTCATTCATTCATCAAGAGAACATAGATTGTAGGGAAAAAAAATATCAAATGGAAAGCAAATTAACGTGCCTAGGACTCTGTTTCTTATTGGTTTTGGTGGGATCAAGAGCGGCCAATGGTAAAGCAGACAGATGTCCAGACACCAATCACCCAATTGTCAGAATTGGAAGTGTTCTTGATTACTCCACTCGTGTGGGAAAGGAGCAGAAAACAGCCATGGAAATGGCTCTTCAAGATATCTCTCACTCAACATGTCCTAAATTTGATTTGCTCCTTCGAGATTCCCACGGAAGTCCAGCTCGAGCTGCTGCTTCCGGTACTTAAAACTTTTTTTTTTTTTTTTTTAAATGGCAATAATTTTCATTTAATAGATTGCTTGTATTATGTGTTTGGAGCCTAATTATTGTTCTGATGCAGAGTTAGTATCGAGTTATTGTAAATCTTTGTGTTTGATGTGTTTTACTTGCAGCAATTGAGCTAATGAGAAGCAAACAAGTTCAAGCTGTAATTGGAACGCTCACAAGAGAAGAAGCAGCTCTAGTCTCTGAGATACACAACGCAACCGAGACATTCCCTTTCATATCTCTGAATTCACCAGCTATATCAAGTCCGGAACCATTGCCATTTCAGTCTCCGATCTTCTTCCAAATGGCGGACGATGTCGTTTTCCAAACGCAGTGCGTCGCGGCCATAGTTGGCCACTTCAATTGGCGAAAGGTCACGGCAATTTACGAGAATAACTATGGCTTCTCCAATGGCTCCGGTATTATATCTCTTCTCTCTGATTCCCTCCAGTCTGTTAACTCGGAGATTGAGCAGCACAGGGCTTTCCCATCGATCTCTTCTCTCCCTGACCCGGAAAAGGCCATTGAGGAAGAGCTTAAGAAGCTTGAAAGATGTTCCAACAGAGTCTTCATAGTCTTGCAGTTTTCTTTGGAGTCGGCTATGCTGCTTTTCGAAAAGGCGAAGCAAATGGGAATGATGGAAAAGGGCTATGTTTGGATTGTGGCTGATGATCAGATTGCTGGCCTTCTTGATTCCGTCGATTCTTCGGTCACACAAAACATGCAGGGTGTTATTGGCCTTAAAACCAGTTTTCTTGACACTGGCGAGGCTTTTAGAAAATTCAGAAACAGATTCAGAAGAACGTTTGGACAGCACCATCCCGATGAAGAAAATTTAAGCCCAAGTATCTATGCTCTCCGTGCTTATGATGCAATCACCTCCATTTCGTTGGCCGTTGGAGATTTGCAAAACAAAAACGTGACATCTAAAGAATTGTCCAAAAATCTTTTAACCGTTGATTTCAAAGGTCTAAGTGGATCAATCAAATTCAAGAACGGAATGCTATCGCAATCACCGATCCTTGAAATCATCAATGTGGTTGGTCAAAGCTACGGAAAGATAGCGCTCTGGTCACAACCAAATGGCTTCTCAGGGAAATTTGTCAACAATGAAGAGTTGAAAGTTGGAACTAGTAACGGTCTTTATAATGTGAAAGGTCAAATATATTGGCCAGGTGGGCTGCAAACCGATCCGAAAGGTTGGTCTTGGTCCGATGTAGAAAAGCCAGTAATGAGGATTGGGGTTCCTGCTAGAGGTGCCTTCAATCAGTTCGTGCGAGTGAGCTATGATCAAGCAAAGAACGAAACGTATGTGTCCGGATTTACGATCGATGTGTTCGAACAAGTTGTGAAGCTTCTCCCTTATAAATTGCATTACGAGCTAGTCCCTTTTTATGGCTCATACGACGACATGGTGGAGCAAGTCTTTCACAAGGTACATATACATACTACATTTCATTTGCTTATGTTATGTAAAATTCCTTAATATTCATGAATTCGGGGTCGGTATTTATGTTGTCGTGCAATAGGGCTTAGATGCGGCGGTTGGGGATACAGACATCACCCCTATCAGATATCAGTTTGTCGAGTTCTCGCAGCCGTATGTGAGCTCTGGCCTTGAGATGGTAGTACCTGTAGAACGAGATACCAAAGAAACATGGATGTTCATGAAGGCCTTCACGGGAAAGATGTGGCTGCTACTCTTGTTTTTGCACTTCACAATTTGCTCCGTCGTTTGGCTAATAGAAAACAAACTCGCACACAACCCTGAATTACGGGGTTTAGGCGCCATGATGTGGTTTTCTGTCACTGTCCTCTTCTTTGCCCATAGTAAGTTTCATACTGAACTTTACTTTTAGTAATTCCTTTTTTCTTAATATCCTCCACTGAAATAAGTTCCGAGTCCCCGTGCAGGAGAACAAGTTAGGAGCGGTTTGGCTCAATTCGTCCTCGCTCCATATTTGGTTGTGATCGTAGTAGTGATGGTTAGTTTCCAAGCAAGCCTCACCTCCATGATGACTGTTTCCCATTTCAAGCCATCAGTATTAGATATCGAAACTCTGCAAAGGACAAATAGGAGTGTTGGGTGCAATGGAAATTCTTTTATCGTTGGTTATTTGAATAATGTTTTGAATTTTAAATTGGAGAACATAGTTCCTTTGCATTCAATAGATGACTACACAAATGCCTTCGAGAAGGGAGATATCGCCGCAGCTTTCTTTGTCGCTCCACACGCCAAAGTCTTCCTTACAAAGTACTGCAAGGGATATACTAAAGCAGGGCCCGCTTACAAATCAGGCGGTTTTGGTTTCGTGAGTTATTATTAATGTTTTTTTTTTTCCCTCTTGTTCTTCACTGACGTCTTTATTTTTCTATTAAAGATGTGTATCATCATCAGAACTACTAGGATACGAGACTCACACCCTTGTGTCTTACGGTGATCATAACTAATAGTACTGAATAATAATGTTCGCTATTTAGAATGCTGGTTTTCTAACTCTTTCATGACTTTGTTCTTGCAACGTCATTTTTCCTTTTATTTTGTCTCAGTATTTTCCAAAGTACAAACTCCTAATGACCCCGATTCTTGTAACCTTCCCTTTTGTATCTCAGGTTTTCCCGAAGGGCTCCCCGTTGGCCATTGACATCTCAGAGGCGGTTCTTAAAGTGACCGGGAGTGGACAAGTCGAACAACTAGAAAAGGCCATGCTCTCCTCTCTACACTGTTCCTCTTCACCGGACGTAGAGGGTGACGGTGATTCATAGGACCCGAGCCTTTCTCTTGCCCTTTTCGAAATTTGTGGTGGTATCGCGGTGTTCGCATTGATATATTTAGTTTTCCATGTAGCGGTTAAGAAGCTAAGGAACTTGAGCAGCACACAGGCCATATTTGTGAACATATTATTTTGGAGATGGACTTACAGATACCTAAGTCAGAGCTTGCGACGAGGTAGATGTAAATGTAGATGTCAGTGCTCAAGAACATGTTTCAAACCAATCTGAGAATTGTACCGACGACATCGATCATGGTTCAACGAGTATAATTGAAACGGCATAGCTGTTTCCTCGCAAAAAAAAATGTACCAATGAAATACGGATGTATTTTAGGCTTCATTTACATATTAGGCTTGTAATTAAATTCCATATGGTACTTGAATAATATCTTTTATATGCTTTTCCAATTTTCTCAAGATGTCAACAATTATTTGTTAGTATGTCAAGATGAATTTAATTGTCAATTGTTGATGAGCTAACAAGAAATAGGCTAACATAGTTTTTAAAATCTAGTTCTGACAAGGTTACATTACCAAATCGAATAAAAATAATGTTTTGAAATATATCAAGTTTAAATATTCCTTAACCTGTTATAAATTGTGCAGATTTTTATTTTCTTGACAACAGCGAATATTTGACTCTTTCTAAGTTTCCAGACAATTCGGAATTTGTTGAATAGCTTAATCAAGTGTCAAATCTATGAATTCATCGGAAAATTATGCAAAGTGTTAAATCTATGAATTTATCGGAAAATTATGTAAATTCCACTGCATGTTCGTTAATCTGCCGTGAAGATTGGAAACATCGGGCGCTGACTTCTTCTTCTTCTTCTTCTCTTCCTCGCTGGTTGGAGATAAAATTTTTAAATTGGAGTTGATTGGCTTTTCAAAAGTTAGTTATAAATTTTGTTGACTTTTCATAAAAAAAAAACAAAAACTGAAATGAAAAAATATAGTTTAGTTGGAATTAAATTGTAACACCAAAAGAAGCCTTGTTTTTGAGTTCATGTAAGCATAGCTTATAGCTTTGAGAGAATATCCTCTGGGTGATTGCAACTAGATCACGTTCTCAGAAAAACCAAAGGACATGTTGACTTGTAGAAAAAATAATCCGGAATAAATAAAAGAAATTAAAAATTAATTAAAAAGATAACTTAGAGAAAGGGAAAGAGGGAGAAAGAGAGAGAGAGAGTCTGAATCTTCAGTCCATGGTTTTACTTTGAACAAGTAATAGTTCCAGCAAGTTGTTGAAAATCAAATAACAAATTACAGAAGGCTTGTCTCACGCCATTATATAAAGCTCTAGCCCTTCGACCTATAATATTTGTCCACTCAAGTCATTCACCAAACTCTCTCCTTTGAACTCAGAAAGGCGAAAATAATGTCTCCTGACCTCCGTTTGTCAGTGCTTTTGCTCATTTTTCTATTGGCGGGATCGAATGCAAAAACCAGTGACAGACAAGATTGTTTAGTTGCCAGCAGAATAGGAGGCGTTATTGAGTATAGTAGTCGTGTGGGCAAAGAACAGAAAATAGCCATAGAGATGGCAGTTCAAGACCACATTTTTATTAACAACTCACCAACTTGCACTACACTGGATTTGAACCTCCAAGATTCTCGTGGGAACCCTGCTCTAGCAACTGCTTCTGGTAATAATTCAACTTAGTCTTTATCCTTTATACACACACACACACACACACATATATAATATTAACATATGTAAAAATCTCCCTTGCTTGGGCTAGCCATATAGTTTCCGGTCAACAAATTTTGCTTGTACGTGTGAGACGCTAGCTAAGTCTAAAATTGCATAATATTGCAATATATATTAATATTAATATTAATTAATGCGATATTATTAATATTATATACGATAATATTGCATTAATTGAGGAATGAATACTTGGTCGTTAATGTGTGGTTCTAATTTCACCAGACGTAATAACTTGGTAAAGTCAGCGTTCTTGGTGAAGTATATGGTTTAAGGAAACAATTAGTCATTGTTTGTGTCGAAATCTAAATCAACGATGCACAACATAATACAAAACTTAATAGGAACTCTAAAATTCAGATAAATCTAGCTTCGATTCTCTTGAAGTCTCATGTGTTTTTAAAAGCATACAAATTTCAAATACATACCCCTTATTTATAGTTTTTCATGATAAAATTCTGTTTTAATATATAATATTCAGGTATTAAATCCTTGCCTTTAAATTCTTCTTGTTGACATGGTATGTTTTTAGTCTTGTTCTGTATTTTGCTCTTTCTAGTTCTACAAAATTCTTGTTTGTTCTTAAAACATGACGTCGTTACTGAAACTCACCCCCACAGTCATAAAAGAAGGATATTTTGTGATCTTTTAGGAAGTATTGAGATGGCCAACTAAACATGTGCGTCTCTTTTTTTTTTTTTTTCTCTTCTCTTTTAAATTTAGGACGGATGGTTCAAACCTTACATCTTCTAGTAGAGTCAATTATAAAATTTTTGCCCAGTTATATTTGTAATCTCTTACCTTTTATCGTTTTTAGTATACTACAATTAGTAATCACAGTTTACTTTATATTACTTATCCATATAAGTAAATTATAAAAAAAAAGTGAGTCCGGATTGGTTCCATGCCAATATGCTTGACCGTTTTAATAGAAGGGTTGTCGACTCGGACAAGAAATTACTTGAAAAGAACAGGACTTAATTAGTTATTTGTTTAATGTGAGAAATTCAGTAGGGTAGGGACCACCATGTGCATTCCTTAATTTATTTAATTATTTGTTCATTCTGAACGCGATAAGTGCGTTTAAAAAACTACAAGATTCGAATATACGTCACCTTCAATAAAATAGTCGCGTATTGGTAGGTTTCTATGTATATAATGCTTAAACTTGAAACTTATTTATCATTTCTCATTTCTTTGTCAACTTTAAGAAGAAATCAATATTCCCTATTATTATAACCATCACATGTCATCCTTCGTCGCACAAAAAAAAAAAAAAAAAACCCTATTATAATATTCAAATTTTGTCAAACTTTTACTATACTTGATCAACATATTTCTTTCTTTTTTTTTTTTTTTTTTTTTTTTTTTTTAATAATTTTGAAAGACTGATCAACATATTTCTAGGAATTGCAACTCGAAGAAAGTTGGTGTGTGCTAGCCAAAAAAACTAAAAAAAACAAAAAACAAAAAAAAACAAAACAAAACAAAAGGAAAGCTGATATCAAATATAATAGAGTTGCTTAATTTTTTATTTTTTTAATTCGTTGTAATCCTTTTTTTGTTGTTATTCTTATTTATAATTGAGGTTGTTTTCCACTAATCTAATAAATGCACTCTAAATCTAATAACTGCACTTCAAAGGAAAGGAAACTAGGTTTACCATATGCTGATATGACGGATCAAAATATTTATTTACATTTCATTGTAAAGTTCTGATCAGGATGATATTATTGTATCTGAGGCATTTAAGATATTAAATTTCATTGCAAAACTAAACCTATTAGGTGAAGCGGTCTAATGCTCTTACATATTTATTATTGTTTTTATGACTTTAATAGGTGCGAGTTCAGTTCTTTTTATCCTTAACAGATTCAAGTTATCTTAACTTTTGCTGGCAGCAATTAATCTAATCAGAAAAAAACAAGTTCACGCCGTCATTGGAACACTTACCATGCAAGAAGCAGCTCTAGTCTTGGAGTCAACAGCCAACAAGTTCCCTCTCATTTCTCTCACTTCACCAGCTATGTCGAGCCTAACCCCAATGCCGCCATCTCATTCGCCATTTCTCTTCCAAATGGCAAACGACATCGTTTTCCAAACGCAATGCATCGCCGCCATAGTCGGCCATTTCAATTGGCGAAAGGTCACGGCGATTTACGAGCTCGACAATGGCCTCTCCACCGGCTCCGGCGTCGTAACCCTGCTCTCTGATTCGCTTCGATCGGTTAACTCGGAGATCGAACACCACCGGGCTTTCCCAAGTTTATCCTCTCTTTCTGACCCCAAAACAGCAATAGAGGAAGAGCTTATTCAGCTGAAGAGCAAGAGCAACAGAGTGTTTATAGTCTTGCAGTTTTCTTTGGAGTCAGCTGTGCTACTCTTTGAAAAGGCGAAGCAAATGGGAATGATGGAAAAGGGCTGTGTTTGGATCGTCGCCGACGAAATCGCAAGCCTTTCTTGAGTCTGTTGATTCCTCTGTTAAGAATATTACAATGCAAGGTGTTATTGGCCTTAAAACTAGTTTTGCTGACACTACCAAGAGTTTCAGACAATTCAAGAGCAGATTCAGAAGAGCATACGGATCACACTATCCTGAAGAAGAAGAGAATTCGAGTCCCAGTATCTTCGCACTCCGAGCTTACGATGCAGTTACCGCCATTGCTAAAGCCGTAGGCGAACTAGAAGGACAGGTTATTACAGCAAAAAGATTATCCGAAAAGCTTTTGTCGATAGACTTCAGAGGCCTAAGTGGGGTGATAAAGTTTAAAGACGGAATGCTAGCACAATCACCGACCTTTAAAATCATTAATATGATTGGGAAAAGCTACAGAGAGATCGCGCTATGGTCTGCGGATAATGGTTTCTCGGAGAATTTGGTTGAAAAAGACGGGAATAAAGCGAAAGAAGCTTACTTGACGGGTCCAATATACTGGCCAGGTGGGCTGCAAACAGTTCCAAGGGGTTGGACTTTGTCTGACGAAGAGAAACGGATGAGGATAGGGATTCCAGCGAAGGGTGCTTTCCATCAATTCGTGAGACTGAGCTACGATCAAGAAAGGAATGAAAACGTCGTCTCGGTGGGTTTTCGATTGATGTGTTTGAAGCCACCCTCAAGCGTCTTCCTTATAACTTGAACTACGACTTTGTCCCCTACTACGATACATATGATCAAATGGTTGAGCAAGTATATTACAAGGTACAAATACATGTTCGGAGAGAGAAAAAATAAGAGGGGGAGGGGGGGGGGGGGGGGAATTAGGAGAGAAAAAAAAAAGATACTCATAATTTCTGTTGCTGCTTCAAAACAGGTCTTTGATGCAGCAATTGGCGATATAGAAGTGTATGCGGACAGGTTTCAGTACGTGGATTTCTCGCAACCATATCTCAGCTCTGGAATTCAGATGGTGGTCGCTGTGGAACCAGACAAAGTGAAAGAAAAATGGATGTTCATGAAGGCCTTCACCAGTGCGATGTGGCTGCAACTACTGTTTATGCACCTCTTTGTTTGCTCTGTTGTCTGGCTTATTGAGAGTCACCACGGCCAAAATCCAGAGCTCAAGGGCTTTGGAGTTATGCTTTGGTTTTCTGTCACTATTCTATTTTTTGCCCACAGTAAGTCTCGTTTAATTGAGTATTGTTGTTAAGCAAGATATAGCTTAAGTTAGGTTCTCCAAAATTCCAACCTTATACACATTGTCAAATGCAAAAAACAATGTTTCCAAATTTTATACTTTTCAATCAAACTTTTATCTTTTCAGCATTGGCATTTAAGCAATAAATGTTTGAATTTCAATATTAAGCCACATTTTTTTTTTTTGGTTTTTTTTTTATGACACATGAGCAGGAGAACCCCTTAAATGCAATTTGGCACGATTTGTCTTGGCACCATGGTTGGTTGTAATTCTAGTTGTTTCCGCTTGTTTCACCGCGAGCCTCACCACGATGCTGACGGTCTCCCAGTTCAAAACCATCAGTGACCAACATCGAAACGCTGCAGAGAACAAACGCAATGGTCGGCTGCAATGGGAATTCTTTTATTGTCCGATACCTAGTCAAGACTTTGAAATTTAAGAGAGAGAATGTCAAAAACATTTCCTCTGTGGATGAATACCCGACAGCATTTGCCAACGGTGAAATCAAGGCAGCTTTCTTCATCGCCCCACACGCGGAAGTCTTCCTCGCAAAATACTGCAAGGGCTTCATCAAGGCGGGGCCTAACTACAAACTTGGTGGCTTGGGCTTCGTGAGTTTCTTTTAACTTTATTACCATCAGTTTTTCTTTTTGCTCCAACCTACCAAGCTTAAGTTGATGGCTTTACAGAATCCTGTAATCTGTCTGGATCTCCGTCTTAAACATGCTTTCCAACCGAAATTTCAAATTTTTATGTTGTTATCCTTTTTATGTATCTCAGGCTTTCCGAAGGGTTCGCCTTTGGCCATCGACTTTTCAGAGGCAATTCTTCAATTGATCGAGAGTGGAGATGTGGAAAACCTGGAAAAAAGCATGTTCCAGTCGTTAAACTGCACATCTTCGCTAAAGTTGGGCAGTGATCCAATAGGACCCCGAGCCTTTCTCTAGTCTTTTTACTATTTTCAGGCCTCATTGCAGCATTCGCTATCTTAATTACATTTGTGAATACTGTGGCCAAGCGTGTCGATAAGTTGAGCTGCGACAATAGGTTTTGGAGGTGGGCTTGTTTATATCTGATTAAAAGCTCTCGAATCTATAAATTTCACCACTCAAGAAGTCGTCCCAACCAAAACGGAATGGCCGTGGTTCCAATTTGAGCATCGAATTAGTGTCATGCTCTCCCCTTGCCTGAATTTGCAGATAAAGAATATCTCGTGTATATATTGGACTGAATAATGGAAATAAATAACATGTTATGAATGTGTAACGAGAATAAACAATACAGAAACGAAAACAAGAACGTATAGATTTACGTGAAAAACCCTAAGAGGGAAAAACCATGGGTAAGGGGAAGAAAAATCCACTTAATCAAATATATGTACAAGAATTGGATGTTTTCGTGCTCCTTAAAATTACATCATATGATGTAAGTAATACGGGGTTAGAGGCACCATGATTTGGTTTTCTGTCACTGTCCTCTTCTTTGCCCATAGTAAGGTTCATAACTGAACTTTACATTTAGTAATTTTTAAGTATTCTCGCTTGTCTTTTTCATAATATCGTCCACTGAAATAAGTTCCGAGTCCCCGTGCAGGAGAAAAGTTAGGAGCGGTTTTGGCTCAATTCGTCCTCGCTCCATATTGGTTGTGATCGTAGTAGTGATGGTTAGTTTCCAAGCAAGCCTCACCTCCATGATGACTGTTTCCCATTTCAAGCCATCAGTATTAGAAATCAAAACTCTGCAAAGGACAAATAGGAGTGTTGGGTGCAATGGAAATTCTTTTATCGTTGGTTACTTACAATGTTTTGAATTTTAAATTGGGAGAACATAGTTCATTTGAATTTAATAGATGACTACACAAATGCCTTCGAGAAGGGAGATATCGCCGCAGCTTTCTTTGTCGCTCCACACGCCAAAGTTTCCCTTACAAAGTACTGCAGGGATATACTAAAGCAGGGCCTGCTTACAAATCAGGCGGTTTTGGTGTCGTGAGTTATTATTAATGTTTTTTTTTCCCTCTTGTTCTTCACTGACGTCTTTAATTTTCTATTGAAGATGTGTATCATCATCATAACTTCTAGGATACGAGACTCACACCCTTGTGTCTTACGGTGATCATAACTAATAGTACTGAATAATAATGTTCGCTATTTAGAATGCTGGTTTTCTAACTCTTTCATGACTTTGTTCTTGCAACGTCATTTTTCCTTTTATTTTGTCTCAGTATTTTCCAGAGTACAAACTCTTAATGACCCCGATTCGTGTAACCTTCCCTTTTATATCTCAGGTTTTCCCGAAGGCTCCCCGTTGGCCATTGACATCTCAGAGGCGGTTCTTAAAGTGACCGGGAGTGGACAAGTAGAACAACTAGAAAAGGCCATGCTCTCCTCTCTACACTGTTCCTCTTCACCGGACGTAGAGGGTGACGGTGATTCAATAGGACCGGAGCCTTTCTCTGCCCTTTTCGAAATTTGTGGTGGTATCGCGGTGTTCGCATTGATATATTTAGTTTTCCATGTAGCGGTTAAGAAGCTAAGGAACTTGAGCAGCACACAGGCCATATTTGTGAACATATTATTTTGGAGATGGACTTACAGATACCTAAGTCAGAGCTCGCGACGAGGGTAGATGTAAATGTAGATGTCAGTGCTCAAGAACATGTTTCAACCAATCTGAGAATTGTACCGACGACATCGATCATGGTTCAACGAGTATAATTGAAATGGCATAGCTGTTTCCTTGCAAAAAAAAAAAAAAAAAAAAAAGTACCAATGAAATACGGTTGTATTTTAGGCTTCATTTACATATTAGGCTTGTAATAAAATTCCATATGGTACTTGAATAATATCTTTTATATGCTTTTCCAATTTTCTCAAGATGTCAACAATTATTTGTTAGTATGTCAAGATGAATTTAATTGTCAATTGTTGATGAGCTTACAAGAAATAGGCTAACATAGTTTTTACAATCTAGTTCTAACAAGGTTACATTACCAAATCGAAGAAAAATAATGTTTTGAAATATATCAAGTCTCAATATTCCTTAACCTGTCATAAATTGTGCAGTTTTATAGTAATAGACGAGTGCAGATTTTTATTTTCTTGACAACAGCAAAGATTTGACTCTGTCTAAGTTTCAAACAATTCGGAATTTGTTGAATAGCTTAAGCAAGTGTCAAATCTATGAATTCGTCGGAAAATTATGTAAATTCCACTGCATTAATCAAGTGTCAAATCTATGAATTTATTGGAAAATTATGTAAATTCCATTGCGTGTTCGTTAATCTTCCGTGAAGATTGGAACAATCAGGCACTGACTTCTTCTTATTCTTCTTCTTCTTCTCTTCCTCGTTAGTTGGAGATAAAATTTTTAATTTGAAGTTGATTTACTTTTCAAAAACTAGTTATAAATTTTATTGACTTTCAGGAAATAAAATAAAAATAAAAACTGAGATAAAAAAGTACAATTTAGTTGGAATTAAGTTGTAACGTCAAAACGAAGCCTTGTTTTTGAGTTCATGTAAGCATAGCTGATAGCTTTGAGAGAATATCCTCTGGGTGATTGCAACTAGATCACCTTCTCAGAAAAAACAAAGAACCTGTCGACTTGTAGAAAAAATAATCAGCAATAAATAAAAGAAATTGACAAGATAACTTAGAGAATGGGAAAGAGGGAGAGAGAGAGAGAAAGAGAGTCTGAATCTTCAGTCCATGGTTTTACTTTGAACAAGTAATAGTCCCAGCAAGTTGATGAAAATCAAATAACAAATTACACAAGGCTTGTCTAACGCCATTATAAAGCTCTAGCCCTTCGACCTATAATATTTGTTCACTCAAGTCATTCACTAAACTCTCTCCTCTGAACTCAGATTGGCGAAAATAATGTCTCCTGGCCTCCGTTTGTCAGTGCTTTTGCTCATTTTTCTATTGGCGGGATCGAATGCAAAAACCAATGACAGACAAGATTTGTGTAGTACGCGTTATTAACTATAGCAGTCGTGTGGGCAAAGAACAGAAAATAGCCATAGATATGGCAGTTCAAGACCACATTTTTATTAACAACTCACCAACTTGCACTACACTGGATTTGCACCTCCAAGATTCTTGTGGGAACCCTGCTCGAGCAACTGCTTCTGGTAATAATTCAACTTAGTCTTTATCCTATATAATATATATATATATATATATATAGCACACATATATAACATTAATATATGAATATATCTCCTTTGCTTGGGCTAGCCAAATAGTTTCCAGTCAACAAATTTTGCCTGTACCTGTGAGACACTAGCTAAGTCTAATATTGCATAATATTGCAATATATATATTAATATTAATATTAATTTGATAATATTAATATTATATACGATAATATTGCATTTATTGAGGAATGAATACTTGATCGTTAATGCGTGGTTCTAATTTCACCAGACGTAATAACTAGATAAAGTCAACATTCTTGGTCAAGTATATGGTTCAAGGAAACGCGCAATTAGTCATTGTTTATGTCGAAATCTAAATCAACAACGAATAACATAATACAAAACTTAATTGGAACTCCAAAATTCAGATAAATCTAGTTTTAATTCTCTTGAAGTCTCGTGTGTTTTTAAAAGCAAAAAAATTCATATATATACCCCTTATTTATAGTTTTCATGATATAGTTCCGTTTTTATAATATTCAGATCTTAAATTCTTCTTGTTGAAATGACATGTTCTACGGTCTTGTTCTATACTTTGCTCTTTCTACTTCTACAAAATTCTTTTTGTTCTTAAAACGTGACGTCGTTTCTGAAACTCACCCTTATAATCATAAATAATGATATTTTTTGATATTTTAGGAAAGTATTGAGACGGCCAGCAGTGTATGCGTCTTTTTTTTTTTTTCCTCTCTTGAATTTGATTGCGGTTCAGATTTTATATCTTACAGTAGAGTCAATTATGAAACTTTTGTTCAATTATATTTGTAATCTCATACCTTTTATCTTTTTTAGTTAACTGCAATTAATAATCACGATTTACTTATATTAATTATATCCAGATAAGTATATTAGCAAAAAAAATGAGTGGTTCCATGCCAATATGCTTGACCGTTTTAGTAGAAGGGTTGTCGACTCGGACAAGAAATTTCTTGAAAAGGACCAGACTTAATTAGTTATTTGTTTTATATGAGAAATTCAGTAGGGTAGGGACCACTATGTGCATTCCTTTCTTTATTTTATTATTTTTTCATTCTGAAGGCATTGTGCGTTTAAAAAAAAGTACAAGATTCAAATATACGAGCTCGTATTGGTGGATTTCTATCTATATATTGCTTAAACTTGAAACTTATATATCATATCTTTCTCTGTCAACTTTAAGAAGAAATCAATATTCCCTATTATAATCATCACATGTCATCCTTCGTCACACAAATTAATAATAATAATATTCAAATTTTGTCAAACTTTTACTATACTTATCAACATTTTTTTTTTTTTAGTTTGAAAGACTGATCAACATATTTCTAAGTATTTCAACTCGGAGAAATTTGGTGTGTGTTAGCCAAAAAAACTTAACAAAAAAAAAAAAAACAAAAAACAAAAAACAAAACAAAAGGAACGTTGATATCAAATATAATTGAGTCGCTTATTTTTTATTCTTTTAATTCGTTGTAATCTCTTTTTTTTTTTTTTTGTTATTCTTATTTATAATTGAGGTTGTTTTCATCTAATCTAATAATGCACTTTAAATCTAATAACTACACTTCAAAGGAAGGGAAGCTAGGTTTACCGTATGTTGATATGACGGATCAAAATATTTATTTACTGTTTCATTGTAAAGTTTTGATCAGGATGATTTTATTATATTTGAGACCTTTAAGATATTAAATTTCATTGCAAAACTCAACCTATTAGGTAAAGTGATCCAAAATGATCTTACATAATTATTATTGTTTTTATGTTTTAATAGGTGCGAGTTCAGTTTCTTTTTAAGATTCAAGTTATCTTAACTTTTGCTGGCAGCAATTAATCTAATCAGAAAAAAACAAGTTCACGCCGTCATTGGAACACTTACCATGCAAGAAGCAGCTCTAGTCTTGGAGTCAACAGCCAACAAGTTCCCTCTCATTTCTCTCACTTCACCAGCTATGTCGAGCCTAACCCCAATGCCGCCATCTCATTCGCCATTTCTCTTCCAAATGGCAAACGACATCGTTTTCCAAACGCAATGCATCGCCGCCATAGTCGGCCATTTCAATTGGCGAAAGGTCACGGCGATTTACGAGCTCGACAATGGCCTCTCCACCGGCTCCGGCGTCGTAACCCTGCTCTCTGATTCGCTTCGATCGGTTAACTCGGAGATCGAACACCACCGGGCTTTCCCAAGTTTATCCTCTCTTTCTGACCCCAAAACAAATAGAGGAAGAGCTTATTCAGCTGAAGAGCAAGAGCAACAGAGTGTTTATAGTCTTGCAGTTTTCTTTGGAGTCAGCTGTGCTACTCTTTGAAAAGGCGAAGCAAATGGGAATGATGGAAAAGGGCTGTGTTTGGATCGTCGCCGACGAAATCACAAGCCTTCTTGAGTCTGTTGATTCCTCTGTTAAGAATATTACAATGCAAGGTGTTATTGGCCTTAAAACTAGTTTTGCTGACACTACCAAGAGTTTCAGACAATTCAAGAGCAGATTCAGAAGAGCATACGGATCACACTATCCTGAAGAAGAGAGAATTCGAGTCCCAGTATCTTCGCACTCCGAGCTTACGATGCAGTTACCGCCATTGCTAAAGCCGTAGGCGAACTAGAAGGACAGGTTATTACAGCAAAAAGATTATCCGAAAAGCTTTTGTCGATAGACTTCAGAGGCCTAAGTGGGGTGATAAAGTTTAAAGACGGAATGCTAGCACAATCACCGACCTTTAAAATCATTAATATGATTGGGAAAAGCTACAGAGAGATCGCGCTATGGTCTGCGGATAATGGTTTCTCGGAGAATTTGGTTGAAAAAGACGGGAATAAAGCGAAAGAAGCTTACTTGACGGGTCCAATATACTGGCCAGGTGGGCTGCAAACAGTTCCAAGGGGTTGGACTTTGTCTGACGAAGAGAAACGGATGAGGATAGGGATTCCAGCGAAGGGTGCTTTCCATCAATTCGTGAGACTGAGCTACGATCAAGAAAGGAATGAAAACGTCGTCTCGGGTGGGTTTTCGATTGATGTGTTTGAAGCCACCCTCAAGCGTCTTCCTTATAACTTGAACTACGACTTTGTCCCCTACTACGATACATATGATCAAATGGTTGAGCAAGTATATTACAAGGTACAAATACATGTTCGGAGAGAGAAAAAATAAGAGGGGGGGGGGGGGGGGGAATTAGGAGAGAGAAAAAAAAGATACTCATAATTTCTGTTGCTGCTTCAAAACAGGTCTTTGATGCAGCAATTGGCGATATAGAAGTATATGCGGACAGGTTTCAGTACGTGGATTTCTCGCAACCATATGTCAGCTCTGGAATTCAGATGGTGGTCGCTGTGGAACAGACAAAGCGAAAGAAAAATGGATGTTCATGAAGGCCTTCACCAGTGCGATGTGGCTGCAAATACTGTTTATGCACCTCTTTGTTTGCTCTGTTGTCTGGCTTATTGAGAGTCACCACGGCCAAAATCCAGAGCTCAAGGGCATTGGAGTTATGCTTTGGTTTTCTGTCACTATTCTATTTTTTGCCCACAGTAAGTCTCGTTTAATTGAGTATTGTGTTAAGCAAGATATAGCTTAAGTTAGGTTCTCCAAAATTCCAACCTTATACACATTGTCAAATGCAAAAAACAATGTTTCCAAATTTTATACTTTTCAATCAAACTTTTATCTTTTCAGCATTGGCATTTAAGCAATAAACGTTTGAATTTCAATATTAAGCCACATTTTTTTTTTTTTTTTGGTTTTTTTTTATGACACATGAGCAGGAGAACCCCTAAAATGCAATTTGGCACGATTTGTCTTGGCACCATGGTTGGTTGTAATTCTAGTTGTTTCCGCTTGTTTCACCGCGAGCCTCACCACGATGCTGACTGTCTCCCAGTTCAAACCATCAGTGACCAACATCGAAACGCTGCAGAGAACAAACGCAATGGTCGGCTGCAATGGGAATTCTTTTATTGTCCGATACCTAGTCAAGACTTTGAAATTTAAGAGAGAGAGAATGTCCAGAACATTTCCTCTGTGGATGACTACCCGAAAGCATTTGCAAACGGTGAAATCAAGCAGCAGCTTTCTTCATGGTCCCACACGCGGAAGTCTTCCTCGCAGAATACTGCAAGGGCTTCATCAAGGCGGGGCCTAATTACAAACTTGGTGGCTTGGGCTTCGTAAGTTTCTTTAACTTTATTACTATCAGTTTTTATTTTTGCTCCTACCAACCAAGCTTAAGTTGATGGCTTTACAGAATCTTGTAATCCGTCTGGATCTCCATCTTAAACATGCTTTCCAACCGAAATTTCAAATTTTTATATTGTTATCATTTTTATGTATCTCAGGCTTTCCCGAAGGGTTCGCCTTTGGCCGTCGACGTTTCAGTGGCAATTCTTCAATTGATCGAGAGTGGAGATGTGGAAAAACTGGAAAAAAGCATGTTTCAGTCGTTAAACTGCACATCTTCACTAAAGTTGGGCAGTGATCCAATAGGACCCGAGCCTTTCTCTAGTCTTTTTACTATTTCAGGCGTCATTGCAGCATTCGCTCTCTTAATTACATTTGTGAATACTGTGGCCAAGCGTGTCGATAAGTTGAGCTGTGACAATGGGTTTTGGAGGTGGGCTTATTTATATCTGATTAAAAGCTCTCGAATCTATAAATTTCACCACTCAAGAAGTCGTCCCAACCAAAACGGAGTGGCCGTGGTTCCAATTTGAGCATCGAATTAGTGTCCTAATGCTTTCCTTGCCTAATTTGCAGATAAAGAATATCTCGTGTATATTGGACTGAATAATGGAATAAATATATATGTTATGAAAGTTATAACGAGAACAAACTACACAGAAACGAAAACGAGAACGCACAGATTTACGTGGAAAACCCTGAAAGGGAAAAAATCACAGGCAAAGGGGAAGAGAATCCACTTAATCAAAGATAAGTACAAGAGGGATGTTTTCGTGTGGCTACAGCAAAATAATAATGATGAAACATTAAAATTACATCATATATATATATATCTAAATCCTAAAACGTAAAACGGGTACAAACCCCCAAAAAATTCTCATAACTAAAGCTCCACCACATATGTCGCACAGGAGCTCGGACCAAAACAGAATTCGGGTCATCATACTCTAACAAATATAATGTAAAGTTTAAATCTCTCATTTTAAGTTAAAAAACAATAATTAACAAAATTAAGTGCATCAAGCGTAGATTTTACATTACATAGGGTTTGTTTGGTGAATGAGTTTGAATTGAAATTTTTAAGTCAATAGTAATTTTTTTTGAATTTTTAGAAAAGACAAAAAACTTTTTCAAAAAAGGACAAAAACTGAGTTAAAAAATTTTAGTTTGAATTAAAATGCCAAACTCCCTATGAGTAGAAGTGAAAAATCTTTTAAAAGATCTCCAAAAAGAATTGCGGTTTAAATTTCAACTTGTTATAACTAATATGATTAATTGTGTTAAAGCAAGAAAATGTTTTCATATCTTGATATCTTGGGTTAGCTTGGGATTAAATTTTCTACCGTTATTTCATTAAAACCATGTAAACCGTACTAAATCGGCCAATCACTTTTGTATAACTTAATCCAAGAAATTTGTCTTGATTAGATTGGTACGAAAATAACTTATATATTGTTTTATCAAGGGAAAAAAAAAAAAAAAAAACTTGTTTTTAATTGGTGCTGATTTATAGTAATAGTCGAGTACATATTTTTATTTTCTTGACAACAGCAAAAAGATTTGACACTGTCTAAGTTTCAAAACAATTCGGAATTTATTGAAGCACTCAATCAAGTGTCAACTCTTTGAATTCATCAGAAAATTATGTAAATTTCACTGCACGTTCATTAATCTGCCGTCAACATTAGACACATCGATCGGTCATTGACTCTTTCTTCTTCCTCTCTTTTTGTTTTTTTGTTATTTGTATTATTATTATTATTATTTTTTGTGAATAGAAAGGATTTCGGTAATCCCATCATTTTCAGATTTTTTGTTTTTGTCTTTTAGTTTTTGGTTCATGTAAGCATAGCTAATAGCTTTGAGAGAATATTCTCGGTGATTGCAACTAGATCACCTTCTCAGAAAAACCAAATTAAAAGGATATGTTGACTTGTAGACAGTAATTAGCAATAAATAATAGAGATTAAAATAAAAATTACTTGGGGAAAAAGAGAGAGAGAGAGTTTGAATTGTTCGGTCCATGATTTTACTTTGAACAATTAATTGTCCCCGCTAGTTGAAAATCAAAGAACAAGTTACAATAATTCACTAGTTATAAACTCTGGCCCTTCAACCTATTAAATTTGTTCTCTCTGTAAGTAAAGCCATCGATAATTCTCTCCTCTGAACTCGAAAAGACGAAAATAATGTCTCTTGACATCCGTTTGTCAGTGCTTTTGCTGGTCTTTCTATTGGCGGGATCAAAAGCAAAAATCAATGATGGACAAGATTGTTTAGTTGCCAGAATAGGAGGCGTCATTGAGTATAGCAGTCGTGTGGGCAAGGAACAGAAAATAGCCATCGAGATGGCAGTTGAAGACCTCATTTTTATGAACAACTCACCAACTTGCACTGCACTGGATTTGCACCTCCAAGATTCTCGTGGGAACCCTGCTCGAGCAACTGCTTCTGGTAATAATTCAACTTAGTCTTTATCCTTTACATAATACATATATACATATATATAATATTAATATATGTATATATCTCCTTTACTTGGGGCTAGCCATTAGTTTAAAGTCAATGAAATTTGCTTGTACCTGTGGGCACTAGCTAGTCTAATATTACGACTAGATTCTATATATTAATTTTATATATGCGATGATATTACATTAATTGAGAAATGAATACTTCATCGTTAATGCGTGATTCTAATTTCACCGGACCTTGATAACTTGGTGATGAAGTCAACGTTTTAGGTGAAGGATGGTTTTAGGGAATGGGATTTGTCGTTAATAAGGACATTTTGTCATCTTTTAGGAAGTCTTGAGACGGCGAGTTAAGCATACGTATATTTTTCTTTTTCTTATTAAATTTATGGCATGTAATTTAGACTTTATATCTTATAGTATTGGAGTCAAATATTAAATTTTAGTTCGGCTTTATTTGTAATTACTTAATTTTGATCATTTTTGGTTAATTATAATTAGTAATCACAATCTACTTTATATTACTTACACAAATAAGTATATAGCAAAAAAAAAAAAAATAAAGAAAGTGATTTAGGATTGGAGCCATGCAATAGGCTTGATCATTTAATGGAAGTGTTGTTGATTCGTACAAGACTTTTTTAAATTGCGCTGACACTATAATTTTTCTAAATTATAGAAACACTCATTTGACTAAAACTAATGACGTTAACAATCACTGTCTTTAACAGTATTAAATTGAGGTTTGAAATGACTAAACTACCCCCAATTATTCTAGCCATTGATCTAACATACTAAACCACCCCAACCATTCATCTCCTCAGCGGATCCGGAATTACCGTACCATTGTAACGGCCGCCGTGGTCGTCGTAGATCGCCCCCTGCGCTAGCCCCAGCCATTCGAACTGACCCAGCAACGCCTGAGCCCCCCACCGTGAGCTTGTCCCCACGACCCGCCTACAACCCGATCTCTATTGCCCATAACCCACCACCAGCCGGATCTCCGCTGCTAGCCCGTTGTGCGTCCACACCTTCCTCGTTAAACTGTCTCCACTGGCCCTCCACCTCGCGAACCAAGCCACCACTGTCTCCTCTACGCCGTTTACAGATAGTCTTGATCAGTGATCCGGGTTTTTCCAGATATTGATCTCTAATGGTTTCTAATGGTTTTAAATGAACTGGGTTTTTAGTTGGTGTTTATTTTGTATTTTGGATTTTTTTTTTTTAAAAAAAAAACACAAGATATTTAGGGGTTTTCAAGAAAAAAAATTACAAAAAAAAAAAAAAAAAAAAAAAAAAAAAAAAAAAAATCCTCTATTAAAGGTGTAAAGTGTGTGTGTGTGTTTTGGTGTTTTTGAATAATGGATAAATCTGTGGTAGAGCTCCTAAAAAGAGCTCTACCACAACTTACGGTAGAGTCATATTTTTGACCGTTAAAAAATCTAATCGAACGGTTCAAATATTGATGGGTATCATATTATATACACCTTGCCTTACATAATCCTTCCCACCCAAAGTCTTCTCCGTCGTCGGCGATCTCCCGCCGCCGGCGACCGACGCCGGCAACTATCTCCGGCCGACGTCCGGCCACCTGCCCGCCGGCGATTTTCTCCCTCTTCTCTCTCCTCTCCCGCGCGACCACCTCCGGCGCCCCACCGCCGGCCGGCCGTCGACCACCCCCCTCTCTCTTCCTCTTTCTCTCTCTTCTCTTCTCTCTCTCTTCCCCTTTCTCTCCCTCTCTCCTCTCTCCTCTCTCCCGCCCCCCCCCCCCCCGCCCCCCTCCCCCCGTCCCCCTGACCCCCCCCACAGACCGACGCCCGGCGACCCACCTCCGGCACCAACTCCGGTCGCCGGCGACGGAATTTTTTCTCTCTTCCCCTTTCTCTCTCTTCTTTCCCCTCTCTCCTCTCTCCCCAGCCCGGCCCCCCCAGCCCCGCCGGCCCCGACCACCCCAGCCCGGCGCCCCCCCCGGCCCCCCCCACCCAGGCCCCCCCCCCGGCCTCCCCCAGCCCCACCCCCTGACCACCCCCCCCCGAGACCTCCCCCCGAACACCCCCCGAGGCCCCAGGCCCCCCTCGCCCCCCACCCCCACGGCGACCTCCCTCTCTCTCTTCCCCTTTCTCTCTCTCTTCTCTCCCTCTTCCCCTCTCTCTCTTCCCCTCTCTCCGACCGCCCCCCAGCCCCCCCGATACCCCCCGTGCGCCCCCCCCACCCCCCTGCCCCGGCACCCCCCCCCGACGACCCCCCCTCTTTCTCTTCCCCTTTCTCTCTTTTCCTCTATTCTCTCTCTCTCTTCCCTCTTCTCTCTCTTCGCGGGCCGACGGGAGGGGTGCCGGGGTGGCAGGGGGTGGGGGGTGCACGGGGGAGGGGGGGGGCTGCACGGGGGGGGCCGGGGGGCTGGGGGTGGGGGCCGGGGGTGAGGGGCGGCGGGAGAGAGGGGAAGAGAGAGAAAGGGGAAGAGGGAGAGGGGAAGAGGGAAGAGAAAGGGGAAAGAGAGAGAGGGAGGTCGCCGGCGGGCGGGCGGGCGGCCGGGGCCGGGGCTGGGACCGGTGGTGGAGGGGGCCGGAGGTGGGTCGCCGGCGTCGGGGGAGAGGAGAAGAGAGAGAATGGTCGCCGGCGGCCGGGGCTGGGTGCCGGAGGTGGGTTGCCGGCGTCGGGAGTTTGTCGCCGGCGTCCGTTGGCCCGACGGCGAGAAGATCGCCGGCGACGGAGAAGAGTTTGGATGGAGGGATTGTGTGAGGTAAAGTGTATGATAAACATAGTAAATCACTAACATTTTAACCGTCCGATTCAATCGGACGGTCCAAAAAATAGGGATGTATGGTAGAGACCCTCAGAGGGTCTCTACCACAGCCATGCCCTTGAATAATAAGTGTAAATGTAATTTATTTGAGTTTTGGTGTGTTAAAATAAATGTTCAATTTTTGTGACATTATTTATAATTTGGAGATTTAGTAATTTCTAAAATAAATTTGATATTTATTTTTGAAGATTAAAGAGAACTTTTGATGGAAAAAATCACTTTATTCTATTACAAGAATGCATAATATAATTATAGTAGATAATTCATTTAGAAAATAACAATAATTTACTTAAAAAGAAAAAAGAGTACAACATGACAAGTCATTTAAATCTGGACAAGTGTATATTATCAAACAAGAGTATTATTAACTTCTGAAAAAAACAGTATTATTCAAGTTAGAAAAAACAAAACTTTATTAAGAAAGTACTTTTGAAAAAAATAAAGAACAAAAAAAAAACTTGGGAGAAAAAAAAAACCTTTTTTTTTTTTCAATAGAATGTAGATTATGATTATACATGTATAAAAAATTAACTCTAATATAGCTGAAAATATGGAATTAAAGAGGTGTTTTTGGTATTCAAAGTACATTAAACAGTCAAACTAACGGTAAGCTCCAAGAGGGGTTTTTTTTTTGTTTGAAAAGTCAAGGTGATATTGAAGTTATTTGTTGCGATGTGTCTGTATAATTTTAATAAAATATGAGAAGTGTAAGTGTAGTTACCTTTTTTTATGTGGGAAATTCAATAGGATAGGGACCACTAGGTGCATTCCTTTATTTATTTATTATTTATTCATTCTGAAAATAAATTAGTTGGGTATTGGTGCCATACATCTTAAACTTGAAGCTTATATGTCGTTTCTCATTTCATTGTCAACTTTAAGAAGAAACTATTCTTAATATTATGGCCACACATGTCATCCTTCATAGAAAAAAAAAAAAAAAAAAAATTGTTTTTAGAATTTTGTCAAACTTTTTCTATAATCGATCTAACATATTTCTAAGTATTGTAGCTCGAAGAAATTTGGTGAATGTTAGCCAAAAAACTAAAAGAAAAAATAAATTGAGTTGCTTATTTTTTTTTTATTTTTTTAATTATATTTGAGTTTTTTTTTAATTGAGTTTTATCTAAAATATCCTGATATAAAGTGGTCCAAAATGCTCTTACATATTTATTTTTGTTTTTATGTTTTTAATATGTGAGAGTTCAGTTGCTTTTTATCCTTAGCAGATTCGAGTTATCTTAATTTTTGCTGGCAGCAATTAATCTAATCAGAAAGAAACCAAGTCCAAGCCGTCATTGGAACACTTACCATGCAAGAAGCAGCTCTAGTCTTGGAGTCAACAGCCAACAAGTTCCCTCTCATTTCTCTCACTTCACCAGCCATGTCGAGCCTAACCCAATGCCGCCATCCCCTTTCGCCATTTCTCTTCCAAATGGCAAACGACATCGTTTTCGAAACGCAATGCATCGCAGCCATAGTCGGCCATTTCAATTGGCGAAAGGTCACGGCGATTTACGAGCTCGACAATGGCCTCTCCACCGGCTCCGGCGTCGTAACCCTGCTCTCTGATTCGCTTCGATCGTTAACTTCGGAGATCGAACACCACCGGGCTTTCCCAAGTTTTATCCTCTTCTTTCTGACCGCAAAACAGCAATAGAGGAAGAGCTTATTCAGCTGAAGAGCAGAGAGCAACAGAGTGTTTATAGTCTTGCAGTTTTCTTTGGAGTCAGCTGTGCTACTCTTCGAAAAGGCGAAGCAAATGGGAATGATGGAAAAGGGCTATGTTTGGATCGTCGCCGACGAAATCGCAAGCCTTCTTGAGTCTGTTGATTCCTCTGTTGAGACTATTACAATGCAAGGTGTTATTGGCCTTAAAACTAGTTTTGCTGACACTACCAAGAGTTTCAGACAATTCAAGAGCAAGATTCAGAGAGCATACGGATCACACTATCCTGAAGAAGAAGAGAATTCGAGTCCCAGTATCTTCGCACTCCGAGCTTACGATGCAGTTACCGCCATTGCTTAAAGCCGTAGGCGAACTAGAAGGACAGGTTATTACAGCAAAAAGATTATCCGAAAAGCTTTTGTCGAATAGACTTCAGAGGCCTAAGTGGGGTGATAAAGTTTAAAGACGGAATGCTAGCACAATCACCGACCTTAAAATCATTAATATGATTGGGAAAGGCTACAGAGAGATCGCGTTATGGTCTGTGGATAATGGTTTCCCGGAGAATTTGGTCGAAAAGACGGGACTAAAGCGAAAGAAAGCTTACTTGACGGGTCCAATATACTGGCCAGGTGGGCTGCAAACAGTTCCAAGGGGTTGGACTTTGTCCGACGAAGAGAAACCGATGAGCATAGGGATTCCAGCGAATGGTGCTTTCCCTCAATTCGTGAGACTGAGCTACGATCAAAAAAGGAATGAAACCGTCGTCTCGGGGGGGTTTTCCGATCGATGTGTTTTGAAGCCACGCGCAAGCGGCTTCCTTAGCATTTGAACTACGTGTTGGTCCCTACAACGGTACATATGATCAACTGTTGGAGCAAGTATATAACAAGGTACAAAAACATGTTCGGAGATAGAGAGAGGAAAAAAGAGAGAGAGAATTAGAAGATGGGGATCTTTTGTGCGATAAAAAAAAAAAAAAAAAAAAAAAAAAGATACTCATATAATTCACCAACTTATACCATATTATTCCGATTTTCTAATGTTTAGTACCTAGGAATTCTTACTCCTGCATAACTAATTTCAACTATGTCCTTGGAAAATTTGATTTTGGAGTAAGAAAGATGTTCATATAATTGTTGTTGTTGTTGCTTGTTTCAAAACAGGGCTTTGATGCAGCAATTGGCGATATAGAAGTATATGCAGACAGATATCAGTACGTGGATTTCTCGCAACCATATCTCAGGCTCTGGAATTCAGATGGTGGTCACTGTGGAACCAGACAAAGTGAAAGAAAGATGGATGTTCATGAAGGCCTTCACCAGAGCGATGTGGCTGCAAGTACTGTTTATGCACCTCTTTTGTTGCTCTGTAGTCTGGCTTATTGAGAGTCACCACGGCCAAAATCCAGAGCTCAAGGGTCTAGGCGTTATGCTTTGGTTTACCGTCACTGTTCTATTTTTTGCCCATAGTAAGTCTCAGTTAATGCCTAGTTAGGTTCTCTAAAAATCCAATCTTATATTAGCAGTGGGTTCAGCTCATTATTTTAGTAGAGATACATATTAAATTATAAAGATTTTAAAAGGACTCGTATAGGGATAATCATTTTTAATAGGGGCAAAATGAGAAAAATATCAAGTTTTTAATAGTAAAATTGAAAAAAAAAAAAAAAAAAAAGTTCACCAAGGGCGTATGCCCTTGTTCGGTCATGAGTGGCTCCTTATACACATTGTCACATGCAAAATGTTCAATACGTATAAATCATGACTTGAACATACAAAGGTTAACAAAGGTGTTAACATTTGGAATAGCATTTTAAATATTTTTAGTCTTAATAATGTTGCCAAATTTTATAATTTTCAATCAAACTTTGTATCTTTTCATCGTTGACATTTAAAAATAAACTAGCGAATTTAGAAGTTTGATGATCAGACACATTTTTGTTTCATTACATACGTGCAGGAGAAACCCTAAAATGCAATTTGGCACGATTTGTCTTGGCACCATGGTTGGTTGTAATTCTAGTTGTTTCGGCTTGTTTCACACCGCGAGCCTCACCACAATGCTGACGGTCTCCCAGATCAAACCATCAGTGACCGACATTGCAACACTGCAGATGACAAATGCATGGTTGGCTGCGATGGGAATTCTTTGTTGTCCGATACCTAGTCGAGACTTTGAAATTTAAGCGAGAGAATGTCAAGAACATTTCCTCTGTGGATGACTACCCGACAGCATTTGCCAACGGTGAAATCAGGCAGCTTTCTTCACCGCTCCACACGCGGAAGTCTTCCTCGCAAAATACTGCAAGGGCTTCATCAAGGCGGGGCCTAATTACAAAGTTGGTGGCTTGGGCTTCGTGAGTTTCTTTAACTTTATTATTTATTAATTATTTTTGCTTCAAGCTACCAAGCTAGGGGACACTGAACCCTTTAGAGTCTTTGTTAATTTGCTTCTTCACTTCCATTTTCCATGTACTTGTCATAATCCATTTGTATAGGTTAAGTTGTTGGCTTTACAGTGTCATATAGTCCGTTTAGTTCTGTCTCTTAAAAATGCTTTTCAATTGAAAATTCGAATTTTTATACTTTTATCCTTTTGTGTATCTCAGGCTTTCCCAAAGGGTTCACCTTTGGCCATCGACTTTTCAAAAGCAATTCTTCAAGTGATGGAGAGTGGAGATGTCGGAAAACTGGAAAAAAGCATGCTACCAGGCGTTAATTGCACATCTTCTCTAAAGTTGGGCAGTGGTCCAATAGGACCCGAGCCTTTCTCTAGTCTTTTTACTATTTCAGGCGTCATTGCAGCATTCGCTATCTTAATTACATTTGTGAATACTGCGGCCAAGCGTGTAGATAAGTTGAGCTGTGGCAATGGGTTTTGGAGGTGGGCTTATATATACCTGATTAAAAGCTCTCGAATTTACAAATTTCACCACTCAAGAAGTCGTCCTAAACAAAACGGAGCGGCCGTGGTTCCAATTTGAGTATTGAATAAGTGGCCGAACGTTTCCCTTCCTGATTTGTAGATAAAGAATGTCTCGTGTATATATTGGACTAAACAATGGAAAATAAATAAATAAATAAATATATGTGATGTTAAGTTTGAATCTATTTATTTCACGTTCAAAAAACAATAATGAAAAAAAATTAAGTGCATCAAGTGTAGTTTTTTACATTACATTTGGTATTAGGAAAAGTGAAAAATCCTTTAAAAGGTCTCTCAAAAGAACTTTGGCTTAATTTACAACTTGTTATGTGAATTTATTATAAAAGTAAAAATTGTTGGAAAATTAAACTAGGTGACCTTTTTTAGTAACATAATTTAATATATGACCTTTTTTTATTTGGGGAATTAACTGTTTGTCATTTTTCAAATTTGGTTAATAAGTGATTGACTATGAAATTTGATGATCGACTAATGATCAAGCAGTGATTGACTATGAAATTTAGTGATTTACGTTATGGTTAATCAGTGATTAACCGTACGTTAATTATTGATTGACTATTATGTGGTCAATTAATTATTAACCGTTTAAGAAAATTGATTAAACTTTGACCATTTATTAAAAATCTTCTTAAAAAAAAAAAAAAGAAGCTATTTAACTATAAATCCCAATTTGTTTTCATATCTTGAGGTCTTGGGTTAGCTTCGGATAACATTTCTACGGTTACTTCATTAGAAACTGTATTAAAACCGGTCCAATCACTAATGTATAACTTAAACAATAAATTTGTATGGATTAAATTGGTGCGAAAATGACTTCATGGGATATTTAAATCAATCCAAAAGGCCCTCGATAAATGAGTTAAAAACTTATACTATAATTAAAAAAAAAAACTGTTTAAGCTTGTAAAGTAATTTACTAGTCAAATATTAAGTACCGCTTGTTAAAAAAAATTAATTACTTTCACTAGAAAAACATTAATTACTAGTCAACAAACTACTTAATTAATGGCCTGTTTACCCTATCTATTTAAGTCTCTCCGTGCGTTTGTGAGTAGGTCCCCGTCTCTCTCTAACCCGACCTTGAATTCCGCTTCAAATTTAGCCTACATTTGGAATTTAGGTTGAGTTTGAATTTAATTGTATTTTAACGGGTATTTTTTATCTTTTTCTAAAAAAAATCCAACAAAAATTATAACTACATTTGGAATTTAGGTTGAGTTGAATTTAATTGTATTTTACGGATGATTTTTTATCTTTTTCTGAAAAAGTCAACAAAAATTATAACTAGTTTTTAAAAAATCAATAAACTTTAACCTAAAAATTTATTGTATCTCAAATTCAACCCAAATACCAAACATACTCTTAATAAGTCAGCTTCTAAAATTTCATTTATGAATCCTTTACTCATGTCGTTGCCTTCAATAATATAATGACACATTGTATTTTAATTAAGATATCATACTGTAATAATCAAAGAACATTATGTATGATAATAATATTAGAGGGACATAATAAACACAAATAGAAAAACATACGAGCCCAATCCCAGCTCCTCCGGAATAGCCTAGGACCATGTATTATGGAAGATTTCCGAAACCACGTGTCGACTAATCACTTGTCAGAATTCCCAAACCCAGCACCATATTCGCATGAATAATTTAAAAAAAAAAAAAAAAAACTGTCAAAGAAGTTGTTAGCCTCACTGGCCTCCAAAAAACGCCTAGCCAATCACCTTCCTTGAAAACGACACTTCAGCGCACTCACCCGACAATCTCGGGGGGCGGATCGTAGCATTCACGACTTTATGAGGTCCGTACGCATATTCAACGAACGCCCCCGTAAGGCCCAAATTCGAAAGCCTTATTTCCCTTCCCCTTCGCCCTTCTACTTAGATCTCCGCCGACGCCAGCCAGTAGCCAGTAGCCAGTCGCCAGTCGCCAGTCGCCAACATACCAAATTTCCTTTTTCCTTTTTTCTTTTTGATCTTTTTTTTACTATTTTTTCTCTCTCTGTAATTAAAAAGTCAGAAATGATTAAAATAATACGACATAAGAATTTGCCTCCAAGATTCCAGTTCATGCGAGGAAAACGATGGCGTCGATTGCACTCAATTCCCCAGAAAGTACAATTTTTTTACAATTCCGGGCCAACGACAAATCACCCCCTAAGATAAGACAGCCTTGCGAACCATATAAATATACACACACACACACACACACACACAAATCATATGTGCCAGTTCATAGCCTGCTAAGCTCGGACTTCCTGTACTTGGATCTGCCCTCGAAACTCCCGAATCTCGCAGTCTTCTAGGGTTTCAAGTATAAGCTCGTCGATCTCCGGAAATGCTTCACTGATTCGATATTCACTATTGTTCAAGGAGTTTTTTCTTGGTGTTTTTGTTGACCAAGGTTAATCGGACTCTGAGAATGGACGGTGGTGATGGAACGGTGAGGTTGGGGGCTCTGAACTTGAAGGCGGATCGAGGCGGACTCGATTCGGGTCCGGATGGTTCGGTTTCGTCGCCGGTGACCAGGCAGAAAGCCGCCGCGGGCGAAGCAGTTCATAGAGAACCACTACAAGAACCATCTCCAGGGATTGCAGGAGCGGAAAGAGAGGTAAATTGTTTCGTTTCTTTCTTTCTCTCTCTCTCTCTCTTTAAAATTTTATTTCGTTCTTTGAATACATATCGAATCCAATTTGATGATTTCTGGTTTTACGGAAGCTTGAGTTTTTTCTGCAATTATCAGTTGGTTGAAATACCGTGGCTTTAATTTAGGTTTCGTTTGATTGATTGAGTTTGTAACTCTAATTTAGGTAAATTGAGGAGTTGATCAAATCAAACGGTTGCAGAATCAAAAAAAAAAAAAAAAAAAAGTTTTTATAGAACAGAATCACAAGTCTTTTTTTTACTCTTTCAGACGTAGAGCACTTCAGAGAAAGGCACAAGAGGCTCAGATATCTGTTGAGGAACAAGAGCAGATGCTGAGGAATTTAGAGCGGAGAGAAACCGAGTATATGAGGCTGCAAAGACGTAAAATCGGAATTGACGACCTTCGAACAATTGACTGTAATTGGTAAAGGTGCATTTGGTGAGGTATAGAAAACTTTACAAAATAACATCTTGTTGACTTAAATGAATGTTGTTGTTGAGTAAATAGCAGTTATTAGATGCACAAGTTCAGCAGACGATAGTTAGTCAATTAAGTAATGTTCACCGATTGATTATTTTGTGCATCCCATTTACTATCTCTTATTTTTTAATTAGCAAGACTATGTAAGTTTCAATTCATAATAATGAATCGGCAGAGAATATCTTGTATGCCTCATTTATGTCACGTGATTTATTCAGTGGTCCCATATGTATGCAGGTGAGGTTATGTCGTGCAAAAAATACAGGAGAGATTTTTGCCATGAAGAAATTGAAGAAGTCGGAGATGCTTAGCCGTGGACAGGTGACTGAAAAGTATCCAATTTATAGAAATACACCTTGTTACATATGAGGACTTTTTTTAATGCTAAAAGCGGAAAGCACAAGAAGTTTATGAACAACATTTAGCAATTGAAAGTATCTCTAAGCTATACTTTATCAGGTCTCAATGTTCTTGGAAGCTCCGAAAAAGCGTTCTTTAACATTTTTTTCTTTTTGCTACTTTTTCACATGCTTATTACCAATCAAGAAAAACAGCGAAATGTGAAAACTAACGAGAAGCTTGGGATCAAAAGATATTATTTTACATAGAGGAGAATCAGTTAATGGCAGTGGAAAATGTTCTGTTTTTGGTTTGTTTGATTTGAAATTAAAATTTACCTATATGATTGGGGTTCATCATGGTAAAGTACTTATTGCCTGCTTCATTATCTTTGAACAAATTAGGTTGAGCATGTCCGGTCCGAGAGGAACTTGCTGGCTGAGGTTGATAGTCGCTGCATTGTTCAACTGTTTTATTCTTTCAAGATTCTGATTTCTTATACCTCATCATGGAGTATTTACCTGGTGGTGACATTATGACACTATTGATGAGAGAAGATGTTCTTTCTGAAGATGTTGCACGCTTTTACATTGCAGAAAGTATTCTAGCCATTCATTCCATTCATCAACATAACTATATTCATAGGTATGGCAATAATCTGCTGTTTGTTTCATTCAACCAAACCCCTGAACATTAGTCTCAGCAGGCTGTGCTTAATACTTTGTGCTAAGTGAAACCAAATTTAGGGTGTACCTGGCTGAGGAACCAGACTTTGTATATACTGCCCTGTTGTTCTAAATTGGTTGCCATGAGACTTGGAGAAGAATTTTTTAGCTTTATGGTTACAAACTGGCGTGAGGTTAGAGTGGTCTAGACCTAACCAATGAAATAACAAATCTATGAGACCTATATTTTGTCGATATACACCTAAAAATTTCAAGTTGATCATAGAATTGGCATTCATTTAGATCTTCTGCATGTGAATTGTCCAACTGAGGTATGCTTGGGCCAAAAAAAAAAAATTGTTGAAGATTTTTTTCTCTCTTTACTTTTTATTGAGTTTGATTTAGAGGTAACAAAAAAAAAAAGAAGAAGTTATTTCCTGTGTATATGCACTAACACACACCACGTGCACATATATTGTCAGTAAAATAAATAAGCCGATGCTCACTCTGCTATTATTCTTTTCACAGGGACATTAAACCGGATAACCTGATATTGGACAGAAATGGCCATTTGAAACTTTCAGATTTTGGCTTGTGTAAACCTCTCGATGATAAGTATTCAACAATGCTATTGGAAAATGAAGATTTGATGACTCAAGAAGCCATTTCTGAAAATGAAGGACAATCTGCCTCTGATAGAGTCCCTTGGATGATGCCAAAAGAACAATTACTGCAATGGAAACGCAATCGCCGTGCATTGGTATCATTATTCTTAAGATCTCCTTTCTTTTTATTCCTCTTACTTTGGTTTAGTAACTTTAGTTGTTGTATGAGGATTCATATGTTAGTGAACCTGTTCAATGGTAATTTGTGGCTGGTGTTCATTATTGCTCACATCTATATCCTACAGGCCTTTTCAACTGTTGGGACTCTTGACTATATGGCTCCTGAAGTGCTGCTCAAGAAGGGGTATGGAATGGAGTGCGATTGGTGGTCACTTGGGGCTATTATGTACGAAATGCTTATCGGCTATCCTCCTTTCTGTTCTGATGATCCAAGGATAACATGTCGCAAGGTAAATATAAGAGTTGTGTCCTCAGATATATCAGAAGTTATCATGTGAAATTTTTTAAATGATTTATCTTTCTTTCTTTGGCAGATAATCAATTGGAGGACATGCCTGAAATTCCCTGAGGAACCAAAAGTATCAGATGAGGCTAGGGATTTGATCTGTCACTTGTTATGTAATGTTGAAACAAGGTTGGGAACCCGAGGAGTGGAAGAACTAAAGGTAACTGCCTTTCAAGAAAAGGCAATATTCTTTATTAGTATCAGGAAACTTGAGAAAATTATTTCTCAAATTTTGCATATCGGTAGATTGTTTGGTCAATGCAAGTCTAGAAAATTAGTGTTCCGACTTTGCAGTTTGTACTTTTAGAGGATTTGAGTTGGGCACTCTTCTAAGCTGAAGTTTTTCTCAGGCACATCCATGGGTTCCAATGCATTCAATGGGACAAGCTGTATGAAATGGAAGCTGCGCATAAACCTACAGTCACCAGTGACTTAGACACGCAGAATTTTGAGAATTTTCCTGAAGTGAGTAATGGAAATTCAATGCATTCAGTCCTTTTCGGGATTAAATCTGTTATGAAAATGCACGAAATGCTTGCAAGTCTGATTATCTTTCAACACAAGTTACGCAACTAAGCCTTGGCCATAACTTGTGGAAACAAGTATCCTTAGTTCCACTAAAACTGAAACTTGCTTAAATACCAGTGCAGCAGTTAAAAAGTTCTTCTCTTAATCTTTTTCTTAAATAAAAATTCTATGCCAAAGCTTTTCTGTTGGTTCATCCCTTGGTCTCTCAATTCTTTTTATAGGTGGAGGCCAGCCATCTACAATTCCAACAGTGGGACCTTGGAGGAAGGTATCGCACTTTTTTTTTTTTTTTTTTGTCAATGGAATTTGATCTCAACATCTTGTAACATAATATCAAATTATCGTGAAATCATGCCATAGTAAATTCATTATTCTCTTGGGATAAAGAATTTATCATCCTGTTTGATTTCTTTCAAATGCTAATCTGGAAAATATACCCACCTCTAATAAAATCATAGCAAAATATATGTCCTAGTCCTATATCTTGTTAAGGTCCTCCTTCCGTTCTGAAAGATTATGTCACTGAATAATTGGAACCCCAAAATGTAGAAAAGTATTGAGATGAGGCAGTATTTCCTTGAATTTGACCAACTATACAGGATTCTTTAACCTTTTATTTTTTATTTTATTTTTACAAGTGTATGGTTCTTTGATGTTGCAGATGTTGACATCGAAAGATACAAATTTTATGGATATACTTTTAAGAAATCAGATGTCCTTAAGTCACTTGAAAATTCTGGTATGCTCTTATACCTGATTAACTTCTATACATCGCATTACAAACTTGGCAAGGAACAATCAATTCTTGATTGCTTTAATTTTTATGTTAACACCCTTCTAAGATAGAAGGATGCAAAAAAAGTTAAATTAAATTAAACTAAAAAAATTGAAAAATTAAAATTAAAATTAAAATCAGGGATGCAAGTGTCAGAAATGGATTGCTTTATTATTACATGGTTTAACATTGGTATTGGTTAGGTTTAGCTCTTCTATATAAATTTTTGTGTATCCCTTTGCTCAAGAGTCCGTCCTTGTACGCAACTCAGCAAGGAAAAAAGGAGAAAGAACTCTGTCACATTTGGGATTTTGCAGTTTAAAAGGCAATTCCAGCCAGGATAATAACTCTGTGCTGCAAAATTTTGCAGTATGTGAACCCAAGAGGTTCCATTATGAATGTGATGAATTTTTGGGTTTTCTGCGTATACTACTTGCTGAGAAGGAAACTAATTTAGTAGATTAGGTAAAACTGATATACTACTTGTAGGAAAGAACACTCGCATGACATCAAATGCAACCTTTAAGTTAAAATGTATTAGACTTATATTTTGGTGTGAATTGCAGGTACAGACATGAGATCACATGAATCTTCAAACTCTCCTTCTCTGATATCCTTGTTAGGTATGCTTAGCAATTGTTGATCTTAATCCTACTTTCTAATGGGCTGTAGTCTAATATCCGTATTTGACAACTGGGCGTAGCATAGTGGATTGTGATCCCTCTTCCATAAGTAAAATGTTTGGGGAGCACCACAACCTCATACTTTAGCTGGAGAGATTGATTGATGTGATCAATTTCTAATCTTATGTTACTTGTTAATTTTTAAAGACTGAGACGCTTAAATACCACCAGCTGTCTTTGTATTAAGACTTCCGAGGCCTGGTTGGTCCGTCCAAGCTTAAAGTCTAGCACCATATCAATCAACCTTGGCAAGTTTGTCTTGCTTGCCATTGTTTTTTGTGCAGCCTTTGGGTGGTCAATACTGGTTTTGCGACTTTCCGTGGTGCTTGGCTTAAGAATCAACACAAAACTTGATTTGAAATGTTCTTTACGGTGCTGAAACTGGTGGTAATAAGTTGGCCTATAATTTTGTTTTCTGCTTTCTGCTATTACAGGTCGATTGACTTGCAAGAAACCGTGATATCGGAGGATGAGCAGAAGCATGAAACATGAGGGGTTTTTTTTATTTTTATTTGTATTTTTTATTTTAGGAGACTAGGAGTAGGTGACATTATTTTCTTTGTGCGCATATTGAGACAGAAGCTGTTATAGAAGACTTGAACGACAAAATGGTTGCCTTTAAGGCGCCAATAAAGAGTTCAGCTATAAGAGTTTATACAGTCTTGGGGGCATATTATTTCTTTTTCGACCAAATTACGTGACAAAAAGGACAAACGTGATCTGGAAAAGCCAATAATTTATTTTGGTACGTTTCTTCTTTGTCTATCCGATATGCTTAACATAGGACCAAATTCCAATTCATGCAGTTTTGTTGTTTATTTCTCGTTTATTATACGAAATCATATTTTCGAGAATACCGGAAATTAAATATTGTTGATTAAGAGATATAATTTAAATATTTCGAAAAATGGATCATTAATAATTGAAAAAGAAAAGGGTGAATTTAAAAATAAAAGAATGAAAAGATCCTTAAAAGACGGGGAAAAAAAAAAAAAAAGCGGCATCGCCGACTTGCCGGTTACGATAATGATGTGCGTTAGAGTGCTTGGCCGCGTAATCTAAATTCCTAAAGCTAATTGATTAAAAAGGCAAAAAATATCTCCCTATGGATCAGATTTGTTACAAGCTAACGTGGATGTATTTATCTTTTCTTCAAAGATTATTATGTGGTTGATGTTATTATTCGACATTTGAAGGTTTTGTTGTGACAGGTCTTGCTAAGAAATTTGATGGAGTTTTCCCTTTTAGTGACGTGGAAGCTTTAGCTATCTTAGTCAATCTTTTTATGAGCTTGTTAAGTTAGTCTAAATCTCTAATTTGTGAAGTTATATGCATTGACAATAGTTCAAGTATTGAAGATTTTCCCTATGTTTGGATGATATATACAATTTCCAAAATTGAAATTTTTTGTAATAATTGATTCTATAATTGACATATCCAATTTTTTGCAATTAGTGTATTAGACGCTTCTTGTTTATAATAATTGATTCTATATTCTAATAAAAGAAAAAAAAAAGTCTAACATGTTTAATTAAAATAAACAAATTAGAAGCAAAAAAAATCAAAGTACCCAATTTTGAGAAAATTACTTAAATAATCACCTTTTTTCATCTATTAATCAACATAATACAAATCCTCACTTTGATCAACATGACACAAATTTTAGTTAATTTTAATTTAATTTTATGTCTTATTGGTCTAGTATTAATTTTTAATATCATATTGGTGCATTGATGTCTAAATTGTCATTCAAGTATTTTCCCCTTTAATTTTTGACAATAATTATAAACATATCCTCTCAAGTACAACCGTTACAACGAAGTACAATATAATATATATATATATATATATTTTTGAGAGAACACATCATCTATATTTACATCAAATGAATAACTAGAAACTTAAAGGAAAAAAATTACTTTTTTATAATATGTTATTATTATTTTTCTGATTACTAGTTTTTAGACATTATAATTTTTCTGATTACTAGTTTTTGTCTAAATCTACTACTACGAGTAGATTATTTTTTTAAAAGTAATAATATAACGACTCAATTTTATGTATTAAAAGAAGACAAAAGACAAATTTTCTATTATTAGAAAAACATGAATTTTATTTAATTTTGTTAAAATTGCTTCACTGCCACGTTTGTAATGGTTTTATTATTACTAAATCTTGATCATAAATAAATTATAAAGTATTATTAATTATCGGGATTTTATTAAAAAAAAGATTTATATATACTTGATTTTAATGTGTCAAGATATATATATCAAATATATCTATATTTTTTAACGTCATAAGAATCCGTCTTAATTAAAGAGGTTCGTCACAAATCCTAAAATATCATTTACTTTATTTGATGTATTTATATCTCTTCAATGAGTTAGGGTTAGTTTGGTGTTTTAGTCCAAATTAAGATTTTCAAACTTTTTTTGTCTTTTTCCCAAAAAATTTTTGTCTTTTTCCCAAAAAATTTTTTATCTTTTCTGAAAATTCAAAAAAATTTACTATTTAAACTTAAAAATTTCATCTCAAACTTACACACCAAACACCCCCTTAATAAATTTGTTTAGTCTGCCCGCTCTCTCTGAGCTCGAGCTTGGTTCATTGAATTTCGTTTCTATCAAAAAGAATTAGTAAACTTTTCCGTTTAAAAAAAAGAACACCAAAAAAAAAAAACTTAAAAAAAAAACATATTTAATACTTAAGTTAAAATATATATTTTGTTTCGTCATTATCCAAACAAAAAAAAAAAAAAAAAAAACCAAATCGAACCTTTTCTTTTCTGGAAAAGAAAATAATAAAAAAAGAAGTTGAAGACGATCACGAAGAGATATTTTGGATATTTTGGAAGGTGGAACAAAATATCTTGGGGCGTTTTGTGACTTTCTGCCGAAGCAGTTACCGCAGTGATGACGTGGCAACAGTGGTGGACCATGACACGTGTAAAAAGCAGTGACAACTGTAACGTTCTTTGTCCCGACCGCCATCCAAAAGCGCACATTCCGTTTTCCTTCTTCCTCTTCTCCTTCCCCCTCTCTCCTTCCCCTCTCTCTCCCTCTCTCTCTCTCTCTCTCTCTCTACACAAATTTAGCGGTTCTTCTTCTCCATTTTTCTTCTTTAAATTTTGAGTATATGAATAATTTCGTAGCTACAGGAACAGGAGTTTTGATAACCAGATTTCTGGGCTTTCCAGTGCAAGGCCTTCCCGGTTGACTTCGCCGGACGACCACCCTTCTTCTAGCATGGTATTTTCTTCTTCCTTCTCTCCATATTCCCTTTTTTTTTTTTCACTTTTTAATTTTTCTTTTTTGTTTTTGGTTTCTCGTTAATGACTTTTTTTTCGTAAGGGGTTTTAATTTTTTTCGAGTGGTTGTGTACTTTTGTATTTGATATATATATATATATATATATATATATTATTTCTTGATTTTAGTTTTGTTTCAGCCGAAAATGTGATTTTTTTTTTAATGTTAATGAAAATTTTAAAATTTCTTTCAAATCGTTTAATATGAGTTTTGTTCCAATTTGTTTCACTATACAGATACAGAAATATGAGTTTATAAGTTTCTACTTTCCTTCTAAACAAACGGTTTACTTTGGGAAACAGATTAGTGTATCTTTATCTGATATCTCCATGGACAACATTAAAAAAAATAGAATAAAAACAAAAGAAAGAAAGTTTGCTTTTCTCTTTCCTGTTTGGTTGTTATTTTATGAGTTGAAAATTGCTTGAAAATATCTGCAAGAGGACCTCGTCTTATAAATGGTGAAACTTGTGTGTGTTAGAGTGCTATGGCGACGCCAGAATCCATGTCTGAAGAGTGGACAGATGAGAAACACAGCTTGTACCTTAAATCCATGGAAGCATCTTTTGTTAATGAATTATATGATTCCATGGAATTGCTTGGATGGCAACCAGAAATGAAGCGTCTCTCTCATGCCAAACCATCAAATCAAGCACATACCAATCTTCGTGCCCCTCCTGGCCAGGTCTCACCCTAATCTTTTATATATATATATATATATATATATATATGTATGTATGTATGTTGCAGTTTGTGTTTCTCAACTCTAGTTTTCTTTTTTCTTTTTTTTTTTAATTTAATTTTTCAGTTTAAGGTCCTTCGAAGTGGGTGCTGGCAAAAGGTCAATTTTGCAAGAGGTGAAACTCAAATAATGAAGACCAATGAAGCTCATGGCAGCCGCAGCGTTCTTTCGAATCCGTGGATCCTACACTTTAGATCTGCCCACAAGACGCAAGGCCTCGAGTCTTGTGGTGTCACGAAACGTACTGCCTCGGTAAACCGAGCAAATGATTTGGACAGGAAGAAAGCAACGTCGCGTTGGGGAGTTTCTAGTTCGAAGCAATTTCGATTTCGTGGCCCTACTAGCTTGTGCCATGAGGATTTACTTGGCAGCAAGACAGGTATACAACTATGTTTTGGTGTTTTAATGCTGAATTTGTTCGTATGAGGTTGGTTAATTCCAAGATGTCCGTGAAGGTGATTGGGGAATTATCTTTGTTGGTCCAACTGTTTTAGATTCTTGCAGTTTGTTTCTTTTAATTTTGAAGTCGGTTTAGGAAATCAAAATTTAGAAAGAGGGTAATCTTATAAACCAGTAGGAGATCATCGCTCTACAGTGATAGTTGACTTTCTCGATTTTGATTGTTGCAGAGGTTTCAGACCAGAACTTTGTTGATGGGGATATTGAAGAAGAGAAATCAAAAAGGGTGAAAACAGAAGAACTCGATCCTCATTCGGCTAATGATCAGGTAATAGAATATGTTTGCACATTAATTCTTGCTCAAGATTGTTCTGTTATGTTGACATTGAAATCTTGATTGTTGTCCCTCTCTTCTCTGATTTAGGTGGTTCCTCATCGCCAGCCTTAGTAACAACTGGCCTAAATAAGAACGGGAACGGTATGCGAGATCGAGATTTCTAATTGAGGAGTTCATTCATTGAGCCTGCTTTTATAGTTGTGATGACTAGCCAACAAAGTTTAGATTGCTGTATCAAAATTGCTTGTCTAAGCGAGAGAGATTCATCAGTCATGCATTCAAAGGGACTAGACAGTTAAAATAGGGTGGTGCAGAAAGGAGGGTGGACAAGGTAGAATAATTTATAAGTGTTGCTGAAATGTTTAAGTAAGGTAGATGTTTTTATTTACAGTTCATTTTGGTCTCATTATTGTATTTTCTTTGTGAAAAAATGCAAACGCGTCACGTAGTAAATTATTATATGCTAGCTAAGATGTTTCTGCTGCAAAAGTCCGGACTCTAGCTTCTTCTTTCTCTTGATTGTTTTGTTTTGAGAATTCTTTTAATTGTTGGGTAAAGCCATTAAGAGGGGGGGGAAAAAAAAAAAAAGTTGATTAAAGAAAAATGAACCAAAAATGCTAGAGCAAAAGGTGTAGGTGCTTTATTTTTATTTTTATGTTATTTTTGGAATATTGGAAGAAAATTTTTTATTAGAAAGATCGGAATTGAAAAAATGTTAATGAATATCAGTAGTGTTAAACCTTATTCACTTATATAATGCAAGTTGTATAAAATTAGAGATCATCTTAACATCGAGGTTGGTACCAAGTGTTTTTAAAATGTTGTTGGGCAGTGTTTAAGTTCAAGTATGTTCCGGCGCACTTTGAATAAATTTCATTGCTGATTTTTTATTTTTTGTTTGGGTACCTTGTTTTGATATTGCTATTATCTTTGATCCTACATTTGTTGATTTTAAGGTAAATATTTGAAATAAATATTACATTTACGGTAAAACCTTTCTGAATGCATTATGGTCAAGGTTTTGGGAGGATTTTATGAACTTTTTTTTTTCTCAACATAAAATTATACATTTTGATATAATATGAATCAAAATTTACATCTAAAATTCATCCAAAAAAAAAATCTAAAATGGCAAAGAAAAACAAAGAAATAAAGATCAACAAGGACACGTGTCATTTGTCTGGACATCGACATATTTTCCAGATTTTTCAACGAGGCTTTTGCCATGTGCATCTTCTAAGACAAGAAGGGGGTTTTTTTTTTTTTTTTATAAATATTTTTATTTATTTTTATTTAATAACCAAACTTTTCTGAAACATAATAAAATGAGAAGCACTTCCTTTTTTCCCTCCCGGTTCCTAATTCTCCAGTTTCCCTATCCCTCCCTCCCTTGATTGATTCAAGTTTTCTTCAACAAACCAAGAAATCTCATTTACGCGCCTTGTCGCGTGATTTCACTCTCGGAATTTCCCCGGTTCCCTTCTTCTCTCCCTCCTCGTCACAATCCCTAATTCGATTTTTCGTCGCTGTCATTCTAATCCCTAAGATTTTTTTCCCCTCAAAATTCGATCATATTTCACAAAAATTCGCAGATTTTTGTCATTCTTCTGATCACACCAGATTTTTTTTGGGAGCTTTTACATCCCCTTTTTGGAAAAATTTAGGATTCCCCTCATCATTAGAAAAATTCTGTACAATGCCGCCATTTACGTCGACGTCGAAGGTGGTGGGGTCCTTAATATCGCGACGAAACGGCATAAAGCATCTGGTTCGGCACGCCGGGGACCGTAAATCGCATCAGATTAGATGCTTTAGTGGAATTGCGGGATTCGAGACCCCATTGATGCGTGAATTGATGGGCAGCAAACGACAACAAGATGTTTGTTCTTCCTCGTCTTCGTCGATTTTTTCCAACGTTAATAACCTTCAGCGGCGGAGTTTTCTCGGTGTCGGCGACGGCGAAGAGGGCAATGTTCTTTCCAAAGTCTATGAGGAGAGACGCGTGTTGGGGTAAAACTTTGTTCAAGGCCTCTTTTTTTTTTTTTTTTGGTATTTATACTGATGGGATGTTTGGATTTAGGTATTCTCCGGAGCAATTATTTAATGTGGTTGCTGCTGTTGATTTGTATCATGATTTTCTCCCATGGTGTCAGCGATCTGAAGTACTTAGACATTATCCCGATGGGTCATTTGACGCCGAGCTGGAGATTGGGTTTAAGTTTTTGTTGAGAGTTATGTTTCCCATGTGGAATTAGAACGACTTAAGAGGGGTAAAGGTAAAATTTTTGCTAAACACTGCCATTAATTTGCTTCATATATATAGAAAAAGATATATACTTTTGTATGTGCTGCCAATTACTGTTGGACTGGTAAGGATGAGTTCTGGGAAAGTTTTGGTGTTCTATTAGGTAGTGGAGTATCAGTTTTAGAGAGCAATACAGCAGAAAAAATTGATATTCCTTATAATTCTGGCCTCAACTTTCGAAAAGGACGAAAATATATGAACTTATTCTAGCTTGATGTCCAATGTTGACAAAGATCTTTTACGTGCAAATCATGTCTCGGGCTCTCGGCACAGTAGCCAATGTCACTATTGCATTTAATGCTTCAATATGTAGTTCTTGTTACACTGATCAACTTTCTGCTTGAGGGAACTTGTTAAAGTGTTTATGTGGCTTCTATAAGTTCGTTATGTTATCATTATCTATTTCTGCTATCTGGATTTTTGCTTGTAATTTTGATCTTTATTTATTTCTTTTCCTCACAGACGACTGCGTCAGATACCACACTTTTTGACCACTTGATAAATATATGGGAATTCAGCCCTGGACCAGTCCCGGGATCTTGCAACCTTTATTTCTTGGTAGATTTTAAGTTCCAGTCACCACTTTATGGCCAGGTAAATTTTTTTGGTTATATGTTTCTGGCATTACCAACTTTACCTGTATGCTTATTTAGGACTATTTAGATTTGCTTTGAGTCCCAATGTCATGCATCAAAGAATACTTGATAAAAAATTTGATAGCTTTTTTTGTTTTCTTCTGGATATGAAATAATAATAAACACCTTTGAGTTAGTTTGACAGGGCTATGCATTAGTTTTGCCTGTTGAAATGGAGCAGGGGATATATGCATTGAGGGATATGTCCTCATGTACTTTCCGGCATACTAGGACTAACAAATTGAACGCTTCCTGTCCCTACCATTCCCCCCCCACCCCCCCCCCCCCCCCCCCCCCCCCCCCCCAAACAAAAAAAAACTTTGCCGCAATAACAGGTTGAGTGATAGTATAAGCCCAACATCTTTGCCTTTAAGACATCAACAATATGACATCATCATCTACTTTCACATTTCAAAGTATCTTGCTCCTAAGTTTGAACAGAAAGGGATGGCTGGTTTTCTCAATTTTCTATACTTGAGATAGAACAAGAGAAACGAGTAGCTGAATTTTGTTTATTTATTTGTTTCTCATTTTCTTGTTGCCTATATCAAATTTAATGATAGCTGACATGTCCAGTTTTAGATTTCTTTGCGAAGCACGTAATGATAGCCAAATTTGTTGTTTTGATTCTTGAATGGTTTTAGTTGGAGACTGACGGAACTGTGACAGTTTCCATGACAAAGCTAGAAGGATCATTCAGTTTCAATCTTTTTTGCTTATGCATATTGATTATTGAGCATCTCATTTGCACATTTTCTACTTTGTGATTATTATGATCTAAGATCCCATCTTGGGTAAATGGCTCATAGTGGTTTTAGATGTCCATTATTTGTCTCATGGTGGATGTTTAAAAAGGAAGATTGGCAACGTTGAAACTGTTCGTTGTTTGTCAGGTGGCATCCATGTTCTTCAGGGAAGTGGTCTCTAGACTGGTTGGTTCATTTAGCGAGCGCTGCCGAATGATATATGGGCCAGGAGTACCGGTTCTCGAAAATTCATATGGACAGAGCACTTGAAAGTTGACATACAATGTGCACCGGGTAGTATTTTTGTGTGGCATTCAACCATTGATGCTATACTGATGATGTTTCACACTTAGAAATCTCTCCAAACACCAATTTTGTCATAATTTATCAGTTATTGTCCGTTCATGTTTGGTTTCATTTCTTGTATTTATACCTCGGTTGCGTCTTAAAACGTGGGGAAAATTGGGCAAGAAGCAACGAGCATTTACTTGGCTGATAAATGAAAATTTTTTAGCTTTTGTTCAAGTTAAATGTTGGAGGATTTGCTAGATAGCGAAATTCGTTGCTCATGAATTGGCTGCAAAATGCACTGGATTTCTGAGGTCCAGGTTGATCTGTGCATATTCTTGAATCTTGACTTTATTACCAACAAATTTTGATCGAGTTTTTTTTTTTAATTATTTTTTAAACGACAAACAAGCTAGAGCAATTGCAATATATGGCATACTCATTAGAATAGAACCCTTTTTTTTTGGGCTGAAATTAGAATAGAACTTAAATATAGTAATTTAAAAATGTTTAGAATTAGTATAATTATGTACTAGTAACTATTAAAACGATATTTATCCCTCAAAAGGAAAAAAAAAATGATTTTCATCTTTTACTCTCTAAATGTGATATCTTACCTATTTGTATAATTTTTTAATTCATTTTATTTGTAATTTTTTAACATACTCAATTGCTTGATGGATACAGTAAGTAGGCCGAGGAGTCCATAGGTGCCGTCGACTAGATTTACCTCGTGGGCTAAATTAAGCTCTCATCCCCAGAGTTAGACGAGGCTTATGGGCGATCTCGTTTTGGGCCATAATCAGCCCTGCGATCTGGTGTTAGTTATAGAGTTCACACACATTCAATTTTGGAATACCTAACTCCGCCTAGGGTGAATTATCATCTTTTTTTTTTTTTTAGTAGATAGATTTTTTTTTTAATTTTAATTGATATAATAATTATTTAAAGACATTAATGAGAATTTGATAATTCACATATCACGTAGATTCATTAGAGATTTATTTATTTATTTTTTTTTTTTCAGATATACTTTCTTGTTTTTGGGTTTGGAAGGCTAGCTGGGGAGTTGGGAGATAAAAAGATGGCAGGTCAGGCATGTGCGGTTGAAAATACCATTGGTGTCATACCTCTTCTATTCCCTTCGTTACTACATAAATTTCGGAGCTCATCAATGGAATAGAAAGGATATAACTCAAGTTGACTCAAATGAGGGGCCGAGTTTTCACTCATGCTACGACACACTCAAAACTGCACAGCAAATTGGCTGGACAGAGGTCCTAAAGTAGGGAAATGAAGTATCGAACCCCTAAGTACATCCTAAGTGAAGAAAGAAAAGTGATCTTTACCACTACATCAATCCATTCGTGATCTTTCTTCATACAATTTGCTAAATGCAATTGAGGGTTTGGTATTGAGAGCAAGGAGTGTTTGTACCCAGAGAGTACGTACAAACACAACAGGTAAAGTATAATCGAACAGAAATAAAGCTTATGTTCCTAAAATAATAATAATAATAATTAAAAAATTAAAAAGAAAAATTAGAAAATAAAAGCAGCTCAACCAATTCATGAGTACTCTTTATTGTACATGATATGTCATGTTTTCTTCACTTACTGTTCGTTACACCCGCAACATTATGAATGGACATATGTCATGTTTCATGAATTTCAAAGACCAGAAGTAATTTTCACGTTCACTATTCATAATATATATTATCAAAACTTTTTAGCTTTCAAAATTTGTGACAAAAAAAGAAATCTCCATCTGTCATCAAAACGAGTCAAGCATTGCACACTTTAACTTTAAGCATGTGAGGACGTGGGCAAATGGTAACATTCCCGACCAACAAAACAACAAAGGTCATGACGATAATTTAGATTTCAAATCCGAAAATCCTTACCTTAACCCCTCCTCCATTCCCACTTGTTCAGCTTTGATCAATTCGCCCAATATTAAATTTTATGAAGGCGATCGAGGCAACTATTCGAGTTGTCACGGTCAATATCTCACGTCCATGCATGTCCATTAGATGGAGTAAAATAACATATTCCCAAAAAAAAAAAAAAAAAAAAAAAAAAAAAACCCTCGTCATGCATGCATTAACCAATAATTCAGGTATACTTTTGGAGATTCTCCCAGCTGGAATCCTGATTGAAACTCTCAGTTTGGGCCTTGGCGTGGGTCCCATTAAGATATTACATGCTGATGTTAAACCCTATTTCGTGTTCTCAGCCACAAACCATTTAATATCATGAAGAACAGCTATACAGAATAATATCTTTTTCCATTTTACCCCTTCATCGTTTGATTCAGAGTGATATATATGATCACTTTCCGCCGTATGTGTTACAACATCAAAAGCATCGAATGACCCACCTTTGTTTACCTTATCTCGTTTTTTTTTTTTTTTTTTTTTTTTTCTTTTTTGTTTTTGCTTTTGCTTTCCAGCCCTTCAACCACTTTTCCGTAAATCTTTATTGGTTTATTCCATAATTCAGGATAACTAATTGATACTTTGATCACATAATTACAAAGAGCTCTCCCATTAATCATTGAAGACAAGTGATTGATTTGGCTTTAATTAATGACATCCAAAACGATGTGTATAACGTGTATATATAGAAGTAGATCTTTTTCTATAGTTTATGGGGAAAAAAAAAAAGAAATTTATTTATGAATATGTAGTTAGGGTGTTACAGTACATATACAACATTATATAGACTTGTCTTGCTTGAACCATCTTATGGTCCAAATTTCACACCTTATTCATATAGAGAAAAGCATCCATTCCTTTCATAAGAATTCTCCCTTCTTTAAACCCTCAACATTGACCATTGGATCTTACCCTATAAATAAAATAAGGTCGGTGTCCCCCACCATTGACATTCCCTTTTTTCCAATACATGTAGAAACAAACAAAGTTTCAAACACATCCTACATGTATAATTATTACAGAATAACGAACTTTTAATCACAATATTCTAGTTACAATAATTTTGTGTGACTAAATATTATTTTAGTCAAAAAGTTGTAACTAATATACATTCAATCACAAGCTTTTATTTTGACTAAAACTTTTAATCACGGCATGATTAAAATATTTTCCGTGATTAAAAACTTCATGATTATAAGTTTTAGCCGCAACAAAATTTTTTTTTTTCTCGGTAGTAGGTTGAAGTGCATTACATGGTGATAGACTAAATGATATTGTTGCATTAAAGTCTCAAATAGTGGTTAGTGGAAGGTAAGAGTCCTTGCCGACTTGATATATGATCGGCCGCCCTCGGATATAAAAGATGTTGAGATGCATATTGAAAAAAGAATCATTGCATCACGTACGAAAAGTCAAAAGAGAAAAAAAAAAATGCGAATATATATTTTATCCTTTTTCTCCTCTATGCTTTTTATAGCTTTCCATCTATTTCTTTTTTGACCAAATATACTTTATTGTATACATATTTGTGTATATTGTTGAGCATTTAATATTTGAGGTAGGTATGCACCCGCTGTGGAGGCAGCGATTCCCTTGTAATTAGCCATTTTGACTCGTTGAAAGTGTCGATGCGTGATAATATATATTGCTCATTTATTTATTTATTTTTGTTATGATCTTTCACTCTTACTTAGGAGTATTTATGCTATAGGGTATATGATATATAACAGAAATTGTAATAAATAGCATTTTTAGAAAATTAAATGAAATAAATAGTATGATTTCATAATACGAAATCATTTACTTAATAAATTTTCAATTTAGATTAGTTACTCCAAATCTTTAAAAGATTTGTTATTTACTTCATTCTCCTTATATATAAAAAGAATGACTAAACTTTTGACGTCCAATTTTTATTAGTTTTATTATATGCACATTAAAACTATAGTCCGTCTATTAAAAAAAAAAAAAAAAAAAAGATATGTACAATTACCGAACTGCTTAAGACTATCTGTCATCTAAACTACGAGCAGTTACCGTTTGCAATTTTCACAAACTACTGTAGTAGAAATAAAAAAACCCGCTTAAACCGTCCAATAACCATCCGCCTGCTATGTAACCCTAATAGCATGAGCCACCAATTTGTCATTTCATCTAAACCAATTATTTCACAGCATCTGTACTGAAACCAACATGATGTCTCTCTCTCTCTCTCTCTCTACATACATATATATATATATATATATTTTCCTCCTCACTCAACGGCATAATATATATATATATATATAAATTCGTTAAACACGAATATTTCACCCGTGTGCCAAGGAAATACAGAAATGATTCGTATCCCTCTGCAGGCGAATCTTGTCTTCTATGAAAAAATCTACACACACACACACACACACATATATATGTTTTGTCAGCGTTTTTTCGCTCATGTATTATGATCAGAGAGTTTCGCCTGCAATGCATATCTCCTGAGATATTTTAATTATTTTGCTTTCAGTGGTCCTTTGGCTAGATCCTCTTAGGTACGATAAAGTGGAGATATATATAGTATAGCAACCTACAATAACGTACCACTAGTCCAAAAGCATGTGTCTATAAAGTGTAAAAAACATTAATTAATTTACAGAAGACAGGGATGAATAAATTTCGAATATAATTATTATTATTAGTCTTAATTTGAATAAAACCATTCCCCGCAAGTGTTAATTTATGTGCATATATATATATATATTAATGAACAAAAAGGTGAGCAAGGAAATAAACAAAGATGATGTATATTTGAAATAACAAATAAAAAAAACTACAAGGTATATATCATCTTTGTTAATTAGCTATGGAGTCTAATTACGGATGAACCTTCAGTATTTTGATAATTTCATATTTGTAATTTCAGTTAACCTAAATTTTCTTATATAAAGGGGCTCCGGAATATGGGTTAGAAATATCAAGAGATTAGGAAATAATTTAGTTGAAGATCGCTGAATTACCTAAAATATTAGATATGACCAATTATATATACGACTTCCAATATATGTATATATATCATAAGCGGCCCTCAGAAAAATCAATTTCACAAAATTTTGCATGGTACGCGCTTCATGTGCTATATATATCGTGTCCTTAAACCGTATTAAAATATAAATACATATTTGTTTATATATATATATATATATATATGTTCCAGTTAGAAACTTATATATCGCCTATGCCTCAAACATAATTGGTGATCTCACGTATATATAGAAACCTAGAATAATTACAGGATATATATATATATATATATATATATATAGATCGATATACCAACTCTTAACTTCAATTATTGGCATGACACACTATTACTAATATAAGCTAATTTTTACTTCGCCAATGAAATCCTCACTCATTATAAATAAAACGGTAATTTTCGTCCTATTTCCCCAATTAAGTTTTAATCTGTGCAAACACTTTGTATAAACATTACTTTTCAACTTGTGAAATAAAAAATTTTTTAACACATATTTAACTTTATAATTTCGATTATAATCTGACAACTGACATTTCAATTACATATCTAGTATTTATTCATGATAATCATAGTTTCTGTCTAATCAATAAACTAAAGCAAAATAAGGTCAAAGAAGAATGACATGAAAGGGAAGAGATCGTAGACATTGACAAACTCGAGTATTGCATGGACTTAAATTTTGAGCGCCTTATAAAGAGTCGACACCTGCCCCAATATATGCATAATTATTGATACATATCCTCATTATCTCCACTAGATTTCGACGGCGAATGAATCGCGAGCACCTGTTAAACACCGATAGAGCAGAGAGATCGGGAAGACGACACGTGTGTAAGAGGGACAAACAAATATCAGCTATGCAATTACGTTTTTCTCGGCCTATAATTATGGCTGAATGCACATGCAACATACCAAAAAAGAGCAGACCACCCCTTGTAGTACATATATATATTGTATGTATATAAGAAGCATTGTTAACCATGTGATACCGAGGAATATGGGAGAGTAGTACTACAGTGGAGTTGTAGGACTGAAAACGAAAGGACCAAAAAATATTGTTTTGTTTCGTGAGATTCTCACTGGCATGCAGTGTGTGTATATATATATATATGTATATATTGCTCATTTTCCCTCGTGTATGCATAGTGTATACAGCCACGTTAATTGTCATCATTATTTCGATATTGGTCGATCAATGAAAACAATATATATTATCATAAGGTTTTTGTGATAATGGGGGCGGCCAATGTTTTCGGTCAATGAAAACAATAGATATTATTATATTGTTTTTCTGATGATAGGGGCCAATGTTTTTGAGCATGCGATCTTTAGATGGATTTCTCGTTGGATTTCGAAGCTTTCAAGGTCATCTCTATTGAGATTCAACGACAAAGAATTATATATATATATATATATATATATTTCTATAATGCGGGTACATGCATGTATATGTGTATGTCCCACCGTTCTCGTGATGTCAGCTTTGGATGAGTTTTCCACATCATGATTCACAATGTGTGTGTGTGTGTATTTATATATATATCTTCTTTTTGACCTACTTATAATGTACGTACACTTTGAAATGACTGGAATCTATTTCTATTATATGTGCAAAAACAAAAATTGTGGGGGCCTACTGGGCTATCCTTACTCGTGCCAATTGTTAATTGGTTTATATATACAAGGAAGCCTTGGTACTTTCATAGATATATAGTCGTACATATTTCGTACTTGCGTGAATTGAATCATTGAGGAAAAATGCATCTAGTAAGAGCTCGGACATCTGAAATTGATATTTTAAAAATTGGGTTAGAAATATATATTTAAGAAAAAAAAATTTAAAATTATATGATATAAAAAATAATATAAAAATTTAAAATGTATTCAAAAGAAAATATGTAAAAATAGATATTGTATTATTCGTCTCGTCGATATAAGTATTTTGATATAAAAATTATATTCTTTCGATTTGAAATGATAAAATTATGGATTTTTAAAATTTAAATTTTTTGAATTCTTTCGATTTGAAATGATAAAATTATAGACTTTTAAAATTTAAATTTTTTTATAAAAAAAAATTTGATATAAAACTAAAATTTTAAAATTCAAATAATAATATATCATCTAAAATGAACACCTCAAACGAATCCTAAATTATAAAAAGATATATAATATCAAAATTTAATTATAATTACATATTTTATTTAATTATAAGATATAGAGTTTAAATTCTTCTTCTTTTTATTTAAGAAGAGGTTGAGGTTCCTCTGCTTGATCCCAACTGAAGGCTACTCGTCTTGGAAGACTCGAGAAATGGACCACCACGGATCTCGATATGTATTACATATATGTAGCTCACTACCCAGCTACGATATTGACTACCAACTGTTACAATAAATATATATTTGTGCAGCTTTATATATTTTTTAATATAATTATAATAGTAAAAACCTCTTGTATTTTAATTTTATCAAGACTTCGTTTCAATTTATGTTTTAAGAATATTATTACACTTATGTATTTCATTAATGACATGTAGAAATCAACATAACTTATAGTTGTTTTGTTTTGAGTTTTTACAAGTTCTTCGTGTTGTTTGATAGAAGAAAAATAAATAAATAAAAATATTGAACATACTAATGTCATAAATATACCTTCATGTAAATTAAAAGATTGTAAGAGAATAAGATTAAAAACTTAAATATTTATTAACATTTTTTTTGTCAAACTTTTTCCTTTTTGTTTCTTTTACAAAAGATAGAAATATTTAATTATGGTAAGTCTCGTGAATTTATATTTTTATTTCCTTCTCATTTTTCATTTTATCAATCAACTAAAATTTCTTTGGTATTTTCATGAATTTATATTTTCATCTTTGGTATTTTCTTTTTTTTCAAATTTCTCATATACTAGAGTTTCTCTTTATGTGAGACTTCCACTACCACCACCGCCGTGGCTGGTGAAGGTAATCGACGGTTCGGTGATTTCGATGGGGATGAGGTCGGAGGGTCCTAATTAGGAGTTTTTCGACCATATCTAGCCCAACGAGTTTGCAGCGGTTTGGGATCCGATGAGGCCTTGGTGATCCTATGATTGGTATGACGATCTCTTACCTCCAATCGAGCTGATTGATTCTCTCTGAGTTGTGTTGTGCGGCGGACTGGTTGTTCTACGTTGGGTGAGAATTTAATAGTCAATATTATTTTATATCCATGTTTTATTTTTGTGTTTTAGTTTTAATTTTAATAAAGGAAGTAGTTCTCCCACCTCCGTTTTGTGGTGTGTGTGTGTGTGTGTGTGTTCTGCTTGAGTTGGTCTCTGACGATATATGTGTATGAGTTTTGTTGTTATTATGGTTATATGGAGGTTGTTACAGTATCTGTATTACGAATGATTGTCTCTCAGTCGATTGATATATTCCATCGATTGTAGGTGTTTTTTAAAAAAAAAACTTTGTACATGCTCGATTATAGGATTGTCGATGAATTCAATGAATTTTCCTGTCACCGGGTTTCGGTTTATGTTCTCTTCATCGAGTTTCATTAGATTTTACTAATGGAATCGGTTTTAGTCGAGAATTGTGTCTCTTGTATCATATGATTGTTTTATCTTTAATATTAATATTTGTATCTAATTTTAATTTGAATGATAATTTTCCTTTTAATTTTTTTTTTTGTTTTTGTTTTCCTTTTTAATTACTCTCCTCCAGCTTCTTTTCCTTTTTCCCTTGACCAAACATAGCATACGAGTTACTACTGTCGTGGTCGCATCTTGCAATAATTTGATGGCAATTTTTTTTAATAGAAGAAAAAGCTTGAATTTCTTTAAGCTAAATCGGCCTCAACCATTGATCCCAAAAACATCGGGACGTGGAATCAAGCCAAAAAGAATCAATGTAACTTATAAAAATATAACTAGATATAATAATGGGCAACAGAGTTTCTCAATCGGAGCCGTAACTGACAGTATCACTATTATTGTGAAATAACACGTCTCAATGTCGTTGTAAAAAAATTTTGACAATAACTTCGTTTCACATGTGAAAAAAGTATCGAGTCTCCGAATTTTTTTTTATTTTTATTTTTTAAAGTTACGTATGCCATGATCACTGGCCTTACTGTGTGGTGTAGCTACATAGGTTCCCCTTTAATTAATTATTTATTTATTTATTTTGGGCTAGTCATACGTAGGTTCCCCTTTAATAATCAACTAATGAACTAGAAGAGATGATCAGATTCTGGGGTGGAGAGTTATCCACGTGTAAAGAATATTTTCATACAGAGAGACAAAGTGGGGCCTACTAGAATCTGCAAGAACTTGAAGGCCGATCCTATCTGGAAGGTCGGAGATCTTAAGATTTCAAGCCAATTGAGCTGGATGCCACTTCAACCTTTGCTCGGTTCCCACTAAGATTAAAGGGCAAAAATATCTAATAATAATGTTCCATGGAGATTGTCGATTCTTATTCCTTTGATGTGTGGCCAAGCTAGCTATCAGGTACACAGCACGAGACCATACCCTAAAGAGGAACACGGACTTAACAAAAGTAAAAAAAGACGAATGTCCACACATAAAATAAGAGTAAAATATTGTTTAAATAAATTGGACGAGGATATATAGTTAATAAAAGATCATAAATGTGTCTCTATCTTAATATGTATGATTTTGCACATACAATGTGATTTATTCCTTTTGTTTATAAATTACGTGGTATATTCTTTATTTTTATTGACGATTTGATTTCTCTTATTCAACGAGTTTTGTTGATTCTTTCGGTGACTCTTTTTCTGATCATCTTATCATTGGTGATTTGCATGTGATTTTTCATTAAGAAGAAGCTAGAATGATGATGAATTAAAATTGATATCACAAGGGAATAATCAGAATATAAATATGTACACTTCATTTTAAGGGGAACGATTTTTTGAGCGTAGGAGTCTAATTTTTGTCTTGATGTAAAGACTGCAAGAAGATTGATATATTAAGATCGTCGTGAGGGTTAGTAGGGGCGGAAAAACCTCTCCCAAGAGTGCAGGAGCGGAAAGTGAAATACAATGTGTGATTTTCTTTCATAAGTTTCTTTTTTTTTTTTTCATTTTTTAAGTTTTTTTATTGGTTGAAAGTGAATGTAGGTGTATTTTAGCAGTTAGTAATTGTTTTGTTCAGATTTATTACTCTAGATATTAAAGAATTAAGGTATTTATTAACATATATGTAATTGCTATATATAATTTGCATTTGCCAAAATCGTATAGAATAGATAGTCGATTATACTGGCTTGTATATCAGGAAATAACACACTCTATGCATATATATCCAAATTATTTAATATTGATCTTGGACCGTTTACCTATAGTCGTATCTTTTCAATTTTCTTTCCTGTAAATCTCCATATGTAGATCTTTCCTTTTCCTTCTAAACTCTCATTAGATATACAGCTAACTCTAATTAAAAAAAAAGTAAGATAATTTTGTTTCCACTGTACCGTTCTTTTATGATCTGTCCGCCAGATGTACTACATGTCTTGCATGCATATTTGACCCCATTTTAACATTCGATACGTAATCTACAGTCATATATATAGATATATAATTAGAACAAAAGTCAAGCTTGGTACGTATAGTTTTAAACCGGCCCTTGTCTTTTTGTGATATATAGATATATAATTAGAACAAAAGTCAAGCTTGGTACGTATAGTTTTAAACCGGCCCTCGTCTTTTGTGATGTTAGTGCCTGCAGATGCCTGGTTATCACATAATCTTGACGCAAAATCTTTTCGACATGACATGTAAACCCTACACGAATATCGTATAATATAATTGATGACTTAATAATTATTAATATAAATGTGCAGGAAAACAATAATAATAAGTGGTGACGATGCAATTCACATCTGATATATAAATATATGTGATATAAAGAAATCTAAGTCTCACATCGAAAATATATAATAACAATAACATATATATAAGAATATTATGTCACTCTATTTAATAGATTGACATTTTAATATGGAAACTTAATCCCGTAATAGTTTCAAATTTCTATTATCCTCTCTACCTTTCATATGGTATTAGAACCCAACAAATTTAAATGAATGGTTCGATCCATCCAATACAAGATTTGTGACTCCAAAGATAGCATCATCTTGTGGGGGCGTGTTAAGGGTAAAAAGAAACTCAAATCCCACATTAAAAATATATAACAATAATAACATACATACAAATATATTTGATCACTCCACTTAATAGATAAACATTTTAAAATAGAAACACAATCCATTAATAGTCTCAAATTCCTATTCTCCTCTAACTTTCATAAAACAGTGGTCAAAGTCCATGGAAATTGCTAGACTCTGTTGGAAGAAGCAAAACATAGAGAACAGGACGATGACGTCTTTTTGGATTACCTATTCTGGCTGCAACTTAAAAGATTGAATATTTCTTCCATTAATTAATAAAACTTACTAGTATCCGAGAAAAGTCCATGTACTGTCGAAAGCCAAAATTTTCTTAACCGATTCAATTTGGATTACTTTTAATTTGTCTCACTAATTGGTAATATTCAACATTTTGGAATTCCTTTCGCAATCCATGAACAAGAGATTTGTCTGAATGGTTACATTTCTAGTAAACTCAAGAAAAGCATACAGGCAATAAAACAATGAAAAACATTGTTTTCATAATTTAGCATATTGTTTGGGATCATCTTATTGTATTTTAGGAATAACCAATAAGTAACCATATTGTGTAACCCATATTGGATAAAGGAATAACGATAAACTTATCCTTAATTTGTTTTTATCAAATATGGTCAAATAAAGAGTGAAAGACACAACTTATACTTTTTATATTAATTATGTGAAATGGATGAAAAATCAGTAATGTTAGAAGATGACTTCCGATGCTAATGAAATGGTTTTGATACGATGATTATTGCTTCGAAGTGAAGCACTTGGTTGAGTTTTTGAAGAATTGTTTTCTAGGTTAAAACTATTTTCATTTTAGTAGTTTGGTCTGAATAAATTTTACATCTTTCATCACCTTAAATGCACTTTATTATTGTAGCATGTATGAAAAATTATGACCGGTCCGTTATTTTAAAATTGTACCTCACTCTGCTAGTGTCACTTAGACAAAAAAATAAAAATAAAAAAATAAAAAATTCCATACAATTAGGCCTCGTCATGTTCATTCAGCGATGTGATCCCGCTCTCCACTAGTAGGTGCATTTCACACCTTATAGCTCTCTACCGGTGCTGGCCACTTTTACTCATCTACTAGATTCGCTAATTCATTCTTCGTGACTATTAAGAAAATGTGTCTCCAACATCATAAATTAAAGAGTAAAGACACGACTGATCACTAAATTTTATAGCCCTACGTTAGAGGCAACATTTATAATAGATTTGTTATATATTGAACTGATAAGAAGAACCTCATCTTGCACCTGTGGTTAAAGTAAGGCGTGAAATAATTGCGAGAAAATATTCTTTAACTTTTTTTGCACTCTTGTTATAAGTAAACATTTTGTTTTATCAATATTAATTTTTTTATCCGATTTTGTAGTATATTATCCGATTTTTTTTTTTTTTTTTGAAAGGTATATTATATGAATTGAGGAAAAAATTTCCAATAAGAAAGTAAATAACGAATTTACTGTTGGCATCCGATCCGGGGCCATTATCCGGAAAAAAAGGGGAACTATGGAAAGCTAATTAACTTGCTTGTATTTATCTTAAATTTCTTTGATTTAGATAAGATCGAAATCTCAATTCTTGTCGTCTGAGAAAGACAAGAATCCCCCATTAAAGTATATAATAAATTGCAAATTAATGCCTTTTTGAATTTGATTTTATCCGAGATATTCTCACTTATCTGTGAAATTAGGAAAAATATTGTGGAAGGATAAGAAATCGCCCGAATTTGGAAAGTAAATAAAACCAAATGAAATATCAAAATTGTTTTGTCTCTTTATATAGGAATAATAAAAATGTCCGTCTGTCCCTTTACTACTCCTTTCTCTGAATCCCTTCAACCAAAACAAAAATTCCCAAAAAATAAAAAAATAAAAAAAATCCCTCTATATAAAGACCTCACTCCCTCCCTCTCATTTCAGAACTCAAATTTGTTTACCAGAGCTTAACATTTGTAGGAGAAGTATTTTTTTCTCGAGAAAACTTACTCTCAAAAGCTAAACAAGAGAGAGAGAGAGGGAGAGAGAGATCAGAACAAATGGTAGGAATTTTTGTTTATGTGTTCATCTTTTTTCTCAGTACTCTGTTCTTTTTTCTTTTCATGACAACTAAGAAAGACACATCCCAGAAACGAGCCAACCTCCCTCCTGGCTCAATGGGTTGGCCTTACATAGGCGAGACTCTCCAACTCTATTCTCAAGACCCCAACACTTTCTTTGCTGCCAAACAGAAAAGGTTTCCACAATTAACCAAACAATATATAATTTCCCCTCAAATATATGAAAATATACATTTGTGTATATATATATATATATATATTGTCTCACTTGCTGTTTTGTGCATGGATGCTGATCAGGTACGGAGAGATATTCAAGACGCATATTCTAGGCTGTCCTTGCGTGATGCTGGCGAGCCCAGAGGGTGCAAAGTTTGTGCTGGTGACACAAGCTCACTTGTTTAAGCCCACTTACCCAAAGAGCAAGGAACGCTTAATTGGACCCTCCGCACTCTTCTTCCACCAAGGCGACTACCATATTCGCCTCAGGAAGCTCGTCCAAGGCTCTCTTTCTCTCTACGCCATTCGGACTCTCGTCGCCGATATCCAGGCCTTGGCTGCCTCTGCCTCCTCCTCTTGGATCGACGGCCAACTCATTAATACTTTCCATGAAATGAAAAAGGTAATTAACTGTCTCTCTCTCTCTCTCTCTCTCTCTCTCTCTCATTAAATGTGTTGTTTTGGTCATATAAATATATATATATATATATATATATTTTCCAGAATGGTTCGTAATTTGGTCATTTGGTTGCCATATTCTAGTATTCTTTCCAAGTAGGTGTACTATCTATTTTCGGACATTTGGATTCTCGTCACAAAGAGGAGCTCAAAAAGAACTACTGCATGGTGGACAAAGGCTACAATTCTTTTCCCACCAATATTCCAGGAACACCTTACAAGAAGGCACTATTGGTAAGTGCTATACATATATATATATATATGTATATGTTATATTGCTATATTTTTGTCTCATATGGGAAATTAATGGAATATATATTATATAATTATGGGTAATAACAGGCGAGAAAAAGGCTAAGTAAGATTCTGAGTGAGATAATTGTGGAGAGGAAGGAGAAGAAATTGGGTGAGAATGATCTGTTGGGATGCTTGTTGAGTTCGAGAGATGAAAAAGGAGAGGTGTTAAGGGATGAGCAGATAGCGGATAACATAATAGGAGTGCTTTTCGCTGCACAAGACACCACGGCCAGTGTCATGACTTGGATTGTCAAGTACCTCCATGATGCCCCGAAACTTCTAGAGGCTGTCAAGGTACATATAATTATATTCACACACACACACACACACACACATGTTATTTTCTCAACATTTCATCTCGCGGGTTCTAGAGAAAAACTCTCTCTCTCTCTCTAAAATGTCCTCTTTTGTCTGATTACTAATTGGGGTTTGCACAGGCTGAGCAAAAGGAGATTCGTAGACTGAATGAGGCAACTAACCAGCCGTTGACTTGGAGTCAGACTAAAAACATGCCGTTTACTTACAAGGTATGAACTGTATATGTTACCGGGTTTTGCATGGAAAACCAAGGCCTTTAAAATAGCTTAAATTAATTGGGAATAATTATGTGCTTAATTAATCAGGTCGTTTTAGAGAGCTTAAGGATGGCAAGCATTATATCTTTCACTTTCAGAGAGGCAGTGGCTGATGTGGAATACAAGGGTAAGTGGAAATTATCACTTGCTATAAAAAGTTCAACTCGGTTTATATATAAATGTATATAACCCCAACCCCACAAAAAAAAAAAAAAAAATGATCTATGGAACAAAATGTGACTGCAGGAGTAAAATAATGTCTACTTTTTCTTTTTGCTAATTAAAGATCGGACATCGTGGAACTTCATTGCCCATAAAGTTTGACTTTTTGATAATATTATTTAATAATAAATGTAAAGGATCGTATGGAGATATGTACGTTTTGTACCGATAAATGGTGAGGTATATAATATTATTAATCGGACCAAAATCACGATCCGTAGCTTTGAAGAATTTAGCTTTAAAAAAAGGAAAAAAAAAAAAAAAAAAGCAGTGTGAAACAAAGGACTGACTTTTGATTCTTTGCAACAGGCTATCTGATTCCCAAAGGATGGAAGGTGATGCCCTTGTTTAGAAATATTCATCACAATGCAGAATTTTTCACTAATCCTTATAAGTTTGATCCGTCAAGATTTGAGGTAATTGCGAGTTGAACCACTATAAATTAATATATGAAATGACGTTAATAAGAATTAATTATATTCAGTTTTTTAGTTCATTTTCAGTTTCTAATATTCTTTTTTTTCCCCTCCTTTTTTCAAACGATTTATGTAGGTCGCACCAAAACCCAATACATTTATGCCATTTGGCAGCGGTATACATGCTTGCCCAGGGAATGAAGTTGCCAAGCTGGAAATCTTGGTTATGGTCCACCATTTGGTCACTAACTTCAGGTACTAGTTTCTTGTTAGTATCTTTTTTCTCCTCTCTTCCTAGTACATGATTTACCATATTCTACGGTTCTCAAATTTTGGCTAAAAGCTTGTGGAATTATGGCTGACTAAGAATTTGTCGGTTTTATGGTTTATGTTTTTTCAGGTGGGAGATAGTGGGATCACAAAGCGGAATTCAATATGGCCCATTCCCAGTGCCTGAGAACGGATTACCAGCCAGATTTTGGAGAGAATCTAATACTAGTTAGGCTATATATATATATATATATACATATATATATATTTCACCTCAGAAAAAAAAAAAAAACAACTCTACTTTCCCTATTCTTGCATAATTATTTCGACGGCAACTTCCAAGAATTTCTCGAATTTTTCTTGTCCTCCCCTTTTAGAATATATAATTACCCGGGGGGTTTGGTAGAATTATAAATATTTATACTTATGCCTTTGTTATTGTAATTTGTAATAATTATTAGTCAAGCATATTAAAAATCTATGATATCTATGATTTTTTTTTTTCGAGCATTAAAAATAAGACAAAATTCATGATACAATCATACAAATTGTATTTTTATCTTATCTATAAAAACAGTTATTTTAGTAATTATATTAACTTTTTACTCAAATCTAAGAAATCTTTTTTTTTTCTTTTTTCGAGCATTAAAAATAAGACAATTTATGATACAATCATACAAATTGTATTTTTATCTTATATATAAAAACTGTTATTTTAATAATTATATTAACTTTTCACTTAAATCTATCTGTGATTTTTTTTTTTTTTTTTCATTTTTCAAGCATTAAAAGCAAGACAAAATTTATGATACATTAAAATTTACCGTTGGACATGCATGATCATTTCAAATTATGTATTCGAATAGTTAAGCTAATAATATCTGTCGATGCGATAAAAATACATATTTTTTACTATAAATTTTTCTTAAAAATGAAATGTGCTAGAACATTCCATGAATTCATGACTACAGAATCGTCAGGGAATCAAGACGCGTATATATACATGTACATATATATATATATATATTTCCATAGAAATTTGAGGGATTGATTTTCATAGATAGCTATCGTCACGAGTATTTGTCGCGCATGAGGTACAGCAATGCGTGTCTTTTCTAGCAGAAAGACGGAAACTTTTTTTTTTTTTTTGGGTTGTGTGAGGCTTGGAAATAGCCAAGTGTAGCTCTATGACTGTAAGTGCATGATATCTGCGCGATATTTCTCGCCTTGTTAGGCCACCCAGAAAAAAAAAACCCCCCTTTTAGTTACAGCTGTATTTACTATTCCTCGCGTTGACTCTGGGTCTGGCATTCAACTAGTCGGCACAGACCATAGGTCCCACGAATTATATATGTTCCACACATTTAAACTAGACTAGATATGTACAGAATGTATGGTGGGAACTTTTGTGTTTGTGGATTGGGTTTAGATGCACAAACTAAATTTTAAACCTCCGTCTAGTAAATTAATTAAATATAAAATTTTTAAGTTATAATTGATTAATTTTTTAAGAATTAATTATAAATTTTATTAATTTTTTAGAAAAAAATAAAAATTGATATGAAAAAATATAATTTAGTTGGTATTAAACTTAAATATAAAATGGAGGCTAAAATTAAAATCTAATTTTTATTTTTTTCTTTCATTTTTACTATTCACATAATTTTGTAACTTAAATTTTAAAAGTCACTTTACATAGACAAGTTCAAATAAGATGATATATATTTTTTAAAATTGCAAAGAATTTCAAGACGAACGAAATAAGTTCTATATTGATATTTTTTTTTTTCCGAAAACATTTGAAGGTTTTACACTTTTTAACTCCAGCAATTCAAACATCTCGATAAACGCACACTCAATTCAAACTCAAATTTTACAATCCAAACCTTAATACCAAACGCATGTTCATTAGATTAATTTTTTAACGGTATGATATGTAAGAATTGACGTAAAAAGTTTAATCACAACATGTAAAATGACTTTTATTCATAAATCATATCATTAAAAAGTGGAGCTAATAACTAAAACAATAATACTTATTAATAAAATATAAATATAATATGCAACAACGGTTTGTTTCTTATATTCATAAGTCTGATAAGCATGTTGCGAATTCTTTAGCACATTTAGGGCGTGTTTACTAAACCATAAAGGAATGTAATGGAATTGGAAAGCAAAGAAATATATGAAAGAGGATCATTGACTCCATTTCTAGTGTTTACTTGTCTTCTAGATGATGTAAAGGGAAATAACTTCATTTCCTTTATAGTGTTTACTGATCTTATTAATGTAATTATTAAAATATCCTTTTACATAATAAAAAAAAACATTAACACACGTGAAGAGCATGTGAGTAAATTTGAAAAATATTCACTTTGACAATGAATCAATACCAAGGGGATGTAAGAATTGACATTTCCCTTATTTATTCCCTATATTGTGTGGGGACTACTAAAATCTCATTCCTCATTTTATAAGTAAATACATGATTAAGTAGGAAAGTAAATGAGTACTTACTTTCCCTTTTTGTTTGATGCAAAGTAAACATGCCCTAGAGTTTAATTCTGGTTGTTTGAGTGTATGGATGAACGAGGCACATGTTTTGTCTTGAACCTTGTATTGATTGTTTCCCTAAGATCTTTTGTCTAATAATATGAGCGACTTACCACCCAATCGTTAAATTTTAGAACAATACAATGCTAAATCTTAAAATTAATTAGTTCAAGGATTAGAAGAAAAAGGAAAATTTTTTTTATACATATATATATATATATATATATATGTGTATTAAGCTATCGAGGTCATTGTGGCTTCCCATTTTTCTGTCGCTTTTTTTTTTTTTTTTTTGGTACTGTCGTTTTATGTTATTCCTGGTCGTGTATGATATTTTTTTTCCTGTCGTTTCGGTATCTTTTTCTCTTTCAGTTATCGTTTTTCAGTCTACTGTTTTCACCGTCGATTTTTGTTTGTCGTTCAGCTAGTTGTTTGGCTTCCAAGTTATTGTCGTTTTGTGAATATTTAGGTCGTTTTCATTGATGTTTTCATTTTCTGTTAGCCTCACAAAGAACACAGATCCTGAAACTCAACACAAACTGCACAATCATCCTACATTTTTACGATTAGAAAAACCAAAGTTTGCAAAGCAAAAGCTAAGTAGAACATTGACAGGGAGAGAGAGTTAACAAGTTTCAATATCTGAGGAAATTTAAAAATAAAAATAAAAACCTTTATCTCATATTGTCCAATCCCTGTACGTTACATTTAAATAACAGAATTGTCATAGTCAAAAGCACTCGGATTCTATCAGCCTCTCAAACACGGGCTCCATTTTTATACAACTTGAGATCCAGAATTTGTGTATTTATGAATTGCTTCGTCTATCCTCTCTTTGTCCCTGGTTGGGAATGCTTCCAACAGGACCCCATTTTTATAGAAGTGGAAGAGTGGCACTGTCTGTATCAATTAAATTTGAGCATAAATTTTAGAGAAAAATGACATCATATAACCTTACAAACAAGCAAACTAAGCTAACAAAAGCAAATCATCATTTCTTTTTTTCTTTTTGTTTTTTTTTTTTAATCCTTGATTCCTAAAACTACAAGATATAGAAAACTTGTGCAAGCTGAGATAGTTACCTTAATTCGAAGTCGTTCAGCAACTTCGGATTGTTCATCATATTCATCAATTACCTGCAGTACATGGCAATTTAAGCTCACTTGATAGTTTTTACAGAGGAAATGTCTATGCATAAATGTTTATGCATCCGATGTAAACCAGACATGTTCGGTTCTCGAATTACTCACATTGTGCTTTAAGAAGATTACTGCAGATTCTTCATCACCAGATCCCCTGCATAACTTCGCAAATCCTTGCTCTATGTACTTGCAGCTTCCACACGAAGTGCGATAAAAATCCACAACAACTAAAGAATTAGTCTCTTTGGCCTTATCCAGAATCTTGAAGAACTCCTCATCAGTCTTGAATTCTCTAACGCATTCTACAGGACAAAGATCTTCATCTTCGTCCGAAAGTTCTCCTTGATTCTCATAGGTTGCTTTGGTCTTTACCAGTTCGGTCACACGGCTAAGTTTTATGGAAGTTTTGCCCCTCTTGAGGAATAACTTGACATGATTCTTTCTACCGAAAAGCAAGCTCGAATATGTAGAGGGAGAACTTGACATTAACTGTTTGTTTGAGTTTGTTCTGAAACTGATGATTGCGTTGCCATAACAAGTATTCTGCCTTTGCATGGCACCACTCGGAATTTAGACTTTCCGAAATAATCTTTGGCAAGTGCTTTTGTCAAATGGAGCTATTTGTCTTTACTATCTCTTACTGTTTTGCATTTACCATCTACCTGTTGATTATAAGCACTATAATAGGCATGAGAACGGAGATACATATAGCCTTTTTTTTCCCCCCCCCTAATGGTATTGGATCCTATTGACACTCGCTTTATTAATTTAAGAAAATTTTTCAGGTTTGAACCTGTGACCTAAAACCGTGAACCTTCCCTTCCTACCAACCGCGCTGGCCCAACAGGGTCGAAGCTTTTTGTTAATTAGAAGAACACTTAACAAAAATGTGTTTGCATAAATTTTTTTTCCCTTCTAAGATCTAGAGTTCAAGTGACATACATATTAGTTAAAGACAACGTGTTCTTTCTTTCTTCTTCTTCTTTTTTATTTTCCCTCCAACTTGCAGACTATCCAAAATAACAAACAGTTTGTGCTCTTTTAGTAATAAGAAATAAGCAAAATTGATTAAACAAAGTTCTACTCGTGTATTGTAATTCAATCACAGTGGAAGCAGAAACCAAAGTGGTCACAGTACAGAACTTCTAAACAACTAAAAAAAAATCATTCATCTTCCAACATAATTATGAAAATATATCAAACTAGTCATTTGGAAAAACAATAACAAAAACAAAACAAAACAAAAAAACAAAAAACAAAAACAAAACCAAACGGCAACGGTTTGGTCTCGAGAACATATCTTTCTGACCCAAATGAAGATAAAAGTTGTATTGTGTTTTGTTACTCAAGTTTCTCACTAAGTCTAAATGCATCGCAAAGGCCAGCAATTTTTTCGAGTTAATAAAGATCAACTATCGAAGAACTTCCTAAAACGAAAATGATTAAGGTTGGAAATGAAGCTAATTGATAACAAATAGCTTCAATATTTGCACAGAGATTAATATAGTTTATATTTTTTGGAGAGGGAATTTAATTTAGTAAACTGGAAGAGATAATTGGTGGGTTGCTTACCTCCGGCTGAAGGCGTAGTGCGTTCCAAATTGCCGTATCTGAAATCTGAAAATATCAGCGAATGGGAAAAGGCCACGATCTCTGCACCATATCGTCTTCGCTGTTCATGATCATTTAACAGTAAATGTTCAAATTTGGTTCACAAAGATTTGGGCTCGGCCCATTATTTGAAAACCCAATTACATTGCAAAGTACATAGAACCCACGTTTGTATATGTAAGAGTATCTCCGAAACAATACCAAACAACAAGTAGAGAAATTTGCCAAAATGACAAACTCAAAATTTGAAATTAGCAAGATAACTTTCTTTCATTTTAATATAGGAACAACCACGGTAGTTCTTGGTCGTTCAAGGTCATTGTACTAATAAAAATTTTTAGAAAATCATTTTACAAATAAAAAAAAGTGAATAAGCCATTTTATCAATTCACTCTTCTAATTAGTTAAGTAACCAATATCGTTGAATCGCCATCAAAGATGTTAGTTACGGTGGGTTAATGAGTAGGTATTTGCTAAAATAACAACTTCTAAAGTTGAAATTAGCAAAATAACCTTCTCTCATTTTAATACAGGAACGACCGTGGTTATTCCTAATTGTTCGAGGTCATTTTACTAATAAATTTTTTTGGATAACTTTTAAGAAATTGCTTAAGTCATTTTGTTAATTGGCTCACTAATGAGTTATTACATTAGGGAACTACTGTTCCAGAACATGGTTTGGTTGCTAGGAGTGGACTTAATTGGCCAAATAGGCCATTAAAAAAGAAAAAAGAAAAAAGCCCATATATGCAGTGCATTTTGGTTTGTCTAATACCTTATGCACAACACAAGAGATAAATTCTCATCAAAGATATTAGTTGTGGTGAATCTAATTTTTCCAAGAAAGCCAAAGCTTTCAAAAGTTTAGGTGTTGGAAAAGAACAATATTAAAAAAAACAGCAGTGGTGTTTAGGTCCTACAAAATGGAACCTACATACAATATTTATTTTGTATTATTTATTGTGTATAGCGTATTAGTATCTCAAAGCAATTTTCATAGGCAAAATCAATACGCTTATTTTGTTGAATCTATATTTCAGAATTGAGCTTTGGGCATTAAAATTTTGGAGAAAAGTTTTGCTCAAAGATTATATATGCTCTTAAATCATAAAAGTACTAAGTATTGGGACATGATAGCTTCATAATTAAAATAAAGACAGAATGACATAATAATAATTTGGAGGCTTTAATAATAGAAGGCACACTTTTGGTGTGTTTTTTTTTCCTCCGAAATTAAAAGTGTGCCTTCTATTATTAAAAAATAGAAGGTCGGGTACATCGTATATTGCCAACATTCATTAAGAAAGGAAAAAGAAAAAGAAAAATTGTACATTGCAAGGTTCTAAAATTTTTTTATCTTTATATTTTTAGAACACTTTTTATTTTGTACTATAAATAAAAATTGTTTTTTAATTATTGGATTAAGAGGACTTTGGTTTGTTTGGTTTTTCTAAACAATTTCAATTATTTTTTTGTCTTTTTCTTTAAAAATAAACTTAATTTCGCTATTCACGTTTTCAACTCTAACTTAAAACTCAAACTTTAAAAAATCTATAACTTTGTGATTTCAAGTATGAGATTTTTTTATTTTTATTTTTTGCATAAAATTTTGAGAGAAATGAAACATAGACCTGATTGAATTTTTTAAATACATTTCAAGTTTTTATATTTTTTAATAAATTTTTTTTTATATTTTTCAATTCTAAACAACTCATTTTCAATCAAACACCTAATTACGAAACTCAACTCAACTTCAATAAAAGTATTTAAATTCTCTAACTTAAGCGAACCAAACAAACGATTTCAATATTTCCAATAGCCTGATCTATAACTGGAATATTTATATGTTGCGTAATTGTAAAATTTTAAAGTGAATACTAATCGGTAAGATAGTTAAAAAACTAATTTCACTATTAAAAAGTATTTCTTATCAATAGTATATAATATGATGTCATGTCATAAAGTGACTTTTAAAAGAAAAATAGATTGTATAGTATAGTGCAAGCCTTATCACGTTTTATTTAAGGGAGAAATAGCTAAAAAACGGTTTATTTTTGTTTTCCAAAATTTATAAAAGCAAATGGCAGATTTTTAAACATCTAAAAAAATAACATATCTACTATGAATATTTACAAATGGTTAAATTAAAAAAAATTTGGTAGAAAATCATTCATGTTAAATAAGTAATTTACTTAATAAATAAATGTGATTCCGTAATTTTCTATATGATTTTATCACAGAGTTATAAAATTTAAATACCACATCCGTAATAAATAAATGATTTATCTTATGAAGTTATTTTCGTAAATTAATCATTTCTCAGAAGATATATCATTTACCCCAAATTTATTTAAAAATAATCTTTTTTGATAAATTATTTAAAAATAATCTTAATGCTTAGTGTCTAATCTTCAAGAGACATTAATTTGAATTACCTAACAAAAATCTTTTTTTCGCTATTCGAATTTACGAGGCTAACGCCTCTATCTACCCCGTACGGTTGAAATAAGAACACCACTGGCCACGCACCAACCCTGGCCTCTTTGACAAAACTCGCCTCATTCAATAGCCACCTGTACAAGTTCCAATTAATCGAAATGTAGTGATTGTCCAATAGAGCGAGTACAATAAAACCCCCTACGCGCAAGAGTAAGCAAAGATTGAAAACCGCCAAAGTCACACGTCACTCTCGCCCAATTCCGAACCAACCCCAAAAACACGAAAGATCTCCTTCTTAGCATAGAAAAGCGTGCCTTGTCGTCCCATCTCGTCGAGAGCGTTTATGTGCAGTTAATTCGTCACCCAACTCTCATCTGCCTCGCCACCATCCATAACCAGAATCCAACCAAATTATTATTTCCATCATCGGAAACCACATAGTATATAAATAACAGTAAAATAATAATTTCCTATGTAGTCGGTTAATTTAGTAGCTTTATTTGGGCATTGTCTCGCTGCTTCAGTAGAATTATCGGCGAATTGTTAACGGAAGAGAGAGAAAGAGAGAGTTAGAGAGAGAGAGAGCAAAATGGCCGGCGCTCAATTGAAGGCAGACACTTTGATGGAGCTGATGAAGCAGCACTTCAAGACTGATGAGGGCAAAGAACTCTGCAAGAAGATTGGGCTCGTTTACCAGATCAATATCTCTCCCAAGGTACGACTTTTATGGATGAATTAATTAGATTTTTTTTTTGGGGAAGATTGCCGTGTTCTAATTTTTTAGGGTTTTTATTTTTTTTTCCTTTTTGGATTTGAAGAAAATTGGAATCGACGAGGTGAGTTACACTATTGATCTCAAGCAAGGCAAGGTCATCAAAGGTTAGTCCTCTGTTTTGGTGCTTATTAATGTTCGATTTTCCGAGAATTAACCGGTGTTTTGGTTGTGTTGGGTCTGCATTTTGTTTGTTTGGGGAATTTTGCTTGCAATCATTGTATCAACACGTTATATTTTTTTGTTTGTGTCCATGAAAAATTGTGTCTTGATCGATTGGACAGGAGTTGGAAGTAGTGTAATTGAGTTGTGGAACTGAAGTCCTGTTTGGCTTGAGATCTTTACTTAATTGTTATATTGGACCTTATACTTATCCTATGTCACAGTGGAATGATGACTTCCAAACACAGCCATGGCTTATCTGATCCTTTTGATTGCAGTTTGGAGTGTGGATCTGTTTCTTCTTTTAAAGATTTTTTCAGTTTCTTTAGAATGACTCTTGAAATTTGATAAAATGTGCTAGAATCTTGGTCTAGTTACCTCTCTCGGATGGTTTTTTTCTGCTGCTCCTGCTTTCTAATAATCTTGTAATTGTTCAATTTGTGTGGCGAGGTTTTGCTTTTTGCCACATTAATCGTGCAGACAACGTAAAGATAACGAAAGAGATAAGATAATTTGCTTCAATGACAAAAGTGGCTTGATTGCTAAGTTTTGTCGTAAAACTTCAGGAACGTTTGAAGGAGTAAAACCCGATGCCACCTTTTCCTTCAAGGATGATGATTTTGTCAAAATTGCAATGGGGAAGATGAATCCCCAGATTGCTTTCATGAGGTCAGGCCTTTAAAGTTTTTTTTAAGTCTTGGTTTCACCCTTGCAATTGTGTTTATGTATATATTTGCTATGTTTTCTAACTCTTTCCTTTCACTGTCTTTAGGGGTATATTGAAGGTCAAGGGCAGTCTGAGCGCCGCGCAGAAATTTACACCCGACATTTTCCCTAAGATTCCAGTTTCAAAGCTGTAAGCGGTTCATTGCGGGACCATTTGCATTTGCTTTCTCTAGATTTGTTTCTACAATAGTCAATCTGAACTGAAATTGAGCTTTGTATTGGGGAAGTAGAAATATGGTTCAAAAGATTATGTCTTAATTTGTCTTTAATATAATTAAGCACCATAGTCTGATAGTATGGTGCCATTTTACGGAACTCTCAATCCAAGATCTTCAATTTTAAAGTTGGTCGTCCCTTTTTATCGTTCACTTGGATCTGCTTATTTGTTTTTCTCATTCTTGATTTTTTTTCTTTCAAGAATTGGTGGATGGTGTTGGGGTTATTTCTTCTCTGAATAGTTAAAATTTTCATCTCTATTGCCAGATCTTATGACAGATATATATATTTATATATATTTATATATTGTGTTTGACAGTGTTTGGTAGCTCTCCTGTATCTTTCCACTAGATTATAGACCAGACTTTCGTTTACTGAAAAACACATGCTTGTACTTACCTAGCAGAGGTGGCTATACCACCACATAAAGCAGGCGAGCTAGGATAGGTATACTATTTGGGCCTTTCATGAAACAGTACATATAAGTACTTGAAAAAAAAGGGAAAAAAAAAATGAAAAGGAGAAATTTAGGTGGAGGTTCATATTTTTATTTTTAGTATCTATTTATAATTTTGTTTATTCTAATATTAAAAGTTGATAATTTTAATGTTATAAAATAGTATAAATTTTAATTTTAATATTATAGTGGACATAATTATGAAGTGTTAAATTTATGACATTCTTGCATATAGCCCCTCCGATCTCTCAAATGTCTTCGTTAAGTAAAGTTAAAATTAATCGCATAATTTCGTTATTGAACACCAATTTCTCATATTGTGTCATTTATGATATTGGCAACTTGCAACAGTATGAACATTACTAGTTATTCGCATCAGTGAGGTTATTGGAATTACTTTGAACTCTGATCTCTCAAATGTCTTCGTTAATCAAAGTTAAAATTATTAGCGTAATTTTGTTATTGAATGCCAATTTCTCCTATTATCTTCCATGAACGAACTAAAATTGTTTTATTCTACAATAGCTTTAGCTAATTTATGTTGGCTGGCACTATCTACATCTTTCCGGAGACTGAAGGATCTTACAGTGATCTTAAAATCTTGCTTAAGAGTTATGCGGCATGAAAATAGAATTTCTCGTTGCTGTTCATCAGTCCTGTTAACGGCTTAAAATTTTTTTGAAAAACAAGAACTAGAAGCAAAAGATCAACGATCTAAAGGAAGCATTACATACTGGTTTGTCAATAATTTCGTACAGTTAAAAAAAAAAAAATAGTAGAAAAGTGCGGTAGGTTTCATCCATAGAAAAATTTGAGACGTGTGTTGCTCGCTCGTTGGATAAACACTTACGGTGGAGAGTAACTAAGTTAGGCTGCGATTGAAATGTCAAAAAGTTTGCCAAGTTCAAGTATGACATTATGAAGGCTATGGCTAGGTCTGGACATCAAATTACCAAACTGAAGACGGAAAGAACAGTTGTTAACTCTAGTTTCCAATCACTATTTGCAGCTGTGGGAACATCCTTGATTGCGGTCTTGCTATAGTCAAACATTCATGCATTCAGTGTCTGTATCTCCAGATTACCCGAGTTGGCATTTTTGACAAATCATAGGAATTAAAGGTAGATCAGTCAATCTGTTTTCCTTAACTTTTCTTCTGTTGCCTGATTTTCTTATCTGTTTACGTGGGTGTCATGGATGTTAATCGTTATTCATGGCGCCTTTGGAGGTAGTCAGTTACACCTATAAAAAAGGTGATTAGAGCATCCACTTGAGTCATTAAGACTGAAAAATGAAGTTTCCAGTTGCAGTGGGATTTTTCTGCCTCTTTATCTCCCTCTTCCCTCCCTTCACGTCTCCAACAATATTATTTCAGGTACATCGTATATGTATTATGCAGTTCCATGTGGCACTCGTATATCATCATATCTTCTATTTCTTTTGAGTTATACAACTAGACAACGCGACGTGTGATTCTAATTTTCTAAGTGTTATGCAACATGACAGGGATTCAACTGGGCGTCAAGCGAAAACGCCGGGTGGTATAATTTACTGAAGAACACCATTCCTGATCTTGCTAACGTTGGGATTACTCATGTTTGGCTGCCTCCTCCTTCTCACTCTGCTGCAGATCAAGGTATTGATTTCTTCTCCTGTTGATCCTGCCATACAGTACGACTATATCTATGTGTAGTATAAACCTTTCGATGTTTCCTTTCCTATACAAGCTAGCTAAGATCACAACGTGAATGTGCATCATTTATCAAAAATGCGAAAACAGGACTGGTTCTGATCTCTTCTGAATTTCGTAGGTTACTTGCCGGGAAGGCTATATGATCTCAACGCATCAAAATATGGAAATCAGGAAGAGCTGAAATCGCTAATTGCTGCTTTGCGCGAAAAAGGAATCAAGACCATTGCTGACATAGTGCTGAACCACAGGTCAGCTGAGAAGCGCGACGAGAGAGGAATACTATGCATCTTTGAAGGTGGAACCCCAGATGCACGTCTTGACTGGGGACCCTCGTTCATCTGCAAAGACGACACCGAATTCTCCGATGGCACCGGGAACCTGGACACAGGCGACAGCTGGGGAGGAGTACCTGACATAGACCACCTTAATCCACAGGTTCAGAGAGAGCTATCAGAATGGATGAATTGGTTGAAGACTGAAATTGGATTCGTCGGATGGAGATTCGACATGGTGAGGGGATATGCTCCTAATATCACCAAAATCTACATGGAACAAACGTCCCCGGAATTCGCAGTTGGAGAGAAATGGGATCGTCAGGAATTCGCTGTTGGAGAGGACGGTAAGCCTAATGCTAATCAGGATTACCATCGCGGTCTGTTGGTTAATTGGGTGGAGGCTGCTGGTGGCTCTGTGACTGCATTTGACTTCACTACAAAAGGCATTCTACAAGCAGCTGTCCAAGGAGAGCTATGGCGATTAAAAGACTCAAACGGGAAGCCTCCAGGAATGATTGGAGTAAGGCCGGAAAGTGCAGTGACGTTTATCGATAATCACGATACTTGGTCCCAAGATCTTTGGCCTTTTCCGGAAGATAAAATCATGCTTGGTTACGTTTACATCCTAACTCACCCTGGCACTCCAACAATTGTAAGCGCTCTTTGCTTTTTAGCACATACTAATGTTTTTACATTTTTATGTCATATGGGGTCTAACTAATTATAAATCGGAATGTGCCATGTTTTGCAGTTTTATGATCACCTTTTCATTAAGCGGGAGCTTATGGAACCGATAAGAAATATGACTGCAATTAGGAAAACATATGGCATCAACAGCAGAAGCACTGTGGACATATTAGCCGCCGAAGCCGACCTTTATATGGCAAGAATTGATGACAAGATTATCATGAAGATTGGGCCAAAGGAGGATTTGGGGAATCTTCTGCCTTCAAATTACCAGCTTGTTTACTCTGGACAGAACTTTGCTGTGTGGGAGAAGAAGTGATTAGTTAAAAGGCTCAAAATGTTTGGGTGTTAACTAAAGCACTAAAGAAATAAAAAATAAAAGAGAAATATGTACTGTGATGATATGATATAATAAGAGCCTATAGTTGTTTTTGTTTCTTTCTTTTATTTGTTTTTCGTTTTTTGTATTATTATTATTTTTTTTGGCTTAAGAATAAGAACCTACAGTCTTTTAGCTATAGCACTGAGTTTTCTGCCCCCTATTTGTGTATCCCAAGTATTGATGTCGTTTTTATCATCTTTGTCGTTTGCAGGTATTTCTTGATTTAATGTTTTTTCCGTTGTTTATATTGTCTTTTGTCGTTTTAATGTCGGTTTCTCAGGTAGTTTTAGTTTTTAGGTTAAACTTTTTGTTTTGCTGTTTGTTTTTTGTTTGTCGTTCTTGCCATCGTCATTTTTCTGCTTGTTGTGGCTTGTAAAGTTTATGTCGTTTTGTAGGTGCTGCTTCGTAGTTTAAGGTTTTGTGGTCTTTTTGGCAATTTTCAAGTTTTTTCTTTTCTGTTCTTTTTTTTTTTTTTTTAATTTGGTTTTTGTTGTGGTTTTAAAGTTAAATGTCGCATTTAAGTTTATCCTGGTCGTGTTGTTGTCGTTTTAGTTTTTCTGCCGTTTTATTGTTGTTGTCGTTATAAAATGTTTAATCGTTTTGGATTCTTTGTGGATACTTTGTCGTTTCAAATCACTGTCGTTTTCAAGTAGCTGTCGTTTTCTTTTTTTTTTTTTTTTGGTGGCTAGAAGTTGTCGTTTTCTAGTTGTTACCGTCTTTCTTAAGCTGCCGTGGTGTTTGTTTTTCTTGTTTTCTTGACAAATTCATCCTTTCACCTCCTGGAAGAACCTACCACCGTGCGTCTCCGTTCCCTAAGCTTCGCATGGCGGCCCTGCAACCGGAAAAAAACGAAGGCAAAAATTTTTCTGGCTGCCTAATTGGTTTAACCTTTCTTTTCTACAGGAGTTACTTTTTTCAAGCGGATGGGTCACGAACTTATTTTCCCAAAAATCACCTTAAAGAAATATTTGCAAATGAAATCATGTAATATAAACTTTCTGGAGAGTGAGTTAATATCATGAACTTCCATATTACTGTCATAGCTCATAAGGTTAGTAAATTAGTATCGGTTGAGAAAACAGCAGAACAAATCCTCGGATTGCGTCGGGTTTTTTCGAGAACTACCATGTCTCAATCTGATCCTCTCTGCAATCATCAAAGATATTTTTAACAATAATAATACTAATAACAATAATAATATGGTTATCAGTTATTTTCATTTCAATATCCAGCTTGTCTACGCTTCTACTCTCTATTATTGTTAGAGATGTGGTGGGTACGATTCGTACTAGGATTTGGATACGTATTCACACACACACACACACAAAGATATACTGTGTTCATTGGATAAGAAACAAGTTTGGCTGTGGTTGCTGAGACTAAGCTTGCGTTTAGTTCATCGGTTGGAGATGTAATTTTTAAGTTAAAGTTGGTTGACTTTTTTAAAACTAGTTATAATTTTTGTTGATTTTTCAGGAAAAAAATAAAAATATATAGTTTAATTGAGATTGAGTTGAAATGCTAAACGAAGCATAAAATGTCTAAGAGCTTGCCATATTTCCGGTTTGGCAGTGTGAAACACTGGCTATGGTCCTAGGAACAAGACAAAAGTGCCGTAATGATGTCTGCCTATTTCCTTGTCACCAATAGCCCTTCTCCAAATGAGTCAATTTTTCTAGTCACCTTTAGTCTGAGACTCAAAACCATGTTCATATCGCCAATGAAGAAAAGGTCATCGAAAATCCATTTTTTGAATTTTCAAATCAAACTTCATTTTTTTTGAAAGGTCATACAGTAGAAAATCGTCCACTTATCATATATATATATTTTTACTCCAATCGTCAGGCATAAGGCAACATTTAGATTTTTCTCCAACCGTAAGGCACAAGGCAATAGAGGTGTCAATTGTCAAGACATTAGTCAATGTCCACTTATTTTTTAGGAAATTTCTGTATTTTGAAGGTACTAATATGAAGATAGGAATGTAGTATTTTTTCTGAAAAATATTCTAGAAATTTTTAGAAAATTTCCGCAAATGTCAATTTTTTAATATAGTAAAATTCATGATTCTAACATTATTTCCATGAAAAGTATAGTATTAAATGAAAAAATATCATGGAAATTTTCGTAAATGTCGACAAAATATCTATAAAATAAAAATTTAACATTATTCTAATTCATCTTTTAATATAGTAAAATTTATGATTTTTTAATTTAGGCACAAATTTTTTTTATATATGAAAAGATAATTAGGAGAAACCGAGAGATATATACATGGCATGTCTAAAATTACATGGAAAAATACTCAAATGTGATCATATCTTGGAATTGATGTTGTTTACATTAATAAGCTATTGCAAATACTTTCGAATATTCTAAAAACTCCTTTTAGTATTAATTTTCTTATCATATATGAAACAATGAACATAACATACCTATATTACATTGCATTTCAATTATTTTACTTAATCGGTGAATGTAAACTTATCATTTATTGTATTATGATCACTTCTTACCATGCAAATATATAATATATTTAGTGTTTTAATTGAGAGTTTCCTGTATTATTAACGATTTCAGAGTTTCATAAAGTTTTATTTGACAAATTAGTATTTTTTAAATAAAATTTTCATATTTTATGTCAATTTTTATCGATATCGATATTTACGTAAAATTTTAAGTATCAATATTTCCTCAAGTATGATATTCATCGTTGAATCCAATCAATCTATATATATATATATATATATATAAAAGCCAGAGAAGCACCCCTGTTTCCACACAAAAACCAAAAAGAATGGACTCTCGAACTTCACTTTTCTTGGTCTGCCTCTGCATCTCCCTGTTCCCTTCCTTCACGACTCCTACCGTACTATTTCAGGTTTGGCATTAACTATATTCAATCATCCTTCTATATTTCAGCGCATCTTGTCTCTTTGGATCTGTTAGTCTAAGGTTTGAAAACATGGCAGGGGTTCAATTGGGGCTCGAGTGATAAAGGAGGTTGGTATAACTCTCTGAAGAACACCATCCCCGATCTGGCAAACGCCGGAATAACTCATGTCTGGCTTCCACCTCCTTCTCAATCTGTTGCTCGTCAAGGTACTGGCTTAATCTTTTCTTTTCGTTTTTGAAGAAAATTTTGTCGTTTACAATTTTTTGCTTTCAGGCTATGGTACTCAAGAAATATCATAGTTGTATTAGGTTATGACTCTTCATATCAGCATATTCATGAAGTTATCCCTTTTTTTTTTTTTTTTTTTTTTTTGGGATTGACGGCTAACTCTGAAACTTATCGTGTAAGTAAGGTGAAATTACTACTATTTATCCCAACAAAACAAAATTTGTCCCCTTTTTTTTTATTTTATTTAAAATCTTTCTCCATTTGCAAACAACACGAAAATCGTTTTTGAAACTGTTTGGTATTGTTTCATTTGTTTTGAAAATGATTTTGTTTTTTTTTTTTTATAAAAATAAAAATAATAATATATTGAGAATGATATTAAGATTGTTTTTCAAATTGTATTTGGTATATTTTTAGAGATATTGATTGGGTGTAAGAAAAATATAAATTGATATGTTTCTGAAAATATATATCAAAATTATATAATTTTGAAAATGAAAACGAAAATGAGAAAATAATTTTTAATCAGTTTTTATTTGCTTCATAAAAACCAATATTTTTTGTTTTCCTTTTCGTTTTCAAAGCATTTGTTAAATAAATACTCTTTAAGACACGTTTTCATTTTGGCTCATCAAAAGATGTGCAAAAATGTTTCCAAAAACAATTGGAAACGGTTCCAAACGGGGCTCATAATCTTCACAATTTTTTACAAAACAAGAATTCGAAGGAAAGAAAGTCTATAATCTTACTAATCAAATTAATTGGCTATGGGTTCCAGCGTCAACTCACAAGTAAGTAAAGTCTTGAAGTTGACATTAATTGTTGATTGAGAAACGACAAATTTTCTAAACTTTTTCAAATTTATCAAAATACTCTCACGTTATTTTTATCAAAATTTTATGCGCACAAGGTTATTTTCGTAATCACATTCATCACCATTCAATTTCATAGTATTCAATTTCATCATCATCATTTTTTTTAGCAAAAAAAAATTTCTTAATATTGTTTTGTTGTGGAGCTTAATCCATTTTTCCAACAAAAAAACTTATCAAATAATAAATGAATAGTATTAGGAATATTAACTTTAATATTAATTTTTTAGTATCAATTCATATGTATCTTTTTATTGATAAAAATAATCGGTTAATGTAATAATGTATTAACTATTTATTAATAAAATAATGATAACTTATATTTATTAATAAAATAATATAACTTATATACTTGGTGCTCAAAAATTGATATCAGTGTCAAAGATTAACGAACTCATACTTTAGCTAACCCCATGTTGGCTGGCAGGTTATTTGCCTGGAAGGTTATACGATCTTGACGCATCAAGTTACGGATCCAAAGACGAACTCAAGTCGTTAATCTCGGAATTGCGCGGGAAAGGAATCAAGAGCATCGCCGACATAGTCATAAACCACAGAACCGCCGAGAAGCAGGACTCCAGAGGAATATGGGCCATCTTCGAGGGCGGGACTCCGGACTCGCGTCTGGACTGGGGTCCATCCTTCATCTGCAGAGACGACGTGACCTACTCCGATGGCAAGGGGAACTTCGACACCGGCGCCGACTTCGCTGGAGCCCCCGACATCGACCACCTGAACCCGAGAGTCCAGGAGGAGTTGTCGGAGTGGATGAACTGGTTGAAGACGGATGTGGGGTTCGTGGGGTGGAGGTTTGACATGGTTACCGGTTATGCTCCGAGTATCACAAAGATCTACATGGAGCGAACGAAGCCGGAGTTCGCGGTCGGCGAGAAGTGGGATTCGCTTGCTTATGCGCCGGACGGGAAGCCTAAGGCTAATCAGGACGCCCATCGCGGTGCTCTCGCTAGCTGGGTTGATGCCGCTGGTGGCTCCGTCACTGCCTTTGACTTCACCACCAAAGGTATTGATACCGTTCGTTTCTCTTTTTTTTTTAGGAAATTTACAAATGTTTGTAGAGTTCGAATTGCTCACTGTTAAAAAAAAAAAAAAAAAAAAAATCGTACACAAAGCGCATTCTTGAATTTGTAATCCGGATTAAACGAACACTGGAGCAAGAACATGATTGGAGCAGCTTAATAAACACTAGAAACTTTGCAAAACAAACAAGTTGATATATTACTCATAGTGTTTGCAAAATTTATTGGTTTTGTCAAAGGTTTATTGTTACATTCTTGTTGAAGTTTTCATCTGATGATTACAAGTCTGAAGACTGCTATAGATGATATTTTTGGCCCAACGAAGAACAATAATATGAGGAGCAAAAGTAACATATGAATCAATGAATCAGGTATTCTACAAGCTGCTGTACAAGGAGAGCTGTGGCGGTTGAGAGACTCGAATGGAAAGCCTCCGGGACTGATCGGATTAAAGCCGGAAAATGCAGTAACGTTTATCGACAATCACGATACTTGGTCTCAAAACCTGTGGCCTTTTCCACGAGAGAAAGTCATGCTGGGTTACGTTTACATTCTTACTCACCCGGGGACTCCGACAATTGTATTACTACTGCACTTCTTCTTATCTTTGTACATTATTTTACCTCTCATCCGAATACGAGGCAATAAACAATCTATTTCTTTTTCATTTGCAGTTCTATGATCACCTGATTGATTGGGGGCTAAAGGAGCCAATAAGCAAGCTGAGTGGGATTAGGACTAGAAATGGGATAAACAGCAGAAGCAGAGTGAGGATTTTAGCAGCCGAAGCGGAGCTTTACATGGCGGGCATTGACGACAAGATCATAATGAAGATTGGGCCAAAGTTGGACTTGGGGAACCTTCTGCCCTCAAACTACCAAGTTTCTACCTCTGGACAGGATTATGCTGTGTGGGAGAAGAAAAACTGATTATCTTCTAAATTTTTAAATCAAACTTTATTGGTTCTTGTTAAAGATCAGATATATATATATATGTGTAAAAGTAAATAAGGAGAAATGTTTCTCCCTTCTTTTGTAAGAGTTGATCCTTGTTGTGGCTCTAATTTTCTGCTAGTACAAACTCAATAATTAATTATAATTTCGAGTTGTTGGCTTTGTAATGTACCATATAGTATAAAGCAGCTTTTTTTTTTTTTTTTTTTTTTAAGATAAGACTTATTGTAATTCAATCAATTAATCGAAATATGTCATAATTTGATTATAGTATCAGAGATACTATTAAGAATCTCTTATAATCAATAATTATCTTTAATAGAATTAAAATCAAAACAAATTAAATGACGAATAACACGATTCCACGTATACGGGAAAAAGCAACACCTAACATTAACACAACTTCCTTCAACAGTTAAAGGGGGAGAAGAATGGAGAGTAACAACTATCTTTTTTGTATTGCTGTCAACAAAAAAACCAAAAAGAATCTCTTCTCTCTCTCTCTCTCTCTCTATATATATATATATATATATATATAAGGCCAGAGAAGCACCCCTGTTTCCACACAAAAACCAAAAAGAATGGACTCTCTAACTTCACTTTTCTTGGTCTGCCTCTGCATCTCCCTGTTCCCTTCCTTCACGACTCCTACCGTACTATTTCAGGTTTGGCATTAGCTATTCAATCATCCTTCTATATTTCAGCGCATCTTGTCTCTTTGGATCTGTTAGTTTAAGGTTTGAAAACATGGCAGGGGTTCAATTGGGGCTCGAGTGATAAAGGAGGTTGGTATAACTCTCTGAAGAACACCATCCCCGATCTTGCAAACGCCGGAATAACTCATGTCTGGCTTCCACCTCCTTCTCAATCTGCTGCTCCTCAAGGTACTGGCTTAATCTTTTCTTTTCGTTTTTGAAGAAAATTTAGTCGTTTACAATTTTTTGCTTTCAGGCTATGGTACTCGAGAAATATCATAGTTGTATTAGGTCATGACTCTTCATATGAGCATATTCATGAAGATATCCTTTTTGTTTTTTTTTTTGTTTTTTTTGGGGATTGACGACTAACTCTGAAACTTATCGTGTAAGTAAGGTGAAATTACTACTATTTACCCCAACAAAACAAAATTTGTCCTTTTAAAAAAAAATCTCTCTCTATTTGCAAACTACACGAAAATTGTTTTTGAAACTATTTGGTATTGTTTTCATTTGTTTTGAAAATGATTTTGTTTTTTTTTTTTATAAAATAAAAAATAAGAATATATTAAGAATGATGTTGAGATTGTTTTTCAAATTGTATTTAGTTATGTTTTTAGAGATATTGATTTGGGTGTAAGAAAATTATAAATTATGTTTGGGTATGTTTCTGAAAATATGTATCAAAGTTATATAATCTTAAAAATGATTCTGAACATGAGAAAATAACTTTTAACTAGTTTTCATTTGCTTTACAAAAACCATTCTCAATATTTTTTGTTTTCGTTTTCATTTTCAAAATATTTGTTAAATAAACACTATTAAGAAAACATTTTCATTTTTGCTCATCAAAAGATTTGCAAAACCGTTTCCAAAAACAAGTGGAAACGGTTCCAAACGTGGCCATTTTTTTACAAAACAAGAATTCAAAGGAACGAAAGTCTATAATCTCACTAATCAAATTAAGTGGCTATGGGGTCCTTCGTCAACTCACAAGTAAGTAAAGTCAAACTTTCAAATTTATCAGAATAGTCTCACGTCATTTTTATCGAACTTTAAGAGGGTGTTTGGTGTAGTAGTTTAAGTTGGAAAAGTACAATTTGAATAGTGATTTTTGTTAACTTTTTTAGAAAAGACAAAAATTTTTTTCAGAAAAAGACAAAAAAAAGTACAGTTCAACTTAAAACGAAAGGGTATGCCAATCACCCTCAAACTCATGGTATGCGCACAAGGTTATTTTCGTAATCACCTTCATCATCATTCAATGTCATAGTATTCAATTTCATCATCATCATTTTTTTTTAGCAAAAAAAAATTTCATAATATTGTTTTGTTGTGGAGCTTAATCCATTTTTCCAACAACAAAACTTATCAAATAATAAATGAATAGTAATAGAGATATCAACTATAATTTTAATTTTTTGAGTACTAATTCATATGTCATCTTTTTATTGATAAAAGTAATCAGTGATGTGATAATGTTTTAACTACTTATTAATAAAATAATGATAATTTATATATCATATAGGTTGGTATTCAAAAATTGATATTATAGTTAAAGATTAACGAATTCAAACTTTAGCTAACCCCATGTTGGCTGGCAGGTTATTTGCCTGGAAGGTTATACGATCTTGACGCATCAAGTTACGGATCCAAAGACGAACTCAAGTCGTTAATCTCGGAATTGCGCGGGAAAGGAATCAAGAGCATCGCCGACATAGTCATAAACCACAGAACCGCCGAGAAGCAGGACTCGAGAGGAAAATGGGCCATCTTCGAGGGCGGGACTCCGGACTCGCGTCTGGACTGGGATCCATCCTTCATCTGCAGAGACGACGTGCTCTACTCCGATGGCAAGGGGAACCTCGACACCGGCGCCAACTTCTCTGGAGCCCCCGACATCGACCACCTGAACCCGAGAGTCCAGGAGGAGTTGTCGGAGTGGATGAACTGGTTGAAGACGGATGTGGGGTTCGTGGGGTGGAGGTTTGACATGGTGACCGGTTATGCTCCGAGTATCACAAAGATCTACATGGAGCGAACGAAGCCGGAGTTCGCGGTCGGCGAGAAGTGGGATTCGCTTGCTAAAGCGCCGGACGGGAAGCCTGAGGCTAATCAGGACGCCCATCGCGGTGCTCTCGCTAGCTGGGTTGATGCCGCTGGTGGCTCCGTCACTGCCTTTGACTTCACCACCAAAGGTATTGATACCGTTCGTTTCTCTTTTTTTTTAGGAAATTTACAAATGTTTGTAGAGTTCGAATTGCTCACTGTTAAAAAAAAAAAAAAAAAAATCGTACACAAAGCACATTCTTGAATTTGTAATCCGGATTAAACGAACACTGGAGCAAGAACATGATTGGAGCAGCTTAATAAACACTAGAAACTTTGCAAAACAAACAAGTTGATATATTACTCATGGTGTTTGCAAAATTTATTGGTTTTGTCAAAGGTTTATTGTTACATTCTTGTTGAAGTTTTCATCCGATGATTACAAGTCTGAAGACTGCTATAGATGATATTGTTGCCCCAACGAAGAACAATAATATGAGGAGCAAAAGTAACATATGAATCAATGAATCAGGTATTCTACAAGCTGCTGTACAAGGAGAGCTGTGGCGGTTGAGAGACTCGAATGGAAAGCTTCCGGGACTGATTGGATTAAAGCCGGAAAATGCAGTAACGTTTATCGACAATCACGATACTTGGTCTCAAAACCTGTGGCCTTTTCCACGAGAGAAAGTCATGCTGGGTTACGTTTACATTCTTACTCACCCCGGGACTCCGACAATTGTATTACTACTGCACTTCTTCTTTTCATTGTACATTGTTTTACCTCTCATCCGAATACGAAGCAATAAACAATCTATTTCTTTTTCATTTGCAGTTCTATGATCACCTGATTGATTGGGGGCTAAAGGAGCCAATAAGCAAGCTGAGTGGGATTAGGACTAGAAATGGGATAAACAGCAGAAGCACAGTGAGGATTTTAGCAGCCGAAGCGGAACTTTACATGGCGGTCATTGACGACAAGATCATAATGAAGATTGGGCCAAAGTTGGACTTGGGGAACCTTCTGCCCTCAAACTACCAAGTTTCTACCTCTGGACAGGATTATGCTGTGTGGGAGAAGAAAAACTGATTATCTTCTAAATTTTTAAATCAAACTTTATTGGTTCTTGTTAAAGATCAGATATATATATGTGTAAAAGTAAATAAGGAGAAATGTTTCTCCCTTCTTTTGTAAGAGTTGATCCTTGTTGTGGCTCTAATTTTCTGCTAGTACAAACTCAATAATTAATTATAATTTCGAGTTGTTGGCTTTGTAATGTACCATATAGTATAAAGCAGCTTTTTTTTTTTTTTTTTTTAATTTACCGTAAGACTTATTGTAATTCAATCAATCAATCGAAATAGGTCATAACTTGATTGTAGTATCAGAGACACAATTAAGAATCTCTTCTAATCAATAATTATCTTTGATAGAATTAAAATCAAAACAAACTAAATGATGAGCAACACAATTCCATGTATACGGGAAAAAGCAACCCCTAATGTTAACACAACTTCCTTCAACAGTAAAAGGGAGAGAAGAAGGGAGAGTAACAACTATCTTTTTTGCACTGCTCTAAACAACACAAGATTTTAGACCCGCTACTAAAACATAGTCTTTTTCAGATATCAAATACGTTCAGCTTTTCTAAGCTATTTTGTGAGAACTTTATAATAAAGTAAGGTACAAATTTTATTCATGGAGATAATTTTTTATGTGTTACAATTATACAAAACTATATCTTTCACAATTCTTTTTCTCACGTTATCGTTGAAAATTCTCATACTTCCTGATAAATTTTTTTCATTTCCATTCAAATTTGGACAAAAATATACAGAAGGACAACCTTTGTTATTTTTCAATTTAGAGTGTAACATTTAAAAAATAATAGGTATATAGATAATAGTGACAAAGCCCCCACAGGTTTTTATAATTTAATATCGTTATTATTATCATTTTTAAAAAGATTTAGACTTATACGGTGTAATAAAATATGAAATTATCATTAAATTATGTTCAGAACGCAATTTAAATATACTTTTGAACGGTGAATGGTGATGTCAAAGAATCTGATTTACATTATAGGTGGTCTCGAGTTGGTTTGTGATTAGAAGCCAGTGGCGTGTCGCAACTGTAAACTTTCGCGCCAAACTATAGACTCCAGAGTATGAACTTGGCCTCTTCATTTGGTCTCTCAACGAAGCCTAATCTCTCTCACTTCCACTTGCTGCTTAAACACTACGCTGAAAGCAAAAACCCGAGACGGGTACTTCTTATTTTCCGTGATTTATTGGAGTACAATGAGAAACCCAATGAAAGCACTTTCGCTTTACTTGTGAAAGGGTGTTCTTCTTTTTCCTCTTCGTTTGGTTTAAATTCAGCTGAAGCAAATCAGATTCATACCCACTTGATAAAATCTGGTACTGTCCAATTCACACATCTGAGTACTGCTCTTCTTGATTTCTACATGAAGTTGGGATGCTTTGTGGCTGCACAATACCTGTTCGATGATATGCGCGAGAGAGATGTTGTGTCTTGGAATGCCTTGATTTGTGGATTTTCGCGAAATGGGTATTGGTTTGATGCGTTATATCTCTTTCTTCAAATGCTTAGAGAGGGATTTAGTCCTTCTCCGACGACTCTGGTTAGTTTGGTTCCATCCTGTGGAAGGCCTGAGTTGATTTTTCAGGGGAAGAGTATTCATGGATTTGGAATTAAGACTGGCCTCGATTTGAATTCTCAAGTGAAGAATGCGCTTACCTCTATGTATGCAAAATGTGCGGATTTGGAAGCGGCAGAGTGCTTGTTTCTAGAGATAGTCGATAAGAGCGTGGTTTCTTGGAATACCATGATTGGTGTCTTTGGCCAAAATGGTTTATTTGATGAAGCAATGCTTGTCTTTAAACAAATGAGGGAGGAAAACGTGGAAGCGAATCCAGTAACCATGGTGTGCCTTCTCTCAGCAAATGCATATCCAGATTCCACCCATTGTTACGCTATTAAAACTGGTTTAATCAATGATTTGTCTGTCATTACTTCGCTAGTTTGTGAATATGCTAGACGCGGAAATTCAAATCCAGCAGAACAGCTTTACATATCATTTCCCCAAAAAAACTTGGTTGCCTTAACTGCAATTATACAAAGCCACGCAGAGAAAGGTAACATGTTTTCTGCTGTGGAATGTTTTGCTGGAATTCAGCAGTCAGACATGAAACCGGATGCAGTTACGATGGTTAGCATACTTCGTGGAATTACAGATCCTGCTCACTTTGGCGTTGGGCTGGTTTTTCACTGTTATGGATTCAAGACTGGGTTAAGTGATAAGAATCTAGTTGCAAATGCGTTGATTAGCATGTACTTGAGGTTTGACCACATAGACGCTGCTTTTTCTGTGTTTTATGAGACACATGAAAAGCCCTTGATTAGTTGGAATTCTTTGATTTCTGGTTGTGTACAAGGTGGAAGGTCAAGTGATGCTTTTCAGTTGTTCCGTCAAATGAAGTTGTCTGGACATGATCCGGATGCCATCACTATTGCTAGCTTACTCTCTGGATGTGGCCAACTTGGATATTTGCAATTTGGGGTGAGGCTTCATAACTATGTTCTGAGAAACAATCTGGCAGTCGAAAATTTTGTTGGAACTGCTCTAATAGACATGTACACAAAATGTGGAAGAATAGAGCGTGCGGAAAAGGTGTTTAAGAGTATCAAAGAGCCATGTCTAGCGACATGGAACGCAATGATTTCAGGTTATAGTTTATACGGCTTAGAACACAAGGCTCTCTCTTGCTTCTCCGAAATGCAAGAACGAGAGCCAAATCCAGATCAAATCACTTTCTTGGGTGTTTTAGCCGCTTGTACACACGCCGGTCTAGTGCAAGAAGGAAGAAAATACTTTGAAACAATGAGGAAGGAATTCAAAATGGTGCCAACGCTGCAGCACTATGCGTGCATGGTCGGTCTCTTGGGTCGTGCAGGCTTGTTCGAGGAGGCGCTGATGTTGATAAGGGATATGGAGATGGAACCTGATTTCGCTGTGTGGGGAGCTTTGCTTAATGCTTGTTGCATCCACCAAGAGGTGAAGCTTGGGGAATGTTTGGCCAAGAAGTTGTTTTTGTTGGACCATAGAAGTGGTGGGTTTTACGTGTTGATGTCAAATCTTTATGCGGCTAAAGGATGGTGGAATGAGGCGGCCAAGGTCAGGGAGATGATGAGAGAAACTGGAGGTGATGGCTGCTCTGGTATTAGCGTTATTGAGATGACTTCATTTGAGCAACTGAATGAAAATTTTTTGAGTTGAGGCCAGTTTCAAATCAAGGGCCTGTTTGGTGTAGTAGTTTGAGTTGGGATTTTTAAGTTTCAATAGTAAATTTTTTTGAATTTTCAGAAAAGACAAAAAACTTTTTGGGAAAAAGACAAAAACTTTTTGAGAAAAAGACAAAAAAAAGTTTGAGTTGAATGGTTTGAGTGGTTGAGCCATCCACCCCCCAAGTCTTTGGTAGAGTTTGATTCTCATGTAAATTTTAATTTTGATTTAGTTACATTCCTTAAGCAATTCTTTACGCGTGTGTGTGTATGTGTATATTTATATGGGGACATGTCTATAAATCATCTTATTTATGCATTTGTTTTATAAATAAATATCACAAATTTTGTTAAATTAGAAAAAATGTAAGTTTTTTTTTTAAAAAAAAAACTTTGATTATTTGTTAAAAAAAAAAAATATTCGGTCAATTATTAAATTAGGTAATAAAAAAAAGTCACCCAACTTAATTTTAATTTCTCTCAAAATTTGATAGATAATCAATCATTTAATTTATTGTTATTAATATATAAATATATATTTTTTGCTTGATTAATATAAATATGTGTTTTTACTGATCTATTACTTTTAAATTGTCACCAACTATTCTTACTATATATATATAAGTTACCTATTTTTTAAATAAATGTTCAAAAATGACCCATTAAATTAAAATCTAAAAGAATTTTCAAAATCTAATTTCGCCTGACTAACTAAGAAAACTATTTTTTCAACAACAAAAAAGTATCATTATATCAAACATTTTAGAAGCTGCTAAAAGATTCTTATATGTTTTACCCGCGTCAACCGGTAAAACCCATCCCTTATAATTACTGACAAAATAAGGAGAATAATTGTTGTTACTGTTTTCAATCGAAGAAGCTTGTGTTTTTCTGTTTGTTTGTTTTTTTGTTTTTGTTTTTTTTTTTTTTCAAGTGGCCTATTGAAGGTTTTTAGTGGGTTTTAAGCTAGGTATTTGTTAAAATGATAATCTCAAAATTAAAATTAGTAAAATAATCTTCTTTTATTTTAATATAGGATCGACCTTGATCATTTTTGATAATTTGAAGTCATTTTATTAATAAATTTTTTTGATAACGTTTTAAATGGGTGTTTAGTGTGTAAGTTTGAGTTAAGATTTGTAAGTTTAAATAGTAAATTTTTTTGAATTTTTTTAAATTTTTAAAAAAGACAAATAATTTTTTGAGGAAAAAGATAAAAAATATGATGAAAAAAATACAGTTTAGTTTAAATTAAAGCCATGATCAAACGAGGGCTAAGTAAATTTTGCAGCCGCCGTTACAAAGGTCAAGTGTTCTTCCGAGTCAACAACAGATTCAGGCGACCCGAACTCGGTTTTGTTCACCATGATTGAACTCAACGATTCGCTGCGATTCTCATGAGTCTGACTCGTCTCAAAGCAGAGCAAGTCCTAACATGTCCGCCACCGACTCCGAAACCTTAGAAGAACCAACTCAGCTTCTGGATTCCCCAATCGATGCCGAATCCCGGGGAGAAGAGAAGCCTCCAGAGGATCCGAATTCCTCAGAGAAGGTCGCCGACAATGGCGATCAAGAAGAGGACGAAGACGAGGAAGGCGAGTGCGGGTTCTGTTTGTTCATGAAAGGGGGCGGGTGTAGAGACGGCTTCATAGCCTGGGAGAAGTGCATCGAAGAAGCCGAAAAGAACAAGGAAGACATTGTCGAGAAGTGCTTCGAGGTCACCGGAGCTCTCAAGAAGTGTATGGAGGCTCACGCCGACTACTACGAGCCGGTGTTGAAGGCGGAGAAGGCTGCTGAGGCGGAGGTCGCCAAGGAATTGGAGAAAGAAGCGGCGGAGGCGGCAGCAGCGGCGAAAGGCTCGGAGTCGAATGATGCGGAATTGGGCGATTCGGAGCGGGAAGAGGCTTTGAAATCCGCTGAAAAGTAAATTACTTCAAAACTTACTGATTAATTGAATACAGGTTGTTGTTTTATAATTGTCAAAGGCTTTTAGGTGTAGGCTTTTGCAAATTTTTGGCCTCTTCTATTTTGAGGGATATAAAGCAGGCCGTTTGAGGCCTTGAGATAGGAATAAAGATTTGTCATTTAATCTTAAATTGGTTTTGTTAACTGTCATAAATCGCTGGATGTTGAGAATTCTTTGTATTAACCAATGGAAAAGATCGTTACTTATTTCAATGTTGTGTATTCTTTAGAATGTTGTGGAATCTTGTTACTAATGTTAAGTCAGAATTCAGGTCCAATCAGAGAAACTGTTCAATTAGTGCTTATGTTTCCATGTTTACTATTAAAGCTTTTTGGGCTTCGGCTCGTGGTTGTAAACTATTTTAGATTTAGATGCTTGATGAATATCATGATTGTTAGGTTTCATTTGTTGAAGTTCTATCCCAGAGTTGTTTTCTATCCAGCTTGAACAGGACTTCACTTCTATTAGTGTAAACTTCAATCTAAGACTATCTTATTTCAACTAAAACGATAAGGGGAAAATGGGAATCTGATCGCTAAAATTATCGTTTTGTATTCATAGAATCATAGTAAAGCTTTTAATGGGATGCCTGCCTATCAGCTGAGAAGAGTATACATTTTCAGCTGGTGTTATACGTCCTATTTGGGAGGTTTGAATTATCAGACTAAAAAGTGACATCAGGGATCAGGAAGCTTTAACTTTGGCCCCGTTCGGCCATTCGTTTCTCTTGGAGTTACTTCTATGGGTGTGATAGTGGCTTCAATAAACAACTTAACCATTTTCCCAAGGCTAGAAGAAAATTTTGGACAGGATGGGGGATCTTGGTATCCGGGGGTTATCATCAACATTACTTGGTTGTGTTTATCTGTTACAAGGTACATGTAAGAATAACAATGATAAGTTCAAGTTGTCACCCTGAATTGACCTTGTTGTAGAGTTCCACTTCTCCCCAAGCTCGGGATTATTTGTCGCATTGTTATCGAGGGACAAAATTTTGAGCTTTATATTCTTGGATTTGAGGCTTTAACACGCTTTTGATTGTTTATTGAATATGCTAACATTCCCTCATTCCAGAAGTTTCACGACGATGGGATAATTTGCAGCCACCTTGAAATACAAACACAAGAACTCCATTTCACGAGCATGATCTTCCATTAAATGAAGTTCAAGGATATGATACCCTTATCAGGGATTTATGGGAGAAAAAAGGAAGAAGAAAAACTGTGGTTATATTGCTTGTTTATAGCATGTAGTATTAGTATATTGGTCTTTTTTGTTTTCCTATTGGCTGGAAAAATAGTTTTGTCAATTTAGGTGGCAATCATGACGGAGCATTGAATTCTAAATTTTCGATCGAGGTTTGTGACGATCGAATTGTTGTTCTATTGATCTTGTACAATCCCTGTTCACTTTGGGAATCTTGTGTTGATGGTTTTGAAATAGTTTGGATGTTCCAACCATTACTGGTCCTTGGAATCAATATCCTTTGTTTCTTCCAAAACTCCACATTCCAATTTCCATGGCTTTCTATTCTGTGTGCCGTTGAAACATATCATCCTACTCATCTTTGTCCTCTTCCTCATCATAGTTGGATGGTAAAGAGGTATTGATTTGAAGAACGCCCTTTATTCGCCGACGTTATTCAACTGCTCATTCTCCGACGTGATTAATCCCAAAAATACATGACAACCACCAAGTTACTTCACAATCAACAAGAAAAACAACTAAATTATGTTTGGCAATGTTCTTGTTTGAATGTTTCTGTTTCTTTACTTACCTGAAGAAGTTCAAAATGCCACCACAGATGAGGTCTCGGGGCCATGAAATTTAAACTTCGTCTATTGATGAGTCTTGGTGTCAAAACACGTGTGACTGCACACGGTGGTTGGACTTGTTTCTGACTGGAAAGAATGCCAAAAAGAAGAGCTAAGAGGTCAGGGGATATCAATGGGGTGTTTGCTGGATACTCTCTGATGTTCAAGTCAACAAAGTGAACAGAAAAAGGCTTTGAGAGAGGTAGAATGATTGTAGGTAAGAAAGTGTCCGTATCTGGTGAGTAGGATGAGCTTGGTTTTTATACCTAAGCTGCCTGGTTAGGTTTCTGCTTACATCATTTAAAAGATTTCTTGCGATTATTTCTAGTATGAAATGAGTCAATCATCTATTTTGATATCTTATTAAACAAAAATGGTGATATTGTTCCTCCATTGATCAAGAATTTTGATTTTTGGGAAGTATATCGTTGCTAAATCTAGAGCTCATGCAACACTGATCGAGAGATCTTGTCATGATCGGAGACGACGATAATGTTGGACTGACCTAAAAAATAGTAATTAGCCCGAAAAAACGGGAGCTGAGAGAATAACACCCTTGTTGTGTGACTTACACGCGTTAGGCAACGATTCTTAGTCATTTGGGTGTGCTCAGTCACAACTTGTTGTGAGGTGCTTAGCATGATTTCTAGTTTCTCCTCCTACCACATGTTGATGTACCTGTCAAGGTCGTATGCCTTTTTATTTTTATTTTTATTTTTTTTCCAAGACTTACATTCTATTTGGTTTGTCAATTTGAGTTGAAATTTTTAAATTGAAATTGGTTGATTTTTCAAAATCTAATTAAAATTTTTGTTGATTTTTCAGACTGAATTAGAATTTTGAGTTGGAAAATGGAGAACCAAACGTACACTTAAGCTTACTTGAATTATAGCACAATTTTCCAGATAGTAGAATATGATATAATGTGTAGATTGCTCCAAGCAGAAACTCCTGTGCATAACACAATGAAAACAAACTATAACTATTTAAAGATAAATCATTATTGGATGAATTTTTGAAATGTAAAGTTAACATATCAAGCCAATCAGCTTCCCAACAATGACAAATATGTTTCTAACAATATTTTTTCCATTTAAAAAATAGCAATTTTTTTACCATAAATTATTTTTTCCCATAGTTACACCGTGAGAAACAAATCTATCCATTTCATCCAGAAAAAATTTTAAGACATGTTGGGGCGCCGTTTGGAAATAGTAAAACATCATCTGTATTTTAAAATTTCAACTTTATATTAAATTTTTTCTTTTTTTTTTATTTTCAAAAAACTCAAATTTTAAAAGTTCATAACTTTTTTATTTCAAATCGGAATGAGATGGTTTTTATGTCAAAATACATGTAACAACGAAAAGAACAAGACAAAATCCATTTTGCATATTTTTTTCGAACACAATTCAAATTTTTACATTATTTTATATAAGACAGAACTTTTTCAAAAATTTTCTCTTAAAACACACATTTCTAACCCAATCTTTAAAATACCGTCTCTAGATGTTCCCTTAAACAGCCCTTATTGTTATTATTTTTTCTTAGAAAAACGAAATAAGCTAAATAAATAAAGGGTAAATCTGTGGTAGAGCCCCTTTTATGGGCTCTACCACAACTTACGGTAGAGTCATTTTTTGGACCGTTAAGATTTAATCGGACGGTTCAAATGTTGATGGTGTATCATATTATCATACACCTTGTTCTACATAATCTTTCCCATCCAAACAGGTGATCTTCCCGCCGCCGGCGACCGCCGCCGGCGACCGACGCCGGCGACCTATCGCCGGAATTTTCTCTCTTTTCTTCTCCTCTCTCCCGCGGCGACCACCTCCGGCGACCCCACCGCCGGCGGCCGCCGGCCCACCCCCCTCTCTTTCCTCTTCCCCTTTCTCTCTCTTCCCTTTCTCTCTCTTCTCCTCTCTCCTCTCTCCTCTCTCCCGACGCCCCCCACCCTCGGCCACCAGCCCCCAGCCCCCGGTGGCCCAGGTCCCCCGGCGGCCGCCGGCCACCCCCCTCTCTTTCCTCTTCCCCTTTCTCTCTCTTCTCTCTCTTCCCTTTCTCTCTCTTCTCCTCTCTCCTCTCTCCTCTCTCCCGACGCCCCCCACCCTCGGCCACCAGCCCCCGGCCCCCAGCCCCCGGTGGCCCAGGTCCCCCGACCTCCCCCCCAGCCCCCAGCTCCCCCGGCCTCCAGCCCCCCCCCCCCCCCGAGGACCACCCCAGGCGCGCCGGCGTCCACGCTTTTTTCGCAGTGGCGTCCACGCGCGCCTGGGGTGGTCCTCGGGGGGGGGGGGGGGGCTGGGAGGCCGGGGGAGCTGGGGGGGAGGCCGGGGGACCTGGGCCACCGGGGGCTGGTGGCCGAGGGTGGGGGGCGTCGGGAGAGAGGAGAGAGGAGAGAGGAGAAGAGAGAGAAAGGGAAGAGAGAGAAGAGAGAGAAATGGGAAGAGGAAAGAGAGGGGGGTGGTCGGCGGCCGCCGGGGGACCTGGGCCACCGGGGGCTGGTGGCCGAGGGTGGGGGGCGTCGGGAGAGAGGAGAGAGGAGAAGAGAGAGAAAGGGAAGAGAGAGAAAGGGGAAGAGGAAAAGAGAGGGGGGTGGCCGGCGGCCGCCGGCGGTGGGGTCGCCGGAGGTGGTTGCCGCGGGAGAGAGGAGAAGAGAAGAGAGAGAAAATCGCCGGCGGCAGGTGACCGGACGGCGGCCGGAGGTGGTCGCCGGCGTCGGAAATATCGCCGGCGACGGAGTAGACTTTGGATGGGAAAGATTATGTAGGGTAAGGTGTATAATAATATGATATACCATCTAAATTTAAACCGTTCGATTAAATCTTAACGGCTCAAAAAATGACTCTACCGGTAGAGCCCCTAAAAAGGGGCTCTACCACAGCCACACCCATAAATAAAATTTATCGGTTTAATTTTAAGAAAAAAGAAAACAAAATAAAATGACTAACAGTGCAGTCCGTTGGACATACACCAAATATGGCTTACCGGTAACAGTCGGTTGCTTGATGCCCCACCACACCTTCCTTCTTTCAAAAACCCTAGAAAAAGAAGGAAGGAAAAAAAAAAAAAAAAAACCTTTTAAAATTAAAATAATCAGTTGATTTTAAAAAAAAATTTAAAAATTAAAAATAATACACAAGAGGAAAAAACACCCCGACGCTCCGATTTCAAAATTCGAATTTGCCGCTCTCAAATTCCATTTTTCTCTCTAGTGGAACTCGCATTTCACCAATTTCATCATTTTCTTCTTCTTCGTCGTCAATGGGTGGTGCTCACAGTCGCGAGGATCTCGAAATCTCCGACTCCGACAAGGAGGGAGAAGAAGAAGAAGACAACTACGAGGACGCCGAAAGCAACGCCGACGAGAATGGCGAGAGATCTTCCGAGCGCCGATCCAAAACCCCGTCCTCCGTCGACGATGTCGAGGCCAGGCTCAAAGCCCTCAAGCTCAAGTACTCCTCCTCCTCCTCCTCCGCCCCAAACTCTAACCTCAAAAACGCCGTCAAGCTCTACCTCCACATCGGCGGCAACACCCCCAAGGCCAAATGGGTAACCTCCGACAAACTCACCTCTTACTCTTTCCTCAAGACTTCTCGGATCGGAGGCAATGACGACGATGAAGACGATGACGATGACGACGAAGGAGAAGCAGAAGGAGAAGATACTTGGTGGGTGTTGAAGGTTAGTTCAAAGATTCGAGAGAAGGTCTCTGCGGAACTTCAGTTGAAGACTCTTTCGGACCAGCGTCGCGTTGATTTGGTGGCCAAAGGTGTTTGGGCGATGAAGTTCTTCAACGACGAGGACTACAAGGTTTTCGTCGCCAAGTTTCAGGAGTGTTTGTTCGAGAACACGTATGGGTATGAGGCGACTGATGCGAACAAGGTTAAGGTATATGGGAAAGATTTTATGGGTTGGGCGAATCCCGACGCTGCTGATGATTCCATGTGGGAAGATGCGGAGGATAGTTTCTTGAAGAGCCCCCAATCGGCGACGCCATTGCGGGAGAATCAGGATTTGAGGGAGGAGTTTGAAGAGGCAGCGAATGGAGGTATTCAGAGCTTGGCGTTGGGTGCATTGGACAACAGTTTCTTGGTGGGTGATTCCGGCATTCAAGTGGTGAAGAATTTCAGCCATGGAATTCATGGGAAAGGTGTTTATGTCAATTTCGATCGCGGGAGTTACAATCGTGGTCCGAGTTTGGCGCAATCCACTCCCAAAAAGGCTCTGCTTATGAAGGCGGAGACTAATATGCTTCTCATGAGTCCTTTCACTGGAGGGAAGCCTCATTCCAAGGGGCTCCATCATCTCGATATCGAAACGGGGAAGATTGTTACCGAATGGAAGTTTGAGAAGGATGGGACTGATATTACAATGAGGGATATTGCAAATGACAGCAAAGGAGCCCAGTTGGATCCTTCGGGTTCAACATTTTTGGGTTTAGACGACAATAGGCTCTGTAGGTGGGATATGCGCGACAAGAATGGGATGGTTCAAAACCTTGCAACTGGTGACGGCCCTGTTTTGAATTGGACACAAGGACATCAGTTCTCTAGAGGGACCAACTTCCAGTGCTTTGCGAGCACCGGTGATGGCTCAATTGTTGTTGGATCGCTTGATGGGAAGATCCGATTGTATTCTAACAGCTCAATGAGACAGGCAAAGACGGCTTTTCCTGGTCTTGGTTCGCCTATTACTCATGTGGATGTTACGTTTGATGGGAAATGGATTTTGGGCACTACTGACACCTATTTGATACTTATCTGCACCCTTTTCATTGACAAGGATGGGAACACAAAGACGGGTTTCTCTGGTCGTATGGGGAACAGGATAGCAGCTCCAAGACTGTTGAAGTTGACTCCTTTGGATTCACATCTAGCTGGAGCTGATAACAAGTTCCGTAATGCGCAGTTTTCGTGGGTAAGGACCTCTTTTCTTTGTCGTCTATACCTGTTTTATCTAGAAAATCATCTGGTTTTTGGTGGGATCTTGTATCATTTTATTGCCTCTTATATTGCTTTGATTTACCTTCTTGCTGCTAATGTTGGTTCGTATTATTAATTTGCATGATTTAGGAGCCTTCTTGAACCAGGTATAGCCAGTATAAAGTAGAACTGATCATAATTAGATGCTTCCCTTCGAGTTTAATTTATGCTGTAAATTGTTAATTGTTTATGGATGTGGATTTTGCTCTGTGTTTTTTTTCATTCTTGTTTAATGTGTAGACCCTTTTCTTATTGGTGGAAGGCCTTACGCTAGACTTTTGGGTAGATGCATGTTTCGTTTGGTTGTTCTTCTACCAAGGACCTATTTTGAGTTTGCCATATTTATATATAGTAGGATCTTATTTTGAGCCTATTCAGTATCTTATTGGGATTCATTGTTACATGGATAGATGTCTTAAGAGTTTAGTTCAAATTTGTTTAGGTTACGGAAAGTGGGAAGCAGGAGCGTCATTTGGTGGCAACTGTGGGCAAGTTTAGTGTGATCTGGAACTTCCAACAGGTGAAGAATGGCTCACATGAGTGCTACCGCAATCAGGAGGGCCTGAAGAGCTGCTACTGCTACAAGATTGTCCTCAAGGATGATTCCATCGTCGATAGTCGCTTCATGCATGACAAGTATGCAGTCACTGACTCACCTGAGGCCCCACTGGTCATAGCCACCCCCATGAAAGTCAGTTCCTTCAGCATATCCAGCAGGAGATGACGTTCAAAGTGATGGCTGTCCTGTACTTTGTCAGCTTTCTCAATTTCATTAGTGAAGTTTCAAAACACTTTGTTTAGAACTTCACAGGTGTACGGTTGATAGTCTGCTAAACTAGGCCATTTTAATAACCGGTGATCTCTAATTGTACTCTTTTCTAAAGAGATTCTTGAATTCTGTTTGAATTTGAATTGTATGGTTCTGAACTTCCGGTTACTTTCTAGCAATTGTATTGTTTTTATCTTCTTTCTTAGAAGACTTGGTTGACATTATTCTTTTTGCCTTCTTTTTCAATCGAAATTTTCCGTCTTCTGGAGCTAAGATGATGGAAAATAGCTGAATTTCTTGACTAGTGAATCTACAATATTTAGCACAAGTCGTTCAATCTGTATAATAATGATAGAAGAGGAAGAAAGTTGCTCTGCATTACTTTGGTGCAAGAACACCCGGGAACCGTTGGATGGTAGCTTTATCAAGATCGGGGCACTTTATTTTCTTATCTGAATGCCTAAAGATCTAAACGTTTGTAATACATGGCTAAAAAGAATTGGGTTAAGTGGACCCATGTTGTTTTATGTCATTTTGCTACTGTAGTTTATTTATAGACGTGGAACTTGTGGACCTAGTGGTTTTTTGTGCATCCGGTTTGGAATTTGGTGATAGAGAAAAAGAATGGCCATTGCCTTTGGAAGATGTCTCCACATTCCGTCGTGTTCTTTATCCTTGGTTTGTAAGAACGTGTCAAAGCCCTCATTTGGAGTGGCAAGGCAGCCATGGCCAGCTCAAGCAGGAAAAGCTCAAGCTCGTACTTGTGTCGTGGTGGGTCGGGCCCAGCCACGCCCTACATGGCTGCCAGGGCTTGACCCTCCACCGTACCTTGACGGAAGGTGATCCTTTTGTGTAAAATCTTCCTACTGCTTCTCATTAGCTTATAAGCTTGGTTAATTAATTCTGTCGTTCTTTTTTTGGCCTTTTGGTAATGGTGTGTGTGTATACTATGTAGTCTGGCTGGGGATTTTGGGTTTGACCCACTTGGCCTTGGTGAGGATCCCGAGAGCCTGAGGTGGTATGTGCAGGCAGAGCTTGTTCATGCCCGCTTTGCCATGCTTGGAGTTGCAGGAATTCTTCTAACAGATGTCAGTGATTCTGAACCCTTCATTTTTACCATTGTTTAAAAAGAATAAATAAAAATTCAGGAACTTCCGGGAATTCTTCGAGATCTGGATTCGGGAGTTAATAAATCTTGAGAACTTTTATGATTACCAGAGCTTCATTGAACTTTTCAACTTCAACTTGGACTCCTTCCTATTATTCTACGTTATGTTTTTTTGACCAAATATTGTGCTCCAAGGCTGTCTGTATTCTGTGGGATTAATACCTTGTAATGACATAGAAACTTGCCAAATGGGTTGATCTTAATGCACTGCATTTCAAGCAAATGAAAAGCTATTCTTATTCCCTCATAAATTTGATTTTATTGTTATCAACGTCTTGATATTCTAGTTGTTCTTCAAATGCTTTTCGGCAGTTGCTGCGTGTTGCAGGGATCAGCAGTATACCGGTTTGGTACAAAGCGGGTGCTGTTAAATATGAATTTGCCAACACAGAAACTCTCTTCATTGTCCAACTACTATTAATGGGGTAAAATTTCTACCCAAGAAAGAATCACTGACCTTTACCCCTGAATTCAAGCGCACCTTTCGTGTTCAATTTATATACTTGTTTGTGCTTTCTTCTGACAGGTTTGTTGAAACCAAAAGATACATGGATTTCGTTAGCCCCGGGTCTCAAGCTAAAGAAGGAACATTTTTGGGATTGGAAGCTGCCTTGGAAGGTTTAGAACCTGGGTAAATTTTCTGAAGTTCGTTTTGAATGTTGGAAAAAGCCTAGGCCTCGGCCTCTTTACTTTTTGCAATTTGATTTTATATGATTCTGATGCGATCTAATGGTTGAATATTGATTAATCTTCCATGATTGACAGATACCCTGGCGGGCCTATCCTAAACCCGCTTGGCTTGGCTAAAGATATCAAGAATGCTCATGACTGGAAGCTTAAGGAGATTAAGAATGGTCTGTTTCAGTTATCTGCTGATGTCTTTCTTCATAATTCCATGACCATGAATTTGCTACGGCAGTTCTTAAGCAGTTTTTTGTAATTGTAGGACGCCTGGCAATGATGGCGATGCTCGGCTTCTTTGTGCAAGCTTCTGTAACTCATGTGGGACCGGTTGATAATCTTCTAGAGCATCTATCTGATCCATGGCACAGAACCATTGTTCAAATTTTGGCCAACTCTTCTTAAGGTGCAAGTCATAGAAATTCAAAATCGGTCTCCGAGTGCACAAAAAAAAAAAAAAAAAAAATTACAAAATCAAGTGCAGATTCATCTTAGGAGACCTCGTTTTAAATACATTTTTTAGGCTGTTTTGTAGAAAACAGCTAACAGCAACTGGCGAAGCAAGGGATCCCAACGTGGCCACAATTCACAAAGCACACTTGAGTTCCAACGTCATCCAATTCCTAGTCATCAGTGACTCGTCTCATGTTACTAGTGCAATTGTACGTGGATCATGATTTTTAATACAACTTGTATCCTTTTTCATGGGTTTAAATTTGTCTCACCTAAGGATATCTGTCCGACGACTACAGTCCTCCGCTCTACCAACTGAGCTAAAGCCGGATTTGCCTAGTTTTGCGAGCCCAATTATTTTAACCTAATTGTTTTCGAAAGAATATCAGAATCTATTTAATATTACGATTTTGTACTGTCATGCCCATAGATGAGTTGTACTGTTATTTCCTGGTTTAATTACTAGCTATTCTGTTTCCACCACCACCCAAAAATAATAATTAAAAAAAAAAAAAAAAAAACCACACCTCCAGCTGTGACAGAAATTTTGATTTATCAAAATAAAAATACAATAAGATGGAGACATCTTTTAAGAGAGTAAGTAATTTTAGCTCACAAGAAACTCAAACCAAATCCTTTTTCATTAAGCAAACTCGAAAAAGCTATTAAAATGAGTATACTTTCAACGTTTCAGGCCTATACATGACTGACGGTCTCCACAACAAAAACAAATAAGAAAAAAAGGCCCTATACATTGTAGAAGCACCTTATTCCCTTTTCTCAAAGCACCTTTAACGAACACATTCTTCCAAATCACCAGAAATATGCCACTTCAGTGAGAAAAATGACATATATATCCAATCACCTTATTGTACGCTAAAACAATCACAGACATGTACATTCAAGAAATTTCCGTCACGTATGAGAAACCGCCAACAAGTAAGAATTCAGAGCTTATATCGCAACAGTAGCTCCAATGAAGGGTTACGTCGACCTGGTCGGATGTGCCCTCCTCCTCGCCAAAAACATCAAAAACCGGGGGAACAAGGATTTCTTCTTTTTCTTTCCGGCCTTTGGTTCTTGGAATGAATCAGTTTCATTACTGTTTACATCCACGTATGACTTTGGGCTTGAAGCATAATGGGCAGGAATAGCAGCATTAGATGGCCGATCAGTCATACCTTCTTTCCTCCCCTCGAAACTAGCTCCTGGGCTTCTGATGGGATTTACCGCTGTTTGACCGGATTCAGTTGCCTTGCGACGTTGCTCGTGTTCCGCCCTCCATTTTCTCAACTCCTGTTCTACTCCCAACTTCCCTTCCTTGGCCTTCTCAGCCTTCTCCATTGCAATTCTGAGTGCTTCTTTTCTAGCAGCCATCTCCCGGTTAACTTCTTCCAACTTCTCCAAGCTTCTCAGCTCAGATTCCTTGGCGAACTCGATTTGAGAAATGGCAGATGCAACCCTCGCGTTTGCCTGCTCCTCTGCCTCATGGGCCCGTTTGCTGAGCTCATAATACTCCTCTAGAGAAAGTGTCACCCCCGTGGGTGAATCCACATCGGAGTTTCTAGCAGATTCACTCTCTTGCAAGGCCTTAATTGCCGCTAACGCCAATTTTTCTGAAGCTTTCGCAGCCTCTATTTCCTTTTGTGCTGCAAGTAACCTACTCTCTATGGTGCTTGCTCCAGCCTTTGCTTGATCTGCTTCTTCCTTTGCCTTTCGCAGCTCTTCACAAGCCATTTGAGCTAGTGACTTGGCCTGATCAGCCTCCTGTGCAGCTTGCTGTAATTGCCTGGGTATCTCGACCATCTTTTCCCTGACTTCTTTCTCCTTCATCTGGACCAGGGCTATTTCCGACTTGGTCCTGTTCAGTTCTGCTTCAATAGATGCAACAGCCACCGATGCCATTCCTTCTCTCTGCCGCATGGTGGCAAGGGCCGATTTCTCATTTTCAAGTTCTGTTTTTAATGATGAGACGGCCACCTTCAAGCAATTCACTTCAGCAACAGCCTTATCTATGTTGAGCTTGACTTCCTCAAGTTCTTTCTTTGCTGAAGCAACAGCTGCCTGGATATCAGTATGTGTTTTCTTCCCCAGTTCCACTGTCTCACTTCTCGACTTTCCTTCTTCATTATTTTCCTCCTTCAACTTTGATTCCATGTAAGCAGCTAATTCGGCTTTCAAATCAACCAGCAAAGCCGAGGCAGTATCCAGTTTCGATTTGAGCTCCTTAGTAGACAGAATTTGTTGGTTAAGTCTCTGAAGCTCCTCTTCAGCTTGCTTTAATTCCTTTTCCCAATTAAGAGAATCTTGCTCCTTGGCCATGGCTGCTCCTATTCTGTGTTCCTCTGCTTCCAGATGGGCAGCATGTGCAGACTCTAATGACTCCTTTGTTGTGATCAGCTCGATAGTCAGTTCTTCCACTGTTTTCTCAACGTCCTTAGATGCTGCAACAGCCTCTTCAGCCCTCTTTACAGCCACGTCCTTGTCGGTCACCAAAGAAGCATATTCTTTACGCAGTGCTTCTAACTCCTCTTTAACAGACTTCAGCTCTGAAACAGCAGCTGTATGCCTAGCCTTAGCAACCTCAAGCTGTGCCTTGGCAGCGACGCTAGCCTCGTCAGCAATCCCTTGTTCCATCTCTTCCACTCTGAGCTTGGCGAGTTCCGAGTCTTGTTTTGCTTGATGCTCTTCCGTTTGTGCTCTCTCCAGATTGAGCTTCAATTCTTCAATGAGTCTCTTGGTGCTGTCCAATTCTTTCAGAACTTGCACTTTTGCCTCTTCAGCGGTCTCTGATCGTTTCCTGTAATCAGGAATCTCCTCCTGCACTTTCTCAAGTTCTTGTTCAACAAGCTTGCGTCTCTGTTAAGCGAGAAAAGAAATATTACATAGTTAAACATACGTAGCAGCCATCTCTATTTTTGCACTAAAAGAATAAGAAGCTTATACAATCTATAAAGCAACATTAGAAGAAAAAAAATTTTCTTTTCAAATTTGTATCTGACAAAAGAGTGAGGAAAGGGGGAAGAGAAAAGGTGGTAAAAGAAAACAACTGGAAAAACGTGTGTATGCATACCTCAACAGCTTGGATTTTATGGGCTTTCCAATCAACAATTCCTCCAAACTTAGAAACAGCTTCTTTAACAGACTCAAAAGGTGCCGTTGTATCAATAATGCCTCTGTTTACGTCAAACTGCTTAGCATGTTTACTAGAATCAACACTTTCTTGTTTAATGACAGTAACTGCAGCGACCTTTGTGTTGGGAAGAGCAAGCTCAATAGGTTGCACCACGTCATCATTTTTAGAATTTGTTGCCTCAGATAAGGAAGCAGATGGAGCAGTCACACGGGAAACTTCTACTGCAGCATTTTCAGAATTTCCCGTCATGTTACTGTGATTATCTGTATCATTTTCTTTCACTGTACTCGGGGATGTTGAAGCTCCATTAGAGGTATTCTGCAAAGTTCGGTTTTCAGAACCTTCAACCATTACACCATGATTCTGGGTCTCTGTTTCATTAACCGTATTTTGTGAGGTCAGAGCTGGAGCATCGGATAAAATAGGTTGACTTTGTTCGATTGATGGACCATCAGATGCTTGACTTTGTTCTGTGACTGCTGAGCTAGATGCTTGATTGTCTGTTGGAGGAAGTTGGTTTTGCTCAGAAGCATTTTCTGCAGTTGCTGACTTCGAGTTTTCCGCCGTCAATGACTCAATGTCGTTTTCAACTTTTCCATTCAGAACTTGGTTTTCTGTATTCTCATTACTAGAATGATCATCATGGTGGGACAATGCAGAGGACTCTGGTGGTAACTGCTCACCATTTTTCACATCCACCATTTCCACTAAGCGATAGAAGTGCCAGAAGGATATCCCTTATTCTAAGAGAGAACTGGACCGGCAAAAGGGAATTGATTAATCACACGAAATATATAACCCAGTACGGAATTCAGATAATTTGGAGTACAAGGAAACTAAAAACTCATAATAATTTGTTTTACCCGTATTCCTATTGTATAAGCACGACACAATCATCTCAAGCTCTCTATTAAATATGAAAAACACTCCCTTGATAGCACAAGCTTATGCTTTTTATCATCTCCCACCACTTAATAGCACTTTCACCAGAAAAGCGATAGTGTAAATGGAAATAAAATAAAATAAAAATCAGATATTAATAACTATTTTAAAAGAATCAGCATAATCAGAGAATAGGATGATTAGAACCGGATAAGACATTCCAACCTCTCAACAAAAATGAAAAAGAAAATAAAAGAAAACAATCAGCAAGCACTTTCTGCCTTGAAATCATTGAAGAATGTTCACCAACTCTTCCGTCGCAATCTTGTTCATTCATTTTCACGCAAAGTTTACACTTCCCTGTTTTTCTTCCTTTCCTTTTATATATTTATTTACATCATATCAAGATATAGACTTGAATCCAGACGACATTCAAACCCATACACAGGTTTCAACAGTCAACTATACATTCACACCAAAAATTCGATCAAAATCGGTTCTTGATTAGGTAATTCGCCCATTAATTATCTTCACAGTCCAATAAACGATTTTTTTTTTTTAATGATTTTTGGTAATTAGGGGAAAAAAAAGAAGTAATCTTATGAATTACTAACAACATAAAAATACAATTCCAAATCCAAGGAATAATCTCTGTCAACAGACAATAGACATGCTGTCGCATAAATGAATAATAATCCCAATCGAAACCGAGAATCAGTGCTCTAATTCATGGATTTAAACATCGCAATCAAAACTCATAATCAACTAAAATCCTTTACAATTCGAACAATAAAAAAATACAAAGACAAATTAAATGATTCAAAAATGAAAAAAAAAAAAGAAAGAAAGAAAGAAACATACCGGATAAACCAGACACAAAAGAGGGCAGAGAACAGGAATCAGATATTAACGATTGCTGCAAAATCAGAAACAGAAAATTAACCAAAAAATATAATATACGAAAACTTGGAGCTAAAAATAGGAGGAGGAGAAGAAAACGGACTGGAGAAATAAAAATAGAATAGACAACACGTGAGTGGAGCTTAGCTTACTTCATCACGCAGACTAGATCCATGTTTCTCTTCATCAATATGAATTTTTTTATTTTTATTTTTATTTAATTAATTTGGGGGAAAAAACACCGGGGGTGGACCTGCGGTGTTCATTCATGAAAGTTCATTCCTATAAATTTGTGGCAAAAAGGAATCTTAGAAGAAGACTTGTTTACATTAATATTGTTATGACCCTTTGATATTTAATATAATTTATGGCGAGTTTGAGAGTTGGTTTTTTGGGTTATTTTTGTTTTGACTAAAACCGGAGACTCAGGGACTCACGATGAGCTGTCCACAGTGACTCAAAACATTTTTTTCCCCCTTTTCTCATGCTATTTGCTTTTTTTTTTTTTTTTTTTTTTTTTAAATTTATTATTCCATCTATTCCTTTTTAAACATTTTTGTAATTGGCTTTTTATTTTTTCGTATTTTATGGAAAATTTGTCTCCACCAATTTTGGTGTGCCCTTTTCATTTGACAGTCACTTTTGTTGTTTGTTTTTGTTTCAAAATTAATGATGGAACGAAGATGAGGTTTTATGAATTTATTGGTGTACAATGATATACTAAAATATAATGGCAGTTTTATTCACAAGAATATTAGAGAAGAGTATTTTTTAATAACATCATTTTACCTGCTCTTGTTTAATACGTTAATAAACAAATATTGAATGTTATAACACTTGACACTTTCGGTCGAGAATATATATACAATTTTTTTATTTATATATAACCTGAATCATCATCAACTATCGATGATATGTAAACATGCAACATGCTAAACCAGATATTAGTTATTAAGGAAAAAAAAAAAAAGCAACAGATATTAGTATTTTTATTCTACTTGTTTTTTTTTTTTTAATTCATTTGATTTTGAACAAATTTAACAATAAAGGTCTTCATGTAAAAACACCTTTTTTTTTAATAGAAAGTTTTCTATCCACTTAAATTAGGAAAAAGGAAAACATAATAATTGAGCTACACAGCACATTACATTGATGACGAAGTTAAGCAAAAAGATAAAATAAATAAAGCCACCGGCCGCCACGGATTGTGTCTCTACCTGCCTCGCGGAGCGATGTTATTAAAAATTCACATTCGAAATGACCGTTATGCCCACACGTTTTTCCGTTTCCGCGATTACTGCTGTCTTCAACCCTCTTCCCAGCGCGTGTTACGTGATTCGCTGGCGATGGCAATTAGGTAATAACGAAAGACGCGTTTTAGCCACGCGATCTACAAGCACGTGAGATGAATAAAAGCTCTAAAGAAGGCCCCAACGGAAAAATCCAAACCAGAAAAGGACGCGGAAAAAAATATATTAAAAAGGACAAGAATGAGAGTATTTTAGCAAAGCAGCTCCAAGATAATCATATTTCTAGCTGCTGGTGGGGTCTGAATTTTAGGGAAAATCAAGACCGTTAATCATGTTTTAGGAGTTTGAGCTTTCATGTTTGGTTTGGTAGGAGTGTCCAACACCTTGGAGGTATTAGGAATGAGGAATCAAACGGAATTCCAAATCTTTCTAGCAAAAAACTAAAAAAATTTTCCAAAAAAAAAGAAGAAAGAAAGAAAGAAAGAAAAAGATTCCAAATCCCGAGGAAGCTTGGAATGGTAAGTAAATGAAGCTTCCGTTTGTGTAAAGATGTCTTGCATGGGAGAGTGAGGACTCTCAGGAGAGGGTGTTTGGGTTTGGGTTTTGTGGTAGCCATTTTGCACTATTTGGATAAGTTTGGCTTTGTTGTATTTTATTTTATTTTATTTTATTTATCAGTTACACCATGCACTCTGATCTTGCCACGTCAGACGCCGAGGCCGCGGAATGGAATATGTTATATGCTGCATGACAGATAATTTACTGTAACGAAATGGTGGTTTTAAAATGTTGTAAAAGTTTGAAATTGCTGGTATTAGTTGGCACTGATGGAGGAGTTCTGACACAGAATGGAGGGTTTTTTTGTGTACATTTGTTGTCGGATTGTCTGAGATTTAAATGTTCATAATGAAAGGCTTGTTTGTTTTGTTTAGACTGTCAAGATTTTCGTACAGTTATAGAATCCAACTAGATTTTATTCCTATTTTTGGAGGCCATTTTGCTCGTCCAATTTCTTCTTCTTTTTTGCTTCTGTATAGAAATTCCTTTTCCTCTTTTTCTCTTTTGGTGGTTGAGGACTTGGGGAGCTGAGCTCATGTAAGAACTATTAAAAAAAGATTTTCTTCTGATGTAATTTCAGTTGGTTTATATGTTGTCTATTTAATTTTTTTTATATACTAAAGTATCTATTTACTTATTGTTTGTGTCTAAACATGTCAATTGGGTGTCTTCCTTCCATTTTTTTTTTTTTTTTTTTGAGAAAATTAGGTGAAGAGTCATATTTAAAATACCTTTTATATAATTTTATCCACTCTAATATCAAAGTTAATAATTTTAATGTTATAAAATGAAAAAATTATCAACTTTAATGTTGATAGGCATAAATACAAGGAGGTGTCAAATTTATGACATTCTTACATATAACCTCAGATTTCATGCTTATAATGGACCGCAGATAATTCGGTAGGCTGATGTCTCGAGCCTTGGAATTTTTTTTATAGAAACTTATCTAAATATATATATATATATATCATTCATTGACTAACACAACACAAATGGGAGAGAGAGCCCGTACAACATAAGTAATAATCAACATTACACTTGGGTTTATCGCATCATTTTTAATGAAAAAAGTAATGTAACAAATTAGGTAAGGACATTAGTTCTTAAACAGTTACATAAATAAATTTGTCAAAATTTTTTCTACTTAAGAAAAGTCACTGATTACTAATTAATTATAATTAAATGATAAAAATATATATTAATATTAATCATAATCAATCAATTTATTATTGATCGATTTAAAAAAAAAATGATAATTTTTAATTGAAAATTGATATTCGGCATCGTAGAATTTTTACTCCGCATAGCTCCGTAGCAATACTTGACCTTAGTATGGCAACCAAAAAAAGTACAGAAAAACAACTCTGCTCTCTTAAGTAAGCATGTGAGCACACACCATTAAAAATACTGCACGTATTTGTAACCGTAAGTTTTTTAGCTAACAATTTTGTCAAGCCACATCATCCGGAGCCGAGCTGTGCTTTTCTGGAGTCAAATAACACGACTCTTTTTAATAATTTTATATGATTTCGATCATTAACAAAAAAACTTCTTAGAGACATTTACCCAAATGTCCTATACTTTTACAACTTTCTTTTCACTGTCTGAACGACACCTAATTCTACGTTTAAAAGGCTCTTGCTTTTGTTCGGTCAAATAATCGACATGTCGTTTCTCCTCAAAAGTTTATCGTCCTTTTCTGTTTAATCTACATGTCTTGGGTAATCATTTTTGCATCGGACAACATTTTTCTACACAGCTTTGCTATAAAAAAAACATATATTCGTACATATATATATATATGTACACATACAAATTAACGTTTTGTTTACATAGAGGGGCAAAAAATATATTTTTATACCCCACGTGACTTCCTACCATACTTTTAAGTAACAAGTATACGTGAGCTGTGAGTCCTTCCTTGGATCACATGGCCCCGTATAAGTTGATTTTCCACCTTTCCTGTTGCCAATCACCACGTGTAGAACAAAATTGGACGTTCGACGATATATTTTAGTATAGTCTTGGCCGCATCTGATCTGACCAATGAATATTTGCCACCAAACTTTGTCATATAAACAGTTTTAATGACGAAATTCCAACCTATCTCCTACTGCAAGTTAAATGTAAACTGTCCTCAAAAAGATAATTTTCACTCCTCTTGCAAACAACTAGGATCCAATTTGTTTTCAGCTCCAAATTCTATAACTTAATTTCTGATTAATTAGGCGAAAAGTTCCAAATTTAAAAAATCAGGACGTACCGGAAAAAGTATATAAAACCTTGCAACAGCATTCATTCTCTTTGATTAAGAGGCTTAAGAACTCAAGCCGCTTTGAAAGCTTTAAACATCAATCATGGGAGGCGGAAGTCTCCAGAAATTCCATGAATTGAAGTCCTCCTGCAACCAATCAAGAAAAAAAAAATTAGGTAAAAAAAAAGTCTAGAGACATAACAGGGTTGTAGAAGCCAGACCTGCTCAAATGACACCGCTGGCGGAAACATGCCGTTAACAAGGGCGTGAATGGATTTGTATGATTTCGTGTCGAGACGGCGGTTTACAGCAACCTCTCCCTAAAAGTGCAAAATGTTAGAAAGATAGTTTTGGGATCGAAACTAGAGAGACATATATGTACAATTGTGATAATAGTGTGAAGATGTTTTTAACCTTTGGGTTGATGATGAAGATTTTTCCTTTTGGGATTCCAACCTTAAGGTAGCTGATTTCATCAGTATCCCTATTTCCAAAACCAGCATAGAATGGATTGCAATCAGAAGGAAACAATGACCTGATATCCTGCAAAAATTGCAGATATAAAGCTATTAGCCTCAAAAAAAAAAAAAAAAAGAGTCGATACATAATTACTCGAAGAATGTGAAATATCATTAGGAGGCCATAAACAAGATTTACGGGTGCTAAAATGAAACTGAGTATGTCAAGAGGAATACAATTAGAAACTAACCTCTAAGCATGAAATCTTGAACTCGTGAGGAGCCCTCCTGATAACTGAGGAAAAAAAGACGGTGTCTAAGTCCGGACATTGTTCATCGGAAGATATTCAAGTAATACAAAACCAGAGAGATGATATTTTGACAAATTGAGTTATATACTTAAAAAGGTAACTGCAAAAGCATTCATGCAAGGACCATATGTGCACTTAATTTACGTGGGAAAAATATGCTTCGGTAGACATTAACATTTCGTTGCCAAGAGAAAGGCCCTGATCAGAAACTTTGAAAGAATGGCTTCTCTTCTTTAATAAAACTAAAGCCGAAATCTATCAATAGCTTCATTTGTCTGCTTCAAAGTAACTTTTAGCTATGAGAAGAAGATTTGATTGGAATTTGTCTATCATTTGCATATGACTCTGCATAAAGGACAGTTTTTTGAAAAGCTTACAAGTTCAAAACGGAATAAACAACACAAGGAGAATGCTTTAATCTAATTTGTTACATTCCAAAAATTTTGCACTGGTTTAAAGAAACTGTAACATTGTGAAAGCTGCAATGAAAATGCAATTTTACCTTCTCGGTAAAGAGAAGGAAAAAGGCCATCAGGGGAAATAACGACGGGCCCATCTGGTAAAGCCTTTCCATCCTGAAAATGTGGAACAAAACCATCGTTGAAAAGAATTTGTCTTGTTTTCCCAATTTTCATTCCTCAAAACTGAAACCAGGAGTTGTTAACTAACGTGATCTTTTCCCTCACCTGCTTAAGGTTGAATAGAAATTGCCTCGTGAGATAGGCCTGTGAAATTGCACGCGCACTCAGAAAAAGCAACTGGTATCCGTTTTCCTGAAACACACGACATTAAGTTACTGGTTCTTGCTAGTCGTCAATTCTATTGTGCGGAGAAATGATTAAAAAGTACGTATCAGAAATAACCAAACAAGGAATGACACACGTATCACTTTAGACCATATCACATAATAAGTAGGCTACTTTAAGGGCCCAATCCAATGCAACTGAAGCATAATATACAATAAGTAGGTGTCAGATACCAAATGTCCCGCGTGAAAAGATTATAAGATAAGTAGTGGGTTTGCAAGGGCTCATTCTACCTTATGGGTTCCTAACAGTAGGCTAAGGGCGACCGACCTAATAGATGGTGTAAAGCCAAATCTACCACAGTTTTTGCACGTGCTGTATGAAAGGACTATAAAATCTTGAAATCTAAAAGCAAACCTTAATGGCTGAAAACAAATGTGCAACACCTAAATGTGACCAATCTACTCCAACCAGGGGCATGAACTGACCCAGAACATCTGACCTGTAACAACAGCAGAAAACATGAGGATCAGACAATACAAGAAAAAAATCTTGGAATTTAGCAACAGTGAAAGCATAAAAAGAAGTAGATCATAGACAAAAAGGAAGAAAAAGTGTTGGAAACGATTGAGACTGCCATTCTAGCAGCGTTTGTTTGTTCCATGAAATATCGTGAAAGAGAGGGGAAAAAATTGCAAGATAGAAACAGAATTACCTAGTAATTGTCCCATCAACATCCGAGATTACTATTTGAGTGTTCCATTTCCACAGATAAATTCTGGCATCAACCTATTAAACAAAATAATTTTGTCATGGCTTGCACACAAATGAATGGAGAAGAGTTTAAAAAGTAAGAAGTGTTTTGCCAAGAGAAAGAAACTAGTAAGGACGGAAAAAAAAAAAAAAAAGAATAATAATTTCTCAAAAAAATAATAATTATAAAGACCAAAACATACCTGTTGCTTCCCCAGCATAGGAGTCAAGAATGTATAAGTTACGGTATTCCTTCCTTCCCTCAGATTCAGGGATGCGAGCTGCTCAGACGTTGGACAGAGGACCCTTACCGTTTTCTTTACCACCTTGCCTTCAAGCATATCTTTGGCTTCAGCCACGCCAAATTTGATCTCTGAAGCATTGTCAGCATCAGAATTTCCAACATCAGATAAAACCGGCTGCATACCCTTCCGGGATCTTGATCTCCTGAAGGGGAAAGGCCAGAGTCCCCAGTTTCCACTTGGAGCAATACTTGCTTTTGATGGATCTCCTGTAATAGTTTTCTCAACCTGGTCAACAACTATCATGTCTTTTGGTTCTATATTTGTGAACTTCCAAATGAAACCATTCCTAAAACAATAGGAAGCAGCCGCATCCCATGGAAAATAACAAACATTAATTCTCAGAACAAGCCAATCATCTTTCATAACTTCAGGGCCTAGGGCAGTAAATTTCTCAAGGTCCAGTTTTTTGGCATCAAATGGTTGAGAAGCAAGCATCGGGCCACATCCTTTTGTAAAACAATTTTTTGCAAAGAGAAACTTCTGCATAGAGCACAATTTATGTGACTTTCTACAGCTTCCTAACGCCCAAACAATAGTGAAGCAATTCCATGTAGCTTGCCATTTCAAACACGACACTCATTTGAAACTAAGAATGAAATAATCCAAACAAAAGAGCACTATTTATGTTATGTAGATTCCAGAGGAATAAATATGGTTTCAAATTCAGGATCGAAATATGCATTTCTTAGGTGGGTACCATATCATCAACTTTTCCATGACAGAAACGAAATTTGGAAGTTCGACATATAACCAGTCTTGAAACTCTTAGCAAACATTTAAGTAAATATAACAACAATGTCTTACCAACTGCAGAATTGGAAGGAATGTCTTTGAGCTCCCCGGTTACGAAGTCATCCTTGATATCTGACAGCTCTGCTGCTAATTGGTGCTCTTTGTCTCCGTCCAATACAATTGAGCTCAAGTTATCTTTGCTTCGCATTGCCCAATTCAGGGGTTTGGAATTTGAATCCAATGAGTGGCTTAGACAATTAATATCATTTTCACCAAAACTCTCAGTGGGAGACCACATATTGGGCAATGATTCGGCCAGCCGCCCAACTTCCTCAACAGCGGCATCATCATATCTAGTAATACCTATTGGACTTGATGCTACCCGCATATTTCCTGTTGAGTCCTCGACTTCAGAATCAGTGGATTGATTTTCTTCTTCAAATTTCTCGGCTGATGAGTGTGATTGATCATCATTCAGCTCTTCAGTGCTTTTTGGACTACTTGAGAGGAAATTTTCTTTATCTATATATACTGGAGGTTTTGATTCTATTCTCTGAATTTCGCTGCTTTTAAATTCGTCAATGTTGCCAAAAAGGAGTTGTTCTTCCTCTAAACTAATCAATGGCAGTATATTTGTCTCTTCTGTGATTTCGGACTTGGAAGAATGTTGTAACTTGCTAATACCCTCAGCTTTTGTATTTTCCTCGTCTTCAAATTGCTGAAATTTAGTGAAACTGGAAACGGTGCTGAGACTCTCTGGCTCAACTTCTTCACCTGAACCACTCATTGGGTTTGTGTGAATGATTTGAGCATCCGATTCTGGCGCTATAAATGGCTCAGTGCAAGAACAAAAAGGATTTGTTCGCTCTGAGTAACCATTAGGTCCCACCACTGTTGGCACCTCCAGCTGAAAATCTTCAAAGAGTTGCTCAATAACCATGTCCTGATGAAAAACTGTCTTAACTCAGTCTCAACAAAAATTAATACGTGAATGCTAATTGAAAGCTAAATTTTTATCGTAATTAAGTCATGCAAAATGCATCTTTACACAGTAATTAAGTAACCAAAATCATTGCTCTAAATATATTAGCGAGATTACCTCAGAGAGCTGTACGGTTCTTGCGCGCAGCGTTTCAGCATGAACGTGGAGATCCCCACATCCTCCACTAGCAATGTATGGTGCTTCTTGAGTTTGTTCACTGGAAGCATCATTCCTCACTATTGACCTCTCTGATGATTCACAATAAATGGAAGATTGAACCGTATCTATTCTCCCATTTGGGGTAATTCCATGATCTGGTAATTGTAATTCAACATCTTTTCTATTGAAAACCTCTTCTTCGTCGAGTTGTTTGCTGGTACAAACTTCAAGTTCCATGGGAACTTGCAAATCATTAGCACCAACCCCCTCAGAACAGACTCCATCAGCATTCTCCTCGCATTCGGTAACCAACATGGTAGTAGATTCATCAGCATATCTGGTCACATTAGATGCTACCTCACTTTCACTCTCCGGTACAATTTCACTTAACGTAGAAGTCTCGGCATATTTTTCTGATGAGCTGACATGGCTCATCTGACCATCAATCTCCACGTCTCTACAAGCCTGACCATCCAAAACATTTGACTCACAAAACAGCGAAGCATTGCCTTTCCTAGGCTTACTAGTATCAAGATTGGTGGACCACTTCACTTCTAAAAGCTTGGCAGCGAACTCGGCACGCTCAAGTGAATCAACCCTTTGCATATCATTCTCTTTCTCTCCCCCATAATCATTCTCCCTCATTGACCTCCTTCCAAACACAAGCCCAAGTATCTGCGCCCGACGCGAATTACTCCTCCTCGTGACCTTCCCATTGCTTGCATCAATCTGACCGACTGGTATCGAATTTCCAACATCAAAATTGCAACTCTCGGACTGCAATGGCATCCGACCACCCCGTGATCGCCCTTCCGTCTCTTCGTCACCAGAAGACAAATGATTCAGTACAGACTCTGCTTCTTCCACCACATCAACCTCCTTAAGAAAGTAGGCCTCCCCTTTGTGATCAAGATACATATGGAAATTGGCTTCCACTCCATTGACACATATCTTGACCACTTTCTCTTTGGTCTTCAAAACTCCTTGAAACTTCCCAAACCGGACATACCAAGGTGAGGATTTGAAGCTCCCATCTTGCTGTTCAACCACAATTATGTCCACACAACCACCAAAGGGATGAAAAGGGCCAGAGACCGTGTATACCCCACGTGAGATATAGCTTCCCAGCCTCCCAACCGCATTCATCCTTTAATCTCTGGATTTCTGAGACAAAACCCAGTTCACAAAAATCCCAAAATCTTCATCGTGATCTAAGAAACCAAAAAATACCCAAGATTTCTTTTTCAGAAAAACTGCCAAAACCGCCTCAAATTCTGACACGACCCCAGATCAGAAATCCTCAAAACCAGAGTTTATCCGTTTAATAAAAACCCGATGGATCGCAATACGATAATAGTAATAATAATAATAATTCATTGACCATTTGTTCTATATCTAATTTAGCTAGAAACAAAAAATGAAAAAAACGGATTGGTTCAATGGATTTGAACCCAACAACAGCAACCGGAGGAGAGAACCAAAAAGACGTTAATCGAAGACCAAAACTCTGTCGAGAGGCTGTCTCTATAGTTCGAAAGATAGACAACCCCATTAAAGAAAGTCTGGTTTGTGGGCAGCCATCTCAACTACCAAACAATCCAATTAAAAATAAAAAATAATAAAAATAATAAAAAGAATAAGAATAAAAGTGGGAACCGCCAAGAGAGAAGAAAATAAGAGGTTGACGCAATGAGAGGATATTCGGTCATAATTATTCGAATGTGCCAGATCATTCTTCAACGGATAAAGGACACTTCATTCTATTATTACTATTATTGTTATCTTCAAAATATCGGTATATTTTATTTACTACTTAAATTTAAATTTAAGTAAAACCCAAAACAAGGGGGAAAAAACATCTTAAAAAGAGTGAATGTAAGAAACAGACCTGGAAAGAAGAAGATCAAGAAGGCCATGTACGAGAGAAAAGGCCAATAATAGCTTTTAACAGTTTACAGTCTCCTCTCTCAATCTGTACGGAACAGAGGGATCAAAATTCAGGGGGTAATTTGTTTCCTTCGAATTGTCGAGAGAGAGAGAGAGAGAGAGACCTGCATCGGATGGCATGTTGGCAGTGTGGATAGTGACACGTAAGCCATTCATTTGACAGGTTTTTATGAGGTGGGTCGCTGCTTTTTCTATGTAACTGAACGCACTTTTGACTTTCTAGTTGTTTTTTTCTAATAAAAATAGAGAAAAGAAAGATGACAAACTTGAATGATATCTGCGTGTTAATTGTGAGGAATCAGTACACTAGAAATGGAAAGTGTGGGATTTTCTTTTTAATTTTTTTAATTAGTTAAACATTATGAATCTCAGGTCTCATTTGACCGTGCATAAAAAACTAGACCGAAAAAAAAACTATCTTCAGTTTTATTTTATTTTATTTTCCTTCTACTTGCTTCGCTAAGATTGAGTTTGCTATCCCTAACTGTGAAGGTCGGTAAGTGTTGAAGGAGGCCCAGAAAAAACAGTGGCCTCGATCCAGACTTATTACCTTTGATCAAATTCACTATCGGTGCCCATGTGGCCGAAGTTGTCCCGAAGCGAATCACGTCGATACCTCTAATGAAAGGACAGACTTTCACTTTCATCAGCTGCAAATTGGAAGCGATTTTTCATCAGTGTGTTAAGATTGCAACAACCTACTCTTAACTAAACAAAGAATCATCCGAAGAGCTATCAGAATCCTACAACTATGCTAGTTCGTTAGGTATAATGTGTTTCTGCTAACTGTAAAGGCCAAACTAACTTAGTCCCTTTTTTGCATTAGACACGTCAAGTCAAGTTACGAAGGACTGCACCGGAAGAGCATCTATAGACCAAGATCAACTGTCTTTTTACCAAAAAAAAAAATATTAATCTAGATTTAGCTTCCATTTGGTTCAGCTGGAATTGATTAGATTTTCACAAATTAATTAGAATTTTTATTAACTTTTCATAAAAATACAAAAATTAATATGAAAATTTTGAATTAAAACTTGAATTCCAATCACACCATTAATAAGTTTATTTTTTTACTTTTTATCATGTTGGTTCAATAGGTTTTTTATTAAGCAAATCCACTGAAATCAAACTATAGTACATAAAAAACATAAACCGAAACCCGAAACCACAATGCGGTTCTCGGATTTCACAAAAAAACTGCTAACAAATTGCCCAAACTCCATTAAGCCCACTTGATCAGGCCCATTGAATGTTATAGAATCTCAATTACAGCTCAAGGTAAGGTTCTGGTACTTAAATAGGCGCGGAAAAAAGCTTGCTACACTTCCGATGTAGGACTTTTAAGATTTCAATTTTGTCTAATGCGAAACGTAAATAAACATGATTGATGATATTAGAGATTATTTTTCTCAAACTAGTAATGGTAATGTTTTTTACAGTTCCATTCAAGGATTGCCGTAGCCTACTTCTTAATACGTCATGCTATTACTTTTATAGTTAATGTTTTTTGGCTTGACTGTTTGCCAAAACTTATTGGCTTATTTGTACAGTCTGTTTTTGTTGGTTAGTAGAATGAAATCCCATTTTCAAGGAAAAAAAATAGTTAAAAATTATTTTATATAGATGTCTAAATTAGAGGTATTGATTTGAAATATGTATATTTTTTTTTATTATTTACATTAACGTCTAAACGAGTAATTATAAAGAGAATTTTACCTTTCTTAAAGAATGGAGAATTAACAAATATAGAAATTACAAAAAAAAAAAAAAAAAGGAATCTAAAATGTTTACCAAATAAAGCTAAAGTTGATTTAATGAAATTGTAATAAGAATTGATAGAAATGAAAATTTTTGAAATTTTTTTTTGATTTATTGAAAAGAATGTGTAAATATTCATAATAAACCAAAGAAGATTATATTTTCTTAAAATCGGATTTCAAATTAATGAGAAAAGGCAAAATAAAAAAAATCTTAAAAAAAATATTTTGTATAATGAATATGTCTTTATCATAAAGATATGTTCGATTTCATTTCTACTAATTTATAGTATTTTTTTCATAAAAAATTTGATTCCATTTATTATGTTATTTTTAATTTATTTAGTTAAGATATAAATGACAGCCCTTTGATTTATAGTGGATTACATAAATAAATAGGTTTTTTCATAAAGAATTCATTGGTTTTTTTATATGAAAAGTATGAATATTCATAAATTTATATCGTTAATATTTTGTGTTGTGTTTATTATTTAGTTTGAACTATCATCTTTATAGCAAATATTTTATATTTATTATAATTAGTTTGATATTTATAACTAATTTTAGTTTATTAAAGGTAATTTACATTTGTCAACAAAAAATACTCATCATTAAAATCAAAAAACAAATAAAATAAAATAATATGTATAAAAATAAAATGATGTCAATTATAGTACAAGGACAAAATATGTACTACAGATATTTATTTCTTAAAAAATAGATAGATGCATAATATTATTGAAAAAATGGATATATTTCAAAATATGACGTAAAAAATAGATCTTTAATGTAATTATTTGAAAAGTTAATAGGGTGTTTTCCCTCCATTTTCTATGTGAATCAGGTTTCATGCTTGAAATGGGCCAAAGGCAATTCAACGGGCTGATGTCTCAAGCCTGGAACTTGAATGCTATGGGAGAGAGCCCCATTTGATTATGGTTTTTTGCATTTGAGAAACCCAAGTTAGAGAAGGAAGAAACTAAGAAGATTTATTTTTTTTCTTAATTTGCACCATTTGCACCCTTAAACTTTGGGATCGTTCACACTTTTATTCTGAATTGTCTTAGTTCAAACTTCAATTTTGCTCCACTTTGCCCACTTTTATTTTATTTTTTCTTTTCCATCAAAAGAAGATTGAAAGACATCATCAGCATCACGTGCGCTCAAGTTTCTAGAATGGTAATTTATATAAATTAGAAGGGATATTGATGCAGTACTCGAATTTTAACAATATTTCCACAACGCTGCCGAGAGTCGATCGTGGTCGCAATCTTGTCGACCGATGATAAGGACAACGACAAAAGGTGAGGCTAGCGGCACGACTTCACAGACTCGACAAGGAAGAGAGAGAGAGAAGCGCGAAGGAGAGAGTGGGAGAGAGAATCGAGTAGTGGGGGGGGGGGGGGGGGCGAAGAGAGAGAAAGTTGGCATGTTTTGGTTTTTTTGATTTTTTTTTAATGATAAGCCAGTGATTTATCAAAGTTAATAGTTGAATGACCGAAAAATTGACAATTTTGGTTAAAGTCAGTGATTTACCAAATTTAATCATTGAATGATCGGAAAATTGATGATTTTAGTTGTGATCAATTAATAATTGATTATAGTTAATCAGTGACTAACTACAAAAATTGATAATTTATAATATAGTCAATTAGTAATTTACCGTGATCATCAGTGATTTATCTATAAAGTCCATCAGTGATTGACCATATACAAAATGATTGGCCATTTTAAGGGAAAAAAAAAAAAACATTTTAACTAATTTTCAAAAACTTGATCCATTTGTTAAAAAAATATTATTTGGTTGTAAATCGCTAATTATTATATATGTTTGAAAGCTAACAAGAAGACCAATTAACAGAAGCAAATCTTTTATTTTACCCTTTTAGAACCTTCATAGTGTTTTTCTGTTTGTTCTCACGAATAATGAAAAGTAACAAAGAATGTGAAGTGAAATAATTTTTAAATTTTAAGTAATATGATGAGAATTTTTACATTTCAAATAATAAAGGGAGAATAAATCTAAAATTCAAGGACCATCAATGCAAATAGTCGTTTTACTTTTCACATTTCTCTTTGCATTCATGCATTGTGTTGTTGTTTTATCCTTTTTGTCTTTTTAACATTTTCAGCGTCCTTCACTTTTTTTCTTTTTGTTTTTCGTCTTAAATATTCTTATTGTTTTCCATTTCCGTGAACCCAAATTGTCGTTTTTCCATTAGTTGTCGTTTTTACGTTTCTGCTGTTGTTTTATGTTCATTTTCTCCTCCTTTCAGTTTTCTGTTGTCATTTTCTTATTTGTCGTTCATCTCCTCTCCCATTTTGTAGTCGTTTATTCTGTTCGGTGTCGTCGTTCGGTTTTGTCATCCTATTTTGTGTGTCCGTTAATATTTTCCTTTTTAACTTTGTTGTCGTTTTTGCGTTTATGTCGCTTTCTCACTTGTCGTTACTCGACTTTTGTGTTTGACTTATTTGTATTTGTTGTCGTTCTTTAAGTCTAGAGACGACAATATTTATGGGTTGCCAACAAATTCTTTAAAGATTAATGAAGACAAATTTTGCGCACTCTTCATAGATTTTTCACACAAACATCTGGGGTTGAAACTTTTCACTTTTTATTCTTATTTCCTTTCCTGGGACAACTTTTTGAAAGAAACTTAGCAAACGCCTCAAAATATGTCGTTTTTGTGACAACGAAATAGAAAATGGTCCCACTTCCGTTGGTGATTGCGTGATGTATATGCCGAGATTAGTGATCACCGCCTCTGTTCCTAATTTTTTTTATTCCACTCCACGTAACAGTGCACATTTTTCAAACATCTACTAATAATTTTTTTTTTAAATATATTTGTCAATTGATACCAAAATGTTAACATCATAATTTATATATTTAAGATGCGTAAAGCACCCTAAAAAGCAAGGGCCTCTTTTCGAGTCTTCATAGCAAAATTATGTATCAAATGCATGTACATACACCAATCAAACTAAGTTTTATATTGAACATTATACCAACTAATTTTCCCCCAAAAAAAAAAAAAACCCCTAATACCAACTACAAGAAAAATATATTTCTTTATGTTATGCTAATCTCATGGATTTGCTAAAAGATTTGGATTACTAAACTTAAGAAATCATATATTATACATAAAGCATATTATTGATCCGTGGAAATTAAAGTGATCTAAACTATAATTATTACTTTATAAAGGTCTCTTGGTTGGTGCACCAAAAAAGATATGCTCAACCAATTACGCAGCTTCTTTCTACTTTCGTTGTCCTTTCTCTCTTATCCCATAATACTTGCCTTGCACCCAAATCCAATCATTTTCTAGAACCGTTGCTCTTTGAATATTAATCCTTGGGAACTGATAGAGACATATTATCAAACTTTTAAGTCATGAGTTTATAAATATGTTGAAAGCTGCGTTTAAATTTGGTAATTTTCTGATGATTATAGTGTAGCTGTTGGCACAAATTAATATATATGTTATACTCCAATTAGCTAATTTGGCTAATTAAAGAAACAATTATTAGAAGTTGTAATGTTTTTCTTTTCAATTACAACCACCGAAAAATGTCCTTATCGACGACGTTTTGCATTATTTAATGTCGCTTATAAATCAATATAGCATTATTCATCACAACAACAGATCCCTAGCTATAGTTCATCTTTCTGTAATATAGAGAACAATTAATTGGTTGTTGTCTTAAAAATGATTTTTGATTGCAAAATTTTATTTTCAAGGAATATATATCTGAAATGTATTATGATTGGGAACAGCGATTTTATTTTATTTTTTCATATCTTTATATCTCCAACAAATGCTAATAAGTAATTTTTGATTCACGTGATTATTAAACTCCGGACTGTCATGTTTTATAATTAAACTTTATCCAGTGTTTAACTTAATATATATGCGCTACTTACAAGTGTAACTGCCCTATAACTTTTATATAAGTGTTCATAAACGGAGCCACACCATAACCAGCAAGTCCCACTTGCATTTTTTTTGTTCTTTTAAACATTTTTCTGTATTCTTGTTATTTGAACATATATTCACCGTAAAAATTGAGAAAAACCATTTATCCCTCAATTATTCATGAATATATATATATATATATATATATCAATTAGACCCTACAATAATTCAAAAAACTAAATTTTGTCCCTACTCAATCTATATAAATGTGTGTGTTACATCAAATTAAAATGTAATCCCTCCATTTTTTTTTTTTTTTTAAATTGTCTCAACAAAATTTTTTTGCCTCTATGAACAAATATCATGGCTTGATCACTGAAGTATTCTTTAATATAGAAACCGATCATACAAGGTATAAAGAAATAATTTTAACCAATATTTGAAAATATATATTATTCAACTAAGTCATTGTTATTTGTTCACCTGCATAAATTATTGCCAAAAGAATTCGACATAACAAGCATCCTACGTGCAGCGTTAAAACAAAAATTCAAGGGAAAAAAGTATAATCCCACATCGGTTGTAGAAGGACCAGTGGACAGTTTATAAGTGTGAGGGAAAACCTCACCTCTTGAGCTAGTTTTTGGGGTTGAGAAGGCCTAATATATACCATCCAACACTGGTATCAGAGCCAAGTTAATTAACCAACAAGTCTCAGCTCAATCCGGAAGAAATAGGTCGATGGTAATCTGACTCAGGTCCAATATGTGACGGGGGAGATTGTTGAGGTAATCCTACATCGATTGTGGAAGGGGCATGTGGACAATTTATAAGTGTGAAGAAAAGCCTCACATCTTGAGATAACTTTTGGGGATGAGAAGGCTTAACACCACTCAACAAAAAGTGAGTTCATATAAGTTGCTTGTAATCCTAGGGTAATGATAGAGAGCTATTATCTAACTTTTAAGTGAGTTCGCGGGTGTGTGTATATGTCAAAAGCTGCGGTACTTAAATTGGAAATATTCTGATGATTATTCTGATGATTGTTCTGATGATTAATGCGGTACTTAATGTTTTTCTTTTCAATTACAACCATCGAATATGTCTTTATCAACAATGTTTTGCATTAATATCGCTAATAAATCAATAGCATTCATCACAACAGACCTAGCTAGTTCATCTTTCTGTTTTATTGAGAACAATTAATTGGTTGCGTTTTCTTAATAATGATTTTTTATAGCAAAAATCTATTTTCTACATATATTTTGAATAGAAGGAATATATAGTTGAACTACTAATGATTGTGAACAATGATTTCTTTTCATAGCTTCATATCTCCAACAAATTAATGCTAATAATTAATTTTCGGAGCAACATTACACGTGATTATGAATTTTTTATGTTTCAATAATAATTTTCACAAAATAACACAACAACACCATTTATGGGGAGAGAAATATATACTCGCGTATCCTTGTACTTTAAGGTGGTGTGGAAGGCGTGGGAATCTATATAGGTTTGAAATCACCGAAAGGAGAGTCAAGATACACATATTAACTATCATTTTTTAACGGTAAACTTGAGTTTCAATTATTAACATTCGATCGAGAACGTGAAGAACGCGCCTTTAATTATTTATTTATTTTTTTAACTGAGCGAAAAAAAAATATATCCACCAAGTTTTGGAGATTAGTTATTCCTTTCAACACACTTCATGTCTAAGCGTAAGTTAATTTATTAGCTATATATATAATATTAAAAGGCAAGTAGTACGTTTTTAAAAACCACCAAAAGCAATAAACAATTATGTTGAGCATCTATTTTTTTTTTTTTCCCTAAAAAAAATGTTAGGCATCTCATTTGATGTTGGCCTGACTTTGGATATTCATATTACAGTACCATCATACCTGTCCGTCCGTACCTATGCCTCAACTAATTAAATGAAGTGGGTTTAATTTATCAGTTGGAGTTGAAATTTTAAAATTAGAATATTTAATTGATTTTTCAAAAACTAGTTATAATTTTTATTAACTTTTCATAAAAAAGACAAAAGTTGATATGAAATATTTAAGTTGGAGATATCGAAACGGAGACCAAAATACCTAATATAGTATTGATCAGCCCGTCAAACATCATATTGATAAAATTAGGGGTGTTTGGTGTGTAAGTTTGAGTTAAGATTTATAAGGGCCTGTTTGGTATGTTAGTCCAAACTAACATTTTCAAATTTTTTTTTGTCTTTTTCTCTAAAAGTTTTTGTCTTTTTCTCAAAAAGTTTTTTGTCTTTTCTGAAAAGTCAACACAATTTACTATTTAAATTTAAAAATCTTAACTCAAACTTACACACCAAACATGCCCTAAGTTTAAATAGTGATTTTGGTTGACTTTTTCAGAAAAGACAAAAAACTTTTGGGGAAAAAGACAAAAATTGAGTTGATGGTGATGAGTTTAAACTCATACGCCAAACAGGCCCTTAGTAATTTCAGACTCATGTTTATAAGTAAACTTTATCGCGGTGTTTGACGTATGCACTGTCCCGGGTTATTTATAAAAATTGTTGTCAATGTACGGTCGAAAAATTTAAGTTAATAATAACCATACTAAACTACAACAATTCTATCAGGTGTGGTCGTGCGATTAAGGCCTTGAAACCTTATATATTCTGACAATTCAAATAATTTAGTTCATTTAGTAAAGAAATATCATCAAGCTGACTTTTTCTTACGTTTTTTTTTTTCACATGTATATAAAATATATATATATATATATATATATAAAGTACAAAAAAGTCCTTGTTAAAAAATAATCACCAAAACACAGTCCCATTCGTATAGATAAAATTACATTAACAAAAATGTACGGTACGGTTTGAATAACTGTGATTTTGAGAAAATTTAAATTGTAAATCGGATAGCATCGCGTGGTTAAGTACTACTTTAATCCCCATGAAAAATGACAAAGATATAAAAACCACATCACACCGGGTAAGATGATATGATTTTGGACGGTTTTTGTGGTTAAATGATTATTCTGCTTGTTAGATCAAACTGATCATACAATGTAGAAAGACATGATTTTAACCAACATTGGAAAAATATATTATTGAAACAAAGAACTCCGATTACTGTCATTGCAAAATCTATTCACACTGCATAAATTATTGCCAAAACAATTCGACAAAACAAACATTGTACGTACTGTAACGTTAAAACAAAGAATTCAAGAGGAAAAAGAAAAAAAAAAAAAAAGAATCTAATTAACCAAATGAGACCGTCTAGGATCTGTAATATTGATCCTCCAATGGCCGTTGGCCAACTCCTTCTTCCTCGCCACCCTCCTTTCCCAGTTCAACTCCGTTCTCCTCCTCTTCGTCAACCCGCAAAAGCTCTGCAACTCCACGTCCATGGCGTCGTGGAACTTCCACCACCGCCGGTGCGCCACGTCACTCGCGTACACAAAACTTTCCTCCGTATCCCAATTGCAGTCGTAGTCTCTGTAACACAGCCATGGCTTCCACCCCAAGTAATGAATCGCGTAAACCTTGGGCGGATCAGCCCCGAAGAGCTCGTTCCGGTAGCTGATCTCGGTCACGGTGGAATTGGCCCAGAAGTTCTTCAAGAAGTTGACCCTCCTCGGAAGCCGGTGCCACCAGACGAAAATCTCGTTGAGGAAGCCCTGGTCGCCGCCGTTGTAGGAGACGACGTCGCTCCGGCTGTCCATGAAGACGCGGAAGGTGCAGTTGGAGGGCTCGAGGACCATGATGCCAGAGTTGAAGAGGGAGAAGTCGTTGCCGGCGGCTGTTATCTGTGGGAAGTGAAAGAGGAGGTCGAGGTTACGGAGTACGACGATGTCGGCATCCACGAACACGATCTTGTCGTAGTCGGTGAGCTGCCAGAGCCGGAACTTGCTGTAGTTGTACTCGTTGTAGGAGCCCTTCTCGGCGTTGGGGTTGCGTATGCGCTTTATGAGGCGGATTTTCCATCCGGCGGCTGCCAGGGCGGCGCGCTTGGCGGCGGTGATGGAGTTGTCGATGAGGATCACGAGGTCGCGGTCGGTGCCGGTGCGGCGGAGGCTTTGCGCTAAGGTTATGGCGCCGCAAACATAGGTCTCCGAGGAGTGGAGGACTGTGGCGTACGCCTCTCGTCTTTTGGATTTCTTCTTTGTGCTGCTTTGTATTTTGGTCACGTCGTAGATGTCGTGGATTCCTGTACAAAATTACAAAATGTGTACTTTTTTTTTAATATAAAATTTGTCGCTTTAATATTTAACTATGACATGACAAAAATTATATTGAATTAAATAAAATTCCTATATAGTCGTTTAATATATGTTTGTAATAATGTTTGCGAGCATTACAATTCATATTCATGAAGGTTTTGAATCAGTGGAAGGTAAGAAGGAGCTATCACACCAGTGATGATTCCAAGGTGGTTAGCATTTTTCTTCTTGGAAGGTAGCAACCATTCACTTAAAAACAAAATAAATTAAGAATTTGGAAAATGTAATTTATTGAGCGCCTGTAGCTCAGTGGATAGAGCGTCTGTTTCCTAAGCAGAAAGTCGTAGGTTCGACCCCTACCTGGCGCGATTATTGAAATTTGTTGTTTCTTTTTTCTTCATTCCTTTTTTTTTTTTTTGTTTTTCAATTATTTTTTTGGGGGGATAAAATCACTTATATAATTTTACAAACTTATTTTTCAGAGTTTCTCCGACGTGCAAACATATACTTGCCTTGACTTTTAAGCAGGAAAATAAAAAGAAGAAGAAGAAAAACTAATCTATTAGCATAAAGAGGGGCCAGAGTAAGGCTTATGATGGAAGATTAGGAGTTTGATTCTTTGTAAATCTTTTAAAAATTGGGATTAGAGTTAGATGTTCATAGTATTTTTTCTTTTAAAATATATATGATCTTGACCTTTAAGCCAAAAAAGAAAAGAAAAAAGAAAAACCTACCTTGACCCCAGAGCGGCAGAGCCAACTGGCAAGACCCAACGGGCAACGACAACTTGTGCTCCAATTTGGCGATCTCCGGCTCAAAGAACCACCAATCTCCCAGTCGTTTGACCAACTCGTTGCAACCAAACAGGTCCATCATAGGCCTACACTTGCTCCACAACACCACTTTGGTCCTCTTATTATTCCAATCCCTCTTCCCTTTCTTCACAGCCAAATTCGCCACCACCAGATGCACTTGCAGCCTAAACACGTCCCTCCTGTCCTTCTCATTGCATGGCAGCCTCGCCACTATCACGTCCATCTTCCCGTACTTTTCGAACTCCGGCATCGGAACCTCCGGGCACGACGGCACGTCGCTCTCTTCCTCTTCGTCGATCCACTCCGGAAACAAATCCTCCCACTTGAAAAAATCCGTCACGTGCTCGAATTTGACCGATATGGCTTCTCCTAATTTTCCGTTCCATTCACTCACATCCTCTTCGTCCATGTTCACCATCCCAATCTTCTTTTTTCCCTTCCCCAGTATTTTACTCAAGAAGCTCGGAACTTTTTCTATATTCTTCGACTTATTATGATTTGGAAAATTATTAATGGATTCGTCAATGTGAGTCTCCTCCAAGACAGCCTTCACCTTGATTCCATTTTCCTCCTAATATACATACTTTTATGTTATATCAAGGAAAAACTCTAGCTAAATTTCTTTCTTTTAACGTATATAAATACGACCAATAATTAAAAAAAATAAAAAAGTGTAGGCTCACCTTACCTTGTGATGGCATTCACGCATAGAGCACCTAACAAGAGAGGCTGCGTTTTCGTGATAGAGTGAGAGAGATGGCCGGAGAAGCAAAGCGGCGTACCCAATGATGGAGAAAGCGAAGAAAATGAGATTTATTCTGATGACCAGAGCTTTTGAAGGAGTGGCCTTTATGATCCTTTGAGGGAAGCTAAGTCCTTCAACCATCTTTTACCTATTGCCTAGAACTGGTAGTAGGTGTGTCTGATGATGAGAATTGCTGTATATATATGTGTGCGTGTATTTGCAAATTTTATTTATTTATTTATTTTTAGGTTTTTGAGTTTAATAGCAGTGGCTAATGGTGATGATTATAAATAATTGAGGGGGTTTGGAAGTGGTGGTTAGAGAACTTAAGAGAGAGAGAGAGAGAGGGAGAGATTAGAGTAAAACTTAAAGAAGGTCACCCCATTTATTGAGCTCCAAGTGTCACTCCGTTGGTTTTGATTTCCTTTGAGACAAAAATGGTCGGAGAGAACGAAGTTTCACTTTAAGCTTGCTATGGGAAAATTCCAGATATGCCCATGTTTCGCTTCCTCGTTTGATGCCGTCCTCTCCAAATAAATTTATTTAATTAGATTTGAGAAATTACTTGATTTATTTGATTTTTATTTGATGAATTTGTTTTATTTGCTCATGATAATTATGATATATTGATATAATAAAGCTTTATTGTAGCCTAACACAAAAATAAATAAATAAAAAATAAAAATAAATAAAAGAGAGAGAACATTAACTTTAGGTAGTATTGACTATCTTATCCTTTGTTTTTTTAATCCCATTATGATTCTCATTTTTAGATTTTTTCCCCCCTTTTCCTGTAAGCCAATGATATGATAAAAAAGTCAATGGAGAGGACGTTATCCAGTAATGTGGAAGCAAAGGATGGGGGCAAAATAGTAAAGATTGTTCGGTTTATGGGAGAAATTAGGTAATAGGAATCTTCAAAGAGGGGGCGGGCGGCTTGGCTCCAACAACTACTCGGTTAAGGCGTCAACTTCTTACATGCAATGCGGTGTCGCTTTTATTCGTTACAAAATTGCGAGGCTCCACCACTTTTATTTTTTTTTTTCCCCCCCATTTGTTAATAATTTTGTGCTTTTTATTAAATAAAGTTAACAAAATATATATATATATATATATATTTTAGGTCGGGTATCAAACGCATCAAAGGCTTCCAAAATGATTAATAGGCATGTTTTGCACGACATTATCAGCTATTATGGTAAGCTATCATAGCTTCACTCAATTTTGTCAACCTCTTTGATGTTAGACCTCGTTGATGTTAGACCAACTGCGAGTGGGCCACAGGCATCTTCAATGCAATCTGACCCCATTCGAACAAAATTTTCTGACCATTTCGGAACGAGAACAAAGAAATGGTTTTGGGTTTGGGTCAATACAGGCATTAGCATTAACTTTCATCATTACTACATTACTACCAATTGCTTTAGGTCAGCCCCAACAATTTTCTGAACCCCAAAAAATAAAAAAATAAAAATAAAATTTCTTCAAAGTCACGGTTAACTGGCCGGCAGAACATTAACAATGCTGCTCTAAGCGACAACGTGACATTGTTGTCAACTAATAAGGGAAAATTTATGTGTCAATCTTTACAAGACAAGGAGGCATGTTCCTTGGAGTAATACAAACAGTTGGATACGTGGGTGTCTTTAAAAGGATCAAACAACTGTCACGAGATCCCGTTAAGGAACTAATCTTAGACCAATTCTTTTGGATAAGAACACTGGGGAGTGGCACAAGCAATAAGATGTCGGATTTTTGTTGCGAGTATTTAGGGTGTTTTAAGGTCTTAAATATGGTATCACATTCAAGGAGATGTCAAACAAGTTAATTTAGTATTGAAAGACTCTAATCAGAACAAAAATGTAAATAGGATATAAAGAACGGCGGAGGTCAATCAATTCAACCTGTACAAATACAATAAAAACGATTTGTCATTGGCGCAATTTTTTTTTCCCCAACTCTGGCAATAAAAGTGACATCCATCACTCTTGGTTATTTCATCCTATATTCATTTTCAAGCTTAATGTTCCCTCACATTTCTTTGACCAGCTGCGCGTGTGCAAGAACATACACTGTTACAATAGAGAGAGAGAGAGAGAGAGAGAGGAGTTTGCCGGGAGTGATGACTCACCTGCTTAGTTGTGAGTCATCGGAGAATGTAATGAACTCACTGCTTCTAGATAACTTCTGTGTGGTCAGTTAAAGTCATGCTTTGCGTCTTCACCTTTTACTCACGTCTTGAATGTGCTGGGAGTAACTTTTGCCAGGGGGAATAAAAATCAAATCTTCCCAACCCGAGTTCTTTTCACTTATCTGCATATGATCCAAATGAACTAATTCATTCACAAGCTTCTGTTATCACTACAAGAAGTACAAAGTTATTGCAATGATCAGATCAAATACCTCCATTTTCCTTAAAACATCTTCCAGACTACCAACCTGTTATATAAAACGGTTCGTCATTATAACATGAGAACGTAACACCAAACAAGAAAAAAATATTGAATGAGCAGGTAAATCCTGTAAATATACAAACATACGTGCGCATGTACATGTTGCAAAAACATAAATATTTGCAAAGAGCTGTTCTGAGATGATAAGTTGGATGTGCTTTGAGCTTGAATCAAACAAGAACCTATGCCAAATATCACATAGTTTTTCTGTCCCTATAGGAACCAATTTATTATTGAAGGAATTTCCTTAAAATTCAGCAAGGGAAGGAAAGTCAAAGTTTGCACGTGCAGTTTCTTATCTCTTGGAATCTTAAATGAACAATTCAAGTTAAAACCAATCATTTTGTAAATACTCACTACTCAAAAAACTCGTGCAATAAGAGACTTGAACCAAGAAATGAAGGAAACGAAGTGAAAGACATGTTCATATCATTACATAATATGTTAAGAGGCATGGGTACCAGAATATGTTGAGAAACTCCTGGCCCTCTTGATGCCCTGGAGACCTTAGCCAGCTCATTTTCAATATCTTCCTGCATAGCAATGTAAAGAATTAAACAGTGAATGACATACAAATAGGCACCAACTATTATCTTCTCTAAGAACACACTTAAAAGAAACCAAGTTCTCAAATCAACCTTAGTAAAATATATTGGGCAATAACGCTTGTTTTTCTTCTTCACAACCAGTAGGTCCGACTGTAAACAGAGATAACTAATTAGATGACATTCCATGCAAGGGAGTTTAGTAGTCAAAAACATTTACTTGCACTTGCATCTGACTTGTGTCAACATATGACAAGTTTACTACCTGCAGAGTAGCAGTCCCCATACAGCTAGGCAGTGTCATAAACAACACAAATTACAATGTGCCATATTCCCTATGAAGTCCCCTCACTCTACATTTCTCTATAATTAAGTTGAGTAATTTCCCTGTCATCAGTTAAGTTTTCTTTCACCCCAATTTCAATTGAATAATAGCCATTCGCACACACATATGTGTATTAAATTCAGCTATATTGAGTAATAACTGATTTGGGATTGTTCAATTTAAGAATAAATGAGATCGATCTTAGCTAAAAGCTTCTTTTAAGCAAGATGGTAGATTGAATAATTCAATTAGCATACCTGAAAAACAGGAACTCCATCGAACCCATTCTTGAGATCAGTGGCTTTGAGCTAGGACAAGCAACAATGATTGTTAGAAATCTTGATAGTATCATAAAGCATGATTATAAAACATGCAATTTTAAGTTCCTTTAAGTTTTAACACCATAAGACAGTTGCATTTAAAAGTGCCCAAATATATCAGGAAAAAAGGGATAAATTGCATCATCCCATTCATAAAGAAAACACAAGACAACGAGTTAACAGAGAACCCAAGGATATGACCAATTGTATTGAACTGAAACGATGTGACACTAAGCTTAGCAGAATAAGCTCAATTCACATTCTTTAATAGAACCTTTAGAGAAAAACCAACCTCTAGTGCATTCTTGATCTGAACAGGATCAGGAAGAAATCTGAATGCTATTCCTTCAACCTTCAACATATATACCTGATCATTTCAGGGGAAAGCGTAAGCATATACAAAAAAACAGTCCTCATCTTTTGAGAAGAGATGAAACTCAAATATGATCTACTTAAGCTTGGGAAATGTAACTATCGAATTCATTTCACTTTCATTTTTCTTTTTTGTCTTTCATAATATTGTAGCTTTGGTCTCGGACTACGTAGCAACAACTAAATTCATCAACATCACAAGGTATCCCATTTGTAATTCTTATTCACTCAGTTTTCAGTTTGGCATCCACCCACAAAACAAATGACAACAACTTGTTTCCAAAAGCACACATTTAGCGCGAACAAAAAGATATGGACCGATTCAGCAGGAGTTACCTGGTCAAGTGTAATGGGGACAACTTTAGCCCCGCTTCTCAGCTCTCTTCTCCGCAACCGAACCTGTAACCATCACGACACAATATCACCACAATCAAAACAGAACGGAGCGATTCCCAACTTGTTTTCTGGAAAAACCTAGAATAAGATAGCAAATGCAATAATGCATAGTCCAAATTGAACACTTTTCAAGTGTTGAAGTTCGAGCCATCAATAATTTTCACTGAAATGTCCCAATGCACACTATAGCAAATTGAAATCTTTTTCTTCCATTTAGAAACCAAAAGAACAAAATTTAACCAAATAGATATCTTATCTCCACACAACCAACTCGGAATTCGCTTGGTTTCCGAGAAAAGTACAAAGAGGGAGAGAGGAAAAAGAAAGAGCTAACTTGAGCGAGAAAGGATTCGGCGTCCTCCTGGCGAAAGCAAAGCAGGCCAATCGACTTGGTTCCATCAGGATCGGAGATAAGCACGAACTCATTGTTCGAATTGCTAACCGTATAGACGGCCGTGCCGGCCAAGGTCTTGGCGACGTGGTCAGAGCTCAGTGTCGCGGCCAAGGCGGGCTTGGGCTGAGCTTGAGCCAACGAAGCGAAGGGCGGAGGAGGAAGCGAGAGACGGAGATGGCGATTGACAGCCAACGGCCAGTTCCCGGCTAGGGCTCCGGCGAAGCGCTTGGTGTCTTCGACTCGGCTGGCGAGCTCGGCGCCCAGGCGGAGGCAGTTCTGGTGTATGAAGGTGGAGAGTGATAGAAGAGGGTTTGAGGAGGGCCCGTAGGGTTTTGGTGACTCCATGGATGTTCCAAACTCTCTCGGTGTCGGCGGCCGAAAAGAAGAGCGGAAGATGGAAGAGCAGAGACTTCTTTCCACTTCGATAGAAACTGGGTGTGTGTGTGGGCGAGTATCATTACTTGCGGACTCGCGATGGGAGAAGGTAGAATCCACGCTCCTAGTTTAGAGACTTTTGATAAACTATTTTTAACATACCATTTTACGAATAAACTGAGGGGTTTTTGCGGTCAATTTTAGAGATGATATTTTAGAAATTAGAGATGATTTAAGTTTTAAAAATATGTATTTGATAAAAATAAATTATTTAGAGTGAAAAAAATATAAAAGTTTAAAATGTGTTTAAAAATAAATTAATAATATAAATTATATTTCGCTTGTTTCGAAATTATATGTGATTTAAAAAAATATCATTTTAACTTAAAATAATAAAATTATGAACTTTTAACTTTGAATTTTCTAAAAATATTACAAATAAATAAATAGTAAAATTAGAAAAAAAAATAAAAAAAACTTTTACAAAGATGATAATTTAATATTAATATTAAAATTATAGTCACAATTTAAAAGAAAATATGAGATTGTCAATCTCATTTCTCAATCATAAATTGATATGGGATCCATTATTCTCACTCTTATATCAATAAAAAAATAATAAGTAAATAAAAGATGGACTACATTCCTTATTCTCATTCCTTACTTCCTGGTGGTTTGTAAACATTTACTGGGGAATGAACTCATATTTTGGGATTTGCAAAGACTGTCTTGCATTATTTATCGATCTTGACGACGTCGTTTCACCAAATGCTCAATTCGGGCTCAATTTGGGCCCAAGGATTGGGCTAACCAGCCTGGCAACGTAGGCCAAATACGTGTAGTGGGCTTAAGTTAACATGTTCTTCATAATTCCCATCATGTGTGAAAGTTCAATTACTATGAATAGGTACTTTTTAAAGTCTATATCATATTTTAATTCTTAGATTTTTTAGATTTTTCTAAAATATTTCGGATTTATGGTTAATTTTTAATAACAAATTTATGTTTATAGTTTCATGTTGAAAAAGAGAACATAAAAGATGAGGTTTTTTGTTTTTTAAAGTATTAGGTGACATAAATTTGATTATATAATTTATAATTATGTTTAAAATTTTATATTATAATTTATTATTACTGTTTTCAAAAATATTATTTTGCTCTCTCTCCCTTTCTTTTTTGTTTTCGTTTTCTCACAATATGCTAACTAAATGCTATTTCAAGATCATTTTCAGAATGATTATTTCGGAAAACATGCGCGGTCATTTAAAAAATGCATTTTTAATTTATAAATTCCCAAACTTTTGATACTTGAATGCTCACTTTTGGAACTACCTTAATAATAATAAAATGCCCACTGCGAAGATCTTTTTTGTTTATTCCTCCATTAAATCCCCAAGTGCAACGTTCTGATTAGACATGCCCACCTTAACCAGCAATTCATTCATTCTGATCTCTATACGCAAAGCAACAAATTAAGTTGAATATACGAAATACTTGATATACAAACGGATTCCTGTCATCACATACTTATTTATTTATTTTTTAAAGTTAAAAGATGTGATAGACAACCCTAAAGAAGTGGCGCGTAGAAGGCGAAATCTTTTAGTTTAGGAGGTAGAATCTCGCGAATTGCAATTACTTATCAACCTAATTTTAATTAAGCTGTTTAAGTTGTGTGTTAAGTGCATAAACCCAAAGCTTTTCTTTTTCTTGGTTTTTTTCTTTCGCCCCTCCCCTTTTAAGGAAAAGCCAAAGCCGAGCTTGATCATTGGTAGTTATAATTAATCAAATTCCCATTTACTTTTGCAGAAAAGTGAAAGTTTATATATGTAATACTCTATAAAGAAAAAAGAAAAAAGAAAAAAGAAAAAAACTTATATAGTGTAGATTTGCATAAATTAAAGAGTTACAAAAAAGTGCTAGATACGATCTGTTTGTTCTTTTGATGGTTTCCATATGAATTTTTTTTTTATCACACAAAAGGCTAATTTACTTCTACTTCCAGCAAGTGGTAGAGCCTAGTTGCTTGAAGTATCCTAAATATAAAACAAAATATAAGATCTAATGTGTTCTTTAAAATCGCATCAGGATAAATAATTAATTAAGCCAATGTGTCAATATTATTATAAAACTTAGTCGGTAAAGAAAAATCATTTTATTGGACGGTCGTCGCATATAAATTCTTGCTTTGTTTAAAAGCATATTAAGTATAGTAAACATATTTACTCTGAATCTAGATGGTAGATTCTCTTTTTTTGCCTTTTTTTTTTTTTTTTGGTAAATTGCTAAATTGATCCTTGAATTTTTAATTTTTTACAACTTTGGTCACTGAACTTTTTTCGTAGCCGGAATGTCCCTAAACATTTAAAATATTGCTACAATAGTCTTTTACATTAATTTTTAGACGGAATCTGTTAGTTAGCATCACTTTTTGACTAAATTACTAACAGATTTTAATTAAAAATTAATAAAAATGATTATTGTAGTAATATTTTAATAGTTTATGAGTATTTTTTGTTCTTTTTTTTTTTCTAGCTAGAATAGCTATAAACTATTAAAAATGTTATTACAGTAGTATTTTTGTTAATTTTTGACATGACTCCGTAGTTATCACCAGTTTTGACAAAATTAGTAACAGATGCACTCTAAAAATTAACTGAAAATACTATTATAATAACATTTTAAAAGTTTAGGGACATTCTAGTTAAAAAAAAAAAGTTTTGGAATCAAAATTGCACAAACTCTTTAAGCTACCTTCTTCGCTAAAAAACCTCTCCGGCTTGTACTCAAGTGGGTCTTCCCAGTGCTTGGGTTAACACACGAGTCTTTTTCGAGATATCGAAGCCGTTTACTTTGCAGTCTCCGGATGATTCTCTTAGGGCCCGTTTGGCGCATGAGTTCAAACTCATCATCATCAACTCAATTTTTGTCTTTTTCCCCAAAAGTTTTTTATCTTTTCTGAAAAAGTCAATCAAAATCACTATTTAAACTTATAAATCTTAACTCAAACTCATACACCAAAATCACTATTTAAACTATTTAGTACTAACGGGCCTGCTGGGTGAAGCCGTATAGTGTCTCTTTGACTATGGCTTGGATGTAAGAAAGGTTGGCAATATCTGACTCTTCTACTAGCTAGTTTTATTTTCCTGACTATGGAATCAATTTCTTGAGTCGCTTTTTTCATGATTTTAAAGACTAATACTTCGTTTGGTGATTCAACTCAAATTTAAATTTTTCACCTCAATTTTGTCTTTTTTTAAAAAGTCAACAAAAATTATAACTAGTTTTTAAAAAGTCAACTAACTCCAACCGAAAAATTTCAACTCCAACCGTAACACCAAACGGAGGCTAAATGAGTAATTTACCATTTTTTTCTTTCCACCTTATGAAAATTCCCTTTCTTCGGTTCTTTCAACAAGCGGTTAGATAAGTAAAGTGGATCAGCCCAAAAAGAAAGAGTTATTATTATTATTATTTATTATTATTATTATTTTTTATGTTTCTCTAGCTAGAGAACAAGATATGCGATGGGACAAATATATATTTTCGACCCCTTATAAATAGTATGTTCCGGTATAGGTTGAATAGAACTTTTGATTCAAATTCTTTTTTGTTTTTGTTTTTTTTAAGATATAAAATAATATAGTAAAAAAGGCTTGAACTAGAAGTTCAAATTATTTCCCCAAACACTACCATATAGATCGGGTTAAGTTTGTTTGTTTGTTTTTTTTTTTTGATAAACAGATCGGGTTAAGGTTGGTAGGCCAACCAAATTGGAAAATATAGTACTAACTACGGTGTGTAGTAATATTAAGGTTGTCAAGAAAGAACTTACTGTATGATCTATACGTATTTTTATCTTATCGATATATACTGTTATTTTAATTGTTAGATTAAAATAAAATTTTTAATGGTCTGATCTGTAATCTATTGTGAATGGTTTGACATTGTGCGTTACAAATTTTTGGTGTGGATGCTAGTCGTCAATACTACAAAATTTTCCTTATTTTTTCAATACGAAAGAATCAGAGGAAAATATTTTAATGAAAAACTTAGAATATAAACTGTAATTTTGTCTTATTGATTGATGGGTATTATTGTTTTAATTGTTGATTATCTTTTAAATTGTCTTATCTACACGCATAACTGTTTCAACGTTTCAATATAGATCAGGCTGTTCATAGCAAAGAGAGAAACAAATTACCCCATCCATATACTTCATCAAAATCTGTAATAACCATATGAGGTTCGTTAAGATTTACGAAAACTATTTTCAACACTAAAAATCCAAAAATAGATTTAGATTTTATTCCCATTTCAAATTATAATCTATTTGTGTATCCAACTTTACCAATTTGGATTGCATTTCAAATCACCTAATTTAAATTTTGAATCCGAATCAAAATTATTCAAATATGCGAAAAAATAAAGTTACCGAGACTCTGGATAAGGTTGGATGCTGGGGTCAGATCAAGACAAGATGTAATGTGTGTGTATATGTATAAATGCATGCCTTAAATCTAAGATCGCCAGAGTACCAAACACACTACCTTAGTACATTTCTTAAATAAAGTAAATCATTAAAACATGCAACTTTCCTCAAATATTCGTACAAAGAACATACCAGCAAGAACTGGTAATTACCATGTATCTCCTAAATTGGCGAAGGGGCTGCCCTACGAGGAAGCGCAGTTGAAAGGTATGTTTATGCGCTTTGATGAGAATGGTGACGGTCGCCTGAGCAAGGAAGAGCTCCGGAAAGCCTTCAAGGGCCTCGGATCACACGTCCCAGGCTTACAGGCTTCCTTTGCGCTTTTCTGCACTGATCGAAACGGTGACGGAACCATCAACGACGATGAGCTTGATATCCTCGTCAAATATGCTCTGAAATTTGGTTATTCGATCAAATAGACGCTTTTTTGTTTTTTTTTTTTTTTTGGTCTGTCATCATATTTTCAGTTTGGCAACCTAAGGTTTGTGCGTATATGCATTAATATCCTAATATATATATACACACACACACATATTTAAGTCTATTTAAATACCTGTCACCTACCGATACTTGTTATCATCGTTACATAAAATTAAGTCCTTATATATAGCTAGTACTATACTATGTGACTGTGTGTGTAGTGAAATATACAAGTCCATATATGTTGTGCATGTTTAGTACGTGTATATTTTCGGCAGAGGGTCTGCAGTAGACTTGTACTTCAGCTTATGTTTAGTAATAACTAAACATTTTAAAGAAAATAAAGTGAAAAAAAGTTCTGACGTATGTTTATATTTCGTATTCATTTTGTTCAATCTATATTCATGTACCCATTTACATAGTAATGCAGATATATTTATGCTGGATGTTAGATACGGCAGTAATGATGTTCGGGGAAAAGGAAGATATATTGTGATCTTCATATCATGACACGTGTTTATTATAAAAAATATTTCTGCAGGAATGTAGAGATGGTATTTTAAGTAAATATTGATGAGAGGGGATATATCAGAAATAAATAAATAAAAAAATTGTAAATTGGTTGGTACCTGATTCCTACCTAATTCGTAACCTCACTCGAGTATTATGAAAATAAGAAAAAATTACAAAAAGGTTAAAGAGAAACAATATCTCAGACAAAATGGTCAAATGAATAAGCCGAAAGCTATGGGGGGAAGAAAAATTAAGGGACGGTATATGCATAGTGGCAGTTCATGCATTTGGGAGTCTGTCCATCGAATAGAACTCGGTTTGTACTTGAATCACAGATGTAATACTGTGTAATGTTGTTATTTCTTTAATTTGATATCATAGTGCGCATGTTGTTATTTCTTTAATTTTCTGGTTTTGTAATATTGTATGTTAAATTCCTCAATCAGACCATCATCATCTTTTTCCACAAAAAAAAAAAAAAAAAGGATCATCGTCATCGTCTATCTAAAAAATAATGGAATTCCAACTTTGCACAAAAGTGAAAGTGTATATGTAATATTCTATTAAAAAAAAAATAAGTGTAGATTTACATAAATTAAAGAGTTTAAAAGAGAAAAAGAAGTGCTAGAAACGATCTGTTTGTTATCTTGATCAGCTAATTTCCTTCTACTTCAAGCAAGTGGTACAGACGGGTTGCTTGAAGTATCCTGACTATAATTTAAAACAAAATATATGATCTTATGTGTTCTTTAAAATCGCATCAGGATAAGTTAATTAAGCCAAGTGTTTCACTATAATTAATATTAGTCCGCAAAGAAAAAGCATTTTATTGGGCGGTCGTCGCATAGAAATTCTTACTTTGTCAAAAGTATTGTAAAGAATTCCTTCCCCCCCCCCCCACATGAATCTTTTCACATCTGATTCTGATGTACATGTTTACTCTGAAGCTTTATGGTAGATAATATTCTCTCTTTTTTCGGTTCTATCAACAAGGGATACGACAAGTAATTTTGAGTGGATCAGCACTCCCCAAAAAAAAAAAAAAAAAAAAGGGAAGTAACTTTTAGTGTTTCTCTAGCTAGAGAAAAAGAGATGTGACGGATGTGTATGCTCCGAACCCTTATAGTATGTTTGGGTATAGAGTTGAACGGACTTTTTATTTTTATTTTTATTTTTTTGAATTCTTAAGATATAAAACATTACAAGAAAAAAAGTTTGAACCAGAATAATTTGAGTTCAAATTCTTTCCCCCAAATACTTTCTTATTATAAATCGGGTTAAGGTTGGCAGGCCTACCAAATTGGAAAATACGTTGTTATTGGGCATCGTCACTTTTGATATAGTACTAAGCACAGTGTTTAATTAAAGTTTTCATATAAATACTTATAGTAGGATATGTATTTTTTCTTATTTTAATTGTTAGATTAATTTTTTTAATAGTTTGATTTATGATCGATTGAGAGTAATTTTAATTATAATTATGAACAGTACATATTAATTTATTTGAAGGAAATGAGAAACAAAACTTCATTTATATACCCCACAAAATCGGCCATAGATATATTAAGATTTTATTGTAAGATTTGTTAGAACTATATTTTAACAATCTCCAAACATAGATTCGGACTTTATATTCCCATTGTAAATTTCAATTTATTTAATTACGTATCCGAACAATATCAGTTTGGATTGCATCCAATTGAAACCACCTAGTTCAAATTTTCAATTCAAATCAAAATAATTCAATTGCCAATAATCAAATATGCGAATCAAACGAGACACTAAAATAAAGTTATAGACTTTGGATAAGGTTGGATGCATGGCCAAAGATAAAGCTAAGACCTAACGTATACACAATACGTGTGTATATATATATATATATATATACCTAAAATCTAGATCATCACTAGAATACCAAAACACAATCTAAGTAGCTTTTCTTAAATAAAAGTAAAAGATCATATTAAAAAAAAAAACATTCAACGTCCCTTAATTCGTTCAAAGAACATACAACCAACCAAGTACTGGTAATTGCCATGGCGCGTAACTACGCGGAGGAGATAAGAGCTGTAATGGTGCCATGCGAGGAAGTGCTGTTGAGAGGTATGTTTATGCGCTTTGATGAGAATGGAGACGGTCGCCTGAGCAAGGAAGAGCTCCGGAAAGCCTTCAAGGGCCTCGGATCACGCGTCCCCGGCTTACAGGCTTTCTTTGCGCTCTTCTGCGCCGATCGAAACCGTGACGGAACCATCAACGACGGTGAGTTTGAAATCCTTGTCAAATATGCTATCAAATTTGATTATACCATTAAATAGACAGCTTTTTTTTTTTTTTGGGTCTTTAATAATATTTCGATGTTGGTAACCTAAGGTTTGTGCGTATAAATATCCTATATATGTTTACATAAGTCTATGTATATATACTATGTTACTGATTATGCATGTTTAGTACTTGTATGTTTCTGGCAGAGTAGACTTGTGTAATTTCAGCTCATGTTTAGTAAAAATGTAACATTTTAAAGAAAATGTTTAAAAAAAAAAACCTCTGGCGTACGGATATATATTTCATATTCATTTTTTGTTTTTGTTTTTTGCTCGTCTTGATAATAATCGTATTCATTTTGTTTAATCTCTATGTCCTGACTCATGTACCGGCTTGTGTTTGGAACATAGAATTGAAAACTAGTTTGAAAAAAGATTATAATTCAAATTGAGAATTTTTGTGGTTAAACAGATAGAAAAAAAAAAAGGACTATGTGTGCATTCAAATTGAGAATTTTTGGTGTTAAACAGAAAAAAAAAAAAAGGACTATAGTGTGGATTTTAAAAATAGTGAGAATCTTATTTTAAAATAAAATCTTTTTGACTAAAAGAAAAAAAAAAAAAAAACTTTTCAAGAGATGTACTTTTATTCGTTAGCAAAAGTTATCCAAAGAGAGATTGAGCTTAAGTTAAGATATATATATATATATATATAAATATATATATATATATAAATATATATATATATATAAATATATATATATATATATATCATAAATAGATGGATCTATAAGTTTTACGTATATACATTTATATGTATAACCGGCCGTTGACCTGAAAACTTGATATATATAGTAGTAGACTGCCAAAAAAAAAAAAAAAAAAAAAAAATCTACTAAAGACACCGGTCTATTGGAACAGTTCATAATTAAGGTGGGTATATATTAATTTTGTTCATGTAACAGGACAATCTAAATTAACCACTATAAAAAGCGGACACTTTTATTCACGATAATATTGCAGGAATTCACACTTTTTTTAAAAAGAAAAATTATCATTTAAATTAAAATTAGGAATAAACATCAATATCAGAGATGAAACAACCATGTGATATAAGAGATATAACCCACGACCAAGGTTGATTCCATCAGTAAAATTTGATGAAGCACAGTGAGGAGAACATAAGCCAAGACCCGGTGATAGGAAAATTCTTCGAATTCCTCGACAATCCTATAATTGAGCATGTAAAAGCTTTTTTGAATATTCTGATCGATCGAAAGACAGTCACTCGCAGCACAGAGACTGTAACAAACTCCGCATAGCCCTAATACTAACGGAACCCATAGACATATACTGCTATAAAATAACTCAAGCAGAACCCACACACACACAAAAACAAACAGGAGGTAGGAAAACTATCTCCTTTATTACAAAATTAAAACTAAAACACAAAAACAAAACATGAATATTAAATACCATCGCCCGCTAAATTCTCGTCCAATATGGAACAACCACTCCGCCACACACCACGACTTAGAGGAAATCAATCGGCTTGATTGGAGGTAAGAAATCGCCGCACCAACTATCGGATCACCAAAGCTTCGCCGGATCTTAAACCGCCAGAAGCTCATCAGGTTAGATTTAGTCGAGAAACTCCTAATTAGGACCCCTCTGACTCCATCCCCACCGAGATCACTGAACCGCCGATCACCTTCGCCAGTCATGCGGCGGTGGCGGCAGAAATCCCACATAAAGGGAAACCTTAGTTTATGAGAATTTTGAGAGAAAAAATGGGAGAGAGAGAAAACCCTTTTAATCACAAGGATTCACACTTTTTTATGTGTGTACCATACATGATTCATATGATAATATTTGCGGCTTTTGTAAGTATGAAACTTTAACATGCATGCTTTTTTTTTTTTTTTTAAACGAATATTTGCTATCCTTTATCTTATTACTGAGAGATTACGTAAAATTCTATGGACTTCGATAAATTTAACGATTTAGAAACATTGAAAATGAAATATATCAATTTTACATTCAATCTCTTCTTATGGGGACCATAATTTTTCCTATAAAATTAAGTTGTGCTCCAAAGTCAAAGCCTTAATCCTTCACAATCACAACAAAGAATTTTACAAAGCTGGCTATAAGAAGGATTCAAAAAAGTTGTTAAAAATTCTTAACAAAATTATGAAAAGCAATATTATATGCTTGCAATATTTTCCTTTGGATGCCACGTTGCATCCCCCTCCTCCTTTTATGGATATTTTTTGATTCGATTTTACTACTTATAAATAAGAAGAATATTAGATACATGTTCTTCAACTTTGCGTCTTTACAAACTTAATTTGAGTTCATGATTCTAAATACCAAATAAGTGAATATGTCACGAGTTAAAAAAACAACGGTTTTCATTAAATCTTGATCTTGACGATATATACTCGCCCTACTCCATATATAAAGCCCCTTAATACTACAAAATTATAACACCAAAATCCCTTAATTTCGCACAATATAAACATATAATATTAACTACAATATTATCATGTCTGTAAAAGCCAAGAACATTGACGATCACTACAAAAGCCCTACTGGGGCCAAGCACGTGGCCAAGCCCTACACCGATGCACAGTTGAAAGACATGTTTAGGCGTTGCAGCGCGGATGGAGACGGTCGTCTAAGCAGGCAAGAGCTCAAAAATGCTTTCTCAAGCTTAGGTTGTTTTGCTCCACGTTGGCGCGCTATTCGAGCCCTCTGCCAGGTTGACGAGAACAGAGATAGCTTCATTGGGGAGGAAGAGCTGGACAACCTAGTTAGATACGCCGCAAAACAAGGTTATACCGTCAAATAGATGTCTCAATCACGATCGACGTGAACTGATCGAATGTTTCTGCATATTCCTACAAAAAAAAAAAAAAAAAATTGTTGTGTACTTATTCTGTAGTGTCTGGAATGTAGGGATGGTATTTTAAATAAACGACGAGAGAGGATATATATAGGAAAAATATTATAATTAGGTTGGCACATGATTTCTATCTTGCTTCGTAACCCTCACTTGAGTGTTATTAAAATAAGAAAAATTACGTAAAGGTTAAAGAGAACGATATCTCTGTCAAAAACGACCAATTGATAGCCGAAAACTAAAAAACAAAACAAAAAAATAAACAAATAAAAATTAAGGGATGGTATATGCATGGTACCAGTTTCACTTCATGCATTTGGAGTCTATCGATCGAATTAAACTCAGTTTGTACTTCAATCACAGATGTATTAGTGTGTAATGTTGTTATTTCTTTAATTAGCTATAATAGTGTGTATGTTGTTATTCCTTTAATTTTATGGTTTTGTACTATTTTGTGTTAAATTCCTCAATCTGACGACTAAATCATCATTATCATCATCTATTTCCATAAAAGAAAAAAATAAATAAAATCGACCATCATCATCATCTATAAAACAAATAAACGTCTTTATGCTTTGTTTGATAGGGATGAATGCTTTAGTTTGGTTGGGGGTGAGAGAAAAGTGTGAAAGGACATGGAGAGGGGGATTTTATTTTTATTTTTGCAAAAGAAAGAGGGGGAAGAAATGAGAATTGGCTTAAAATTGTAATCGGCAACTGAAAGCTGTCATCTCGCATGAAGTTCCCATTCAGTAGATAATCTTTTTTTTTTTTTTTTCTTTTTTTGGAAAATTTTGAAATTTTTAAATTTTTTAATTTTTTAATATTTGACATTTGACGATGGTTTCTTGAAACCAGTCACCAAATGTTTGCGTTTCTAAAACCCAAATTCTCTGTGCTGGCTCTTTTTCGGGTACGTTAGAGGATGGTTTCTTGATCCAAGTCAACTATTAGAGTATTTTCCAATTTCTAGAAAAATCTATGTGCCTGTAATTTTGGAATGCATTTGACAACGGTTTTATGAGGAACTATCGTCTAATCTTGTGTCATTTATCTCCTTTTTGTATTAGTCTATAAGGCTCGGTCTTCAAGATGAACCCGACTCCGTTGGGCTACATCGGTCGTCACTCGTTGTTCCTGGAACAACCTTAGAGGAGTTAACCTGATCACACACACTAAAATTACCTAATTTACTTATTTTTCAGACAAGACATGTGAGTTAATGAATAAAAATGCTTAACCTTAGTTAATAATTTTTCTTTTCTTCCCACCATACTAAATAGCAAGGAATTTCTCCTTCATTTGTGGACTAATTTGTACTTCAATTTTTTGTTATTCTATTTTTTTAAGTTCCTCCAACAAAATGAGGTAGTTCTATTAATAGCTCTCTTTGAAGTCAAATTATGTAGATCGCTGGTAGTTTTACTGTTCAATTACACAAGTAACATGATTTTTTCTTGTAAAATAAGTGATTTTAACAATTTAAGTATAAAGAAAGTAAAAAACATTTCGGATTGTTATTTTCTAACTTGCATATAGGGTGCTTCAGAATTAGCGGAAGGTTTTTTAGACTCAAAATTAAAGAAATTCCAAGGGTCATTGTCACTTTCAGGAATGTGCTGTAGGCTATAAATATATAGGTACATATTCTCATATATATTTTGCCTTTCCCCTCTTTAAAACGGATACACAGATGTAAAGATTATTCCTTCAAAAGAAGTTTTCTCTTTTCATTTTCCGTTGGCATTCATGATATTCCTTTAGGCAGGAAGCTTTCTTGGGGATATACCTTTATCCTCAAAAAAGAAAAAAAGAAGATATTGATAACTAACTCAACTAAAGTTCCTATAAACTAGTGCTTATTTTGTTACTTTATATATACCTCTTACCGGAATCATATAAGCAAATGTTATTTCTTAAAAATAAAAAAAAAATAAAAAAAAAAAAAAAAAAAACCAGAAGAAGAAGATGAGTGAGATTTCAAAAACATATAAGCAACAGTCAACATCTGATGAAAATGCTATGTAACCCTCCATCTTAATACATAACTTTTGACCCGCGAGTCAACCAGCGACACGTGTAGAGTTGTGGTATATGTTTTCAAAAAATAGTTTCAAAATCAAGAAAATTTCCCATTTGATTTCAATATTGAATCTTATTGCCTAACCCATCTGCTTTTTGTTACTAAACCCAGGTGGCGATTTAACCCTAGCTAGATAATCGAATAAATTCTGTTCGTCCTTGTTCCATGGAGGGTATCAATGCACGTATCTCCATCTCAACAAATAAAGACTTGTAACTTTTTCTTTTTCTTTTTCTTTTTGTTTTTTTGTTTTGTTTTTTTGGTTTTTTTTTTTTTTCCTGAAGTTGATAAGGATTTTAACTTAAGTAAGACTCGCGGGAGGCTTTTTCCATGGATGTCTTAAATTAAACAAAATAAAATATAACATTTTTTTGCCTTTTATTTTAATAAATTGAGTTAGAAATTTGGTGAGGGATGAATTCAGATTTTAGGTGTCGATTCAGTTAGGACGTTTAAACTTAATTATCCTAATATCAGATGTTCATTATCTTCATTTAAAAAAGGAAATGACTCGCAAAGCTAGCTTTTGATGTTGCACAGCCAAATTATTAAAATCATCAAAGGAGGCTTAGGTTTAGCTAAAATAGAGGAAACTTGAAAATATTTAGAAGATCTCTCTTGACAACTTTAATAGCTTTAGCTATAATCGATTCTATTCTTCGTGAAAAGTAACTAGCATATAATTATATATATATATATATATATATTTATGAAGATTAAGTCTTATAAATTACAATATATAAAAGTAGATATATCTACCTTTTTTAATATCAATTTCCGCATATAATGTGTATGATTGATCTTTCGCAAAGAACTGGGGTCTTTGTCTATTATTAGATCATCATCACTATTAATACTTCCATTACACGTTTCATCTAATCATATCTAGGTGCTTTTCTTTATGGATTATAGCAAATCATGTTATATATATCGGCACACTCAGATGTAGAATTTTGGCATTAAAAAAACTCTCATAATTAAGCTGGCCTGGTTCCTAACCAAATCGTTGAGATCCTCCTTATCCATAGGTCCATAAAGTTTAGGATTGTGTAACTTTCACGCCGATCCAGCTTAATTTTATCCATGTACTTATTTTTGGACAAGAATTTTTTTTTTTTTTTTTGTTATAAACAAAAACTTTATTAAAAGAAGAAAAAAAGAATAAAAAACATATATAATTAGTGTTCATTTGGTAAAATTTTTCAAAGTTTCTATGATCGTGAAAAGTTTAACTAGGCTCCATTAAATAAGCAATAGAAAGAAGTGTAAATGCTAAATTGTTGTGAAACGATTTAACTATGCATAATTCTTATAGCAAAAAAAGTACAATATATGATCTTTTAGTGGTATAACTTTTTACTTGTTCTCTCAAATTCTTTTGTATTCACTCTTCTTAGTTATGATCTTTTGCTCATAAAAAATAGGACTGTTAGTGTTATCTAACTTCTTATTTTACATCGTTTATAAAAGAAAGCATGGTGTTCACCAATAAAATGAAAAAGTTTGACTCAATTCAACTAGAAATATTGATTCAATTTTACCGATCACACCACCATTTTATGAATCCGACGTCACATAGCTAGCCAAACAGAACATTTGATTAAAGCTACCGAAAATCAAACCTAGTTAAACAAATCCTAAGAAAAGAAGAAAGAAAAAAATTGCTATGCCACCACACATTGGCGGTTAGTTTTTTGTTATCTAATTATATCAATTACTACCAAGTTACCAAATTACATAATGGGGATGCTCCCTTATCCATTATTACATCAACGGCTTGCGTCAATCGCTCTTAGTCACCTTTCTCAGTCGATCTATGCATATACAATTTATTGGTCGGGCATCTGGAGACATTTTTTTCTTTATTCAATATCATATATATCCGATCAAGATTTTGCAAATTTCTTTACAAAACTAAGACAACAACCTATCTGTAAGGAATAAATTTTGTATTTCACACCTTTTCGCCTTACAAAACTGTGTCATCCAAGTACTTAGCTTAATAAGTGTCTTCTTAATTTAAGGAAAAAAAAAGTTGTGTACAAGTTTTGCACCACTGTAGTACATTTGATTTCGATATATATATATATATATATATATCCCAGCCTAACCCAAATTTAAATGAAAACTCGTACACGGATTCATGCAATTGTTAATATTGTGGGGTTTCTTTGGTTATGAAACCTTTAACTAATGCTTTGTTAAAAGGCATAGAATAAGTTGGCGTATTGATTTCGTTGGGCAAGTGCAATATATTATATATGGTAAACAATAATTGTGAGAGGCAGAATGAAATTAATAAATATCTCTTATATATATATATATATATATATATATCTATCATGTCTAGCTAGTCCCCTAAGTTAGAGAAAGATAACTTAGAACACAAAGTACATATTAAGAGTTGAGGATTTTGTATCAAAACAAAATAGATTTCTAAATTAAAAAGATTTGTTGCTTTTAAAAAGAAAAAAGTTGAATAAATATAAAACAGAAAAGAAAAGTTGAAAAGCAATTGTATATACCCATTTCAAAAGTAACATAGAAAACAAGCAGAATATAATATTAATTATAATTTGTTTTTTTCACATTAATTTAGCTCACAAACGTTTTTAATATAGAAAAAACTTAAAGATCTATAGAAATAAAAACTATTATTAATACGTTATCTTTTCCTGACTATTAGGCGTACTCAATTATATTGAAATTTATCTTTTCTTTTCCTGTTTTAATAAAATTTGAGTAGACGGTTTAATGCAAGATAAAGTAAGAATTATAAATTCCAATCTAAATATATTTGAGATGTTCTTCCTTACTTTTATGTTAGTTATATCTCCTCATTAGTTAAGGGAAAAAAAGAATTGTGCATGCATTTTCCTTTGCTGATTTGACATAGCATATATATATATATATATATATATATCTATCGATTTGTGCAAATTCGATGCCATGTTCCCTTTTCTTCGCAATCTCTCCAATTAGGTAGCAGCTAGCTGGACCACGCAAGCATATGGGTCGTGTCCTGATTCAGTTGGGTGATCAGTCCACTAATTATTTTCAGCTACATATATATATATATATATATATATATATATATGAAATATTCTGCAATGGTGTTGTCAGAATTTTTTTTCTTCAGATCGGACGTGAATTAAACAAAAAAGTTCAACTAAAACTACGATGCAAAATTTTATTTATTAGCATTTATCAATTGGTATCTTTGATTTTTTTTTTTTTCTAAAAAAAATAAATTTGTAATAGAGTTTACTAAGAGGGGTCAAAAGATAATTTTCAAAAATCCAGGGGGCATAATATGAGTACCAACAAGGTTAACGTTGAATATTTTCTTAATTTGTAATTAGCTAGTTAATAATAACGATAGTTATCTAACTGACAAGTACATATATGCTGTAGCTCGTACTCTACAAAAAGCTTCTTCTTTTGATCTTCAGGCTGAACTGAGCCAAAGTCACAGTTCTACAAACCAACACTTTTATACTGTTCATCTTCTAAACCACTGATCAAACAAAAATCCTTGTATATATCAAGCATAAACATATATCAATAAATCATGACAACCTATAAGAACATCGCAGACAGATACTTTGTGAGCGGGACGAGGAACATGACCAAGCCCTACAGCGAAGAGCAGTTGAAAGGCGTGTTTCGGCGCTACGACGCCGATGGAGACGGTCGTCTGAGCATGGAAGAGCTGAAAAACGCATTCTCAAGCTTAGGCTCTTTCGCTTCCGGTTGGCGAGCTATTCGAGCCCTCTGCCGGGTTGATAAGAACAGAGATGGCTTCGTTGACGAGCAAGAGTTGGACAACCTAGTTAGATACGCCGCCAAACGTGGTTATACCATCAAATAGAGCGGTTTTTAATTTTCATATTTCCTTAGCTTTGGTTATATTAGTTCTCTTGTGTATGTTATTTGGCAAAGGCCTAAAAACTGTAGTGTTTGGAATGTAGATATAGCTAAAAAAAATGTATAACTACCAGATCGTGTACTTGGAGTACCACTTTTATTTCTGAATGAACCTTGGTTTATTGTACTTCAAATGTCATGTTTTGTTTTGTTTTTTTTTTTCTTCCTCTGTCTGGTTGTGTGATATTGTTTGCTAAATAACTCAATTTGACGACCAAATCATCTTCTGGAGAACAAAATATTATTTCTTAGTTTGGTTATTGGGAATAGAGAAGTACATGGAAAGGTTTTACGTCGGGAAAAAGAAAATGAAAATGACATAGGTGTTAGGATAAAAATATACACACACACACACACATATTTGTTTTCACTTTTAAACCAAAAGAAAGTGAGTTAAAAAAAAATGGTAATCGTCAATTCACTATTTTTCACACCCAATAGCGTTAAGTAAATTACACTTTTCCTATTCCCTATTCACACTTTTTTTTTTTCGAGGGAGGGGAGCTTCTCTACCTTATGGTAAAGTCATGTGTGGATTTGAACTCTCTATTCTTATCTTTTATACTTTGTATTTATTTTTAATAATAATCTTTTTTATTCTTATAAAAAAAAAATTTGTAGAGTTTTAATTTCTTTATTTTTTTCTTTTTTCTTTTATTTTATGAGGCCTATGACTCCCATTTATTAAAGATAATTGAGAAGAATTTCAAGTTAATTTCAAACTTAAGATCTTCTACCCAAATTTCTGTCACAACATCGCTGAGCTATCTTTCTTAATAGAGTATTAAATATCTTTCTTTGAAGTTTGATGGTCAAAAACTCCGAATTATTACTTATGTAAAGCGTTTAATTTTTTGTTGTTGTAGTTTATATTAATCTATCACATATATAGATTACTTTCTTGCAAAACCATGCATTATGTGATAAATAAAAATTTAAAAGATGAGAGAACTAGTTAATTAAAAACTATTGGGATTGTTCCTAATTTGCATGGTATTCAGAAGTAATCTGGGATTCGTTTTTCAAGCCAGAAAATTAAACAAATTAATGCCAAGGAGTGCAGGCCTACATCCGTTAATAATCAAATATAGGATTAGGTACTAAATTTTGGGAATGTGCTGTCGGATATATACATATATTTTATCCTCTTTTGCTATCCCTTCCGATCTTTGAAAAAGTTAAAAACACAAAAAGTTTATTCCTTCAATGCCGTACTTTTCTCTCTTCCTCTTCCTCTTCTTCTTCCCTTATTTCTTCAAAGCGGTACTTTTCTCTTTTCTCTTTTCTTTTTATTGGATACAATGTTCCCTTCGGTGGGAATTCCTTCCTTTTTTTTTTGGACACAATGTGCCCTTCGGTGGGAAGCTTTTTAGGGGGTATACTTGATTTACTAAAAAGCAACAATCTTATAAAACCAATTCATGATTAAAACACAATAACGTTTCTTTACAATGTTCCCTTCGGTGGGAAGCTTTTTAGGAGATATACTTGCTTTAAAAAGCAACAATCTTATAGACCAATTCATTAAAACACAATAACGTTCCGAAAACTTATATGCATATGGAATTGATATATTAACCTAGGTAGTATCATGGTACTTTTATATTACGAATACATAAAACTTTCTTTCTTTCTTTCTCGTTCTAGCTCCCTATCCCTAACATTATGGAGCCATTAAAATAATTGTGTTACAGACCATCGACATGCTAGTATTTTTATGATCCGTGTGGATTATAAATTATATTTGAACGTTCATTTGAGAAAAACCTCTGGAAAATACCTTCCTTCACTACTACAAAATGTGGATTCCACGACGGAATTTTCACGACCGTTTTTTAAAAAACCGTCGTGGAAAATGCGACAAAAACACGGAGCGGAACAGAGTTTCCGAAAACCGTCGTGGAAGAGCATGCTTCCACGACGGTTTTTAATAACCGTCGTGGAAGCTTGCAAAAAAAAAAAAAAAAAAAAATTTTTTGGGCTTCCACGACGGTTTTTAAAACCGTCGTGGAATCCCATGCTTTCACGACGGTTATAAAACCGTCGTGGAAGCTAAAAAAAAAAAAAAAAAATTTTGATTTTTTTTTTTGCAAGCTTCCACGACGGTTTTTTATAACCGTCGTGGAAGCTTCGACTTCCACGACGGTTTTCGGAAACTCTGTTCCGCTCCGTGTTTTTTGTCGCATTTTCCACGACGGTTTTTTAAAAAACGGTCGTGGAAGGGTCTTTTTTTCAAAAAAAAAATTTTTAAATTTTTGGACTCTACCACGACGGTTTTTTGGGGAAAACCGTCGTGGTATGTTACATACTACGACGGTTTTCCCCAAAAACCGTCGTGCTAGGTACTAAGGCGGGAATTTTGAAATTTTTTAAATTAAATTCAATTTTTTGGAGCGTGTATTAAAACCCAAAAAAATATAATCTTTCCCACCCCATTACATTCCGAGTATTTTTCACTTTTTCACTCTCTAACTCCATACCCAAAGCCACCCAATTTCTTCCCTCTATTTCTCTCCGATGGCCTCCTCCACCACTCACGCGGCCTCCTCCATTCTCCGACGGGTCCACCAAGGAACTCACGCGGCTTTCCCTCTCTCTCTCTCGCCGCACTCCGTCCCATACCGACGCTCGACAAGCCGGTAAGTTGTAATGTATATTGCTTGGGTAATGCACGGATTTGGGAATTTTTCGTCCAAAATGTTGATTTTGTAGATTGTTGAGTTGGGAATATTCCGTCCGAAATGACCAAAATCCGTCCCCTACATTTTCGGTGATTGTTCATTGTGGTTGTGTTTTAGATTGAATTAAATTGGTTGGGTAAGGCATGGATTTGGGAAATTTCTGAAAAAAAGTGTTGATTTTGTGATTTCAATGTGTTCCGGAAAAAAGTGTTGATTTAGTGGGAATTTGTAAATTTTTTTTTTTTGTTACCTACCACAACGGTTACTCAACCGTCGTGGTAGCTCCATTCGTAAATTTTTTTTTTCATTGTTACCTACCACGACGGTTTTCGAACCGTCGTGGATTCCAAATATATACCACGACTGTGGATTCCACGACGGTTAGAAAACCGTCGTTTAAGTACTACTACAAAATAGAGATTCGACGACGGTTAAAAACCGTCGTTTAAGTATTACCACGACGGTTTTTAACCGTCGTCGAATCTCTATTTTGTAGTAGTGCTTATAAAATATGTAGATAATTTTTTATTAATAGGAGCATATGTATATATATTATTTATTTAGTGGAGTATTTGTTATGAATTGAAGTATTATTAAAATTTGAGAAAAGTTTATGCAAGAAAGAACTAAATAAAATTTAAAAAGTTGAGTGTGGTCAAATAGATCAGTGGCTTTGTCACTGACTACTACTTCATGAGTCCACAAAATATCCTCCATGCATGGCTAATTTGGGGTAATTTGTATAAATATTTTAACGCACTTAGTTAAGCCTGGCCACTGGGTGCAATAACATAGCGATAATATTAACTGTGAAATATTCTTATTCTTACGTCTCATATTTGTATATGCAAAATAATATATAGCTAGCAATATCTTATTAAGTAACTTGGAGAATCGATGCCGACCCGCAATGATTGTGATCAATTAATGGAACTTTGTTACTGGTAATATTCCATAAATGTGATTAATTAACGGTATTTTATGCAAAAAGTGAATTAATATTAGTTGTTATGTACAAAAACGTTAGGCAAGTAGTCAATATCTTTATACACAATAATTAAAAGAAAAAAGTACTTCCGGCCCGCGAGAGAACCAGCAATACATGTAAAAATTCTCTTACATAAAAAGACATAAAAGTAGTGATTTCCCACAGTTGGTGACTCATATTGCCTTGACCCACGCCAGTACTTCTGCTTTTTTCTTTCCAACACTAACCCTAGTTGGATTATATATAATCGAATAAAATCTGTTTGGATTATTATCTATATACAGATATATATATTTCTCTATCTCAACAAGGATTTTAACTTAGAATACGTTTAGATCATAAGCGATCAAACTTATAGTTTAAACAAAAAATCCACCTTTTAATAAGAAAAAACACTGTTAAATTTTATTTTATTTTTTCCAAAAGCAAGTTTGAAAAAGAGAGCCAACCAGGGAGTGACAGCTTTTTTATTTTTTATTAGCTAGCTAGCTTGGAGAAATAAGTGGGTAAAGTGAGTTGCGCCAAGCTAGTTATAATGATGTTGGAAGGAAAATTATTTAAAGCATCAAACAGTGGCGACTTAACTTTAGTATGTGTTGAAGAAAACAGAATTAAAGGCTAGTTAGTTTTTTTTTTTAATTATTATTTTTAATCTAGACTGAAAAAACTAAACTACAAGTATATATAATCTCTATTATTAATTTGTTTTTTCCGCCGAAGCTATAATTAAACCTGAAGCATCTGTGCGAAGAAAGCAAAATTACAACAAATTGTTGATTTAGGAAAGAAAACAAAGGCTTATGCCCTTCAGATTCGGAGTGATAAGGGTTTTAGGATACGGAAAAAGTTGGTCATATATGGTTTTCCAATGTTTTTATTTTCCGTTATTTTAACTTAATGTAAGCCCGAAGGGCTAGTTGTTGTTATTGTTGTTGTTGCTGTTTTTGGTTTTTTTTTTTTTTTGGTTCTTTTAAACTTTAGTAATTGTACCTTTTTTTAGTAATTGAGTGCAGATCATGCGAAACTTTTTCAGTGAGTGTCAATTTAATTAGGATTTATTTAAATTTGTTTCAGATACTCCCTTTTCTTTTGCTTAAATTAAAAAAATCAAATTAAATAAGTAGAACTCTTTGTTGGTGTACGTAGTATTTAAATACTATTTTTTTTTTGACAGATCTTCCAATAAAACGTTTCGTCAAATCATACCTAGATTCTTTTCTTCAAGGATTTTAGCAAACCATGCCAGTCACACACAAAAATAAAGAAAAGTAAGGCAAATTGAAAGAACTCTTTACAAAAGATTCTTATCTGCTGCATGGTTCCTAACCGAAAAATGACCAATTGATGCTCCTTATCTGTACGTGGGGCCAACAAGTTTAGGAAAAACATACGTATATACTATTAGATTGTGAATTTATCTCATATCGTTAAGTTACTAGACTGTTGTAACATTTGCATGTAAACTGCCTCTCTACTGATCTTGAGATAATTTTGAGATGAGTTCTACTGAAGTCCAGTTAACATAGTATTAAAGCTAGATTTTGCAGATGATAGTGGGTTTGGACCCTGGTTTATTTGTATGATGAGCTAGACGTGAGGTAAGATGTTAGATTGTGAATTTATCCTATATCGCTAAGTTATTGCACTGTTATGGTGTTAATATGTAGATTTTGCTCTCTTTTTTTTATTAAACTAGCTTTTGAAGATGAGTTCTAGTCAAGCTCATTTAACATATACAATTACCAGTTCTAGGTTTCAATAATTTTGGTAAGACACTACTTCTTCGTAAAAAAAAAATAATAAAAAAAAAGAAACACATAAACGTTAATTGATTATTTTGAGACGTGGTAGGTAAAAAGAAAATTGTATGTTCCATACAAGTTTTATGAGAGTCAGGAGAAATAGCCAACTAATGGTAGTCCAGTTCATATTATTGAGATCAAGAAAGATTTCAAACTTAAATTCTGAGAGGAGGTAATAATGCATAAGAGAAAAAATGTTATATAGCCGAAAATGATGAGCCAAAATCTTCCACAAAAAGGGGAAAAAAATATTTTTTAAATTTTCCTTTTATGATTTGACAAATATTCTATCAAGATGTGTATTTCGGATGCCGTATGTTCTCTCTCTCCACCATCCACAGTCGAAGTAGGAAGGCACAGAAGATAAAGGAGAATCTAAGACCGGCCGGTCCTACATTTTCAACAATTAAAATGCTTTGTAACCCTTTTTTTCTGATTAGCCAAGATTAATTTTGCACTTTCTTTTGTCCTGTTTGGATTCGAAACAATTAACCAAGGGTGTACTTGAGTTAGATAGGCTAATCGTATACGCATTTTCTATATAAACCCTTCTTAATACTTACCACTTTCCTCAGAGCTAGACATATAGCCAAAGCTGATAGCTCTAACCAATAGATAACTTTCCCCTATCTTTTAAGACACTGATCAAACACCAAATCCTTTTCATTCAATTTCTTTCACTGATCATACCATGTTTTGTTCTAACACCAACGAAAAGAATATTTCATACAAGAGCCTGCAAAATAAGAGTGGGACGCCTGTGCCGTATGACGAAGAAAAATTGAAAAGCGTGATTAGACGTTACGACGTCGACGGCGATGGTCTCCTAAGCAGGAAAGAGCTCAAAAAAGCATTCAAAACCTTGGGCGCTACTGCTCCCGGATGGCGAGCTATTCGAGCCCTTTGCCACGCTGACAATGATAGAGATGGCTTCATAGGCGAGAAGGAGTTGGCTAATCTAATCCAATATGCCAACAAACGAGGTTATGTCCTTTAATTAGAGCGCTTCCGATCGTGTTAAGAAAGCTAATACAATCGGACAGCCATAACTTTTTGTGACCTTTGATATGTTAGTCTGTAGAGTGTTTGCATACCCTAGGTTAGTTCTCTTTAATAGAGCTTGTCCAAGCCTTACAGGAAAGTGAAGGAAGAAGAAAATTATGTAATCTGCTTTTCTGGTTATAAGTTTTTAGTTTTGGGGCATGTGATCTAGATTAGAGTATTTAGTGGCTGTTCTTGATTTCCATGTACTCTTGCAGTGTAGCTGGGCGATCGAACTTGGGTTTGTAATTGAATCTCAGTTTCCCAGATGTACTTGTCGATCGGTTTTTTTGCAGTGTTCAAAAGTACTTTATGTATATAAAAAAAAATTTTAAATAGTCGCACTTTATTCCCTTTTTTTTTTTTTTTTTAGTAACTAAATAAGAGAAGAAACAAACCGTCCACTTAAATTTACTCAGGGTTAAAAAAAAGTAAAAACAAAAATGAAAGATAAGAATATAGAACTTCAGAATGCAACCTCAAGAGTCAAGGCAAACCAAGTAAAAAATAAAAACAATAAGAAACTATCTTTTAGAGAAGGCATACGGACCCGATCAAAAAATAGTTTCATTTCTCTTGAAACCCTTTATTTTCCGAACATGAAGTCTATATGTAGTTTTCTATTAAGAATCAGTGATAGTATCTCTTCGTATATTATTGAGTTTCGTTAATTTGTCTGAAGATAGTAAAACCAAAATTTCATATTTTTTTTTCAACAAATATATGAAATTTATTGATCATGTCATCTGACATGACGTTCCTGGACAAGTTGCACTTTTATCAATTTGAGTGACTTTATTCCCTTTTGATCGTCATAGGGCAACCGTGGGAGGCAAGGCACCCTGATCAGGTTGCTTATTTAGCGTTTCTTTCATCATATACCACGTAATAAGAGAATTTTTCTGATTTATCCTTCAAGCACAAACGTTTGGTATATATATCTTTATATGTGTGTGTGTGTGTGTGTGTGTGTGTGTCAGCAACTAAAAAAAAAACACTATTCCCAGTGTTTCGTCCGATTTCAAAATAGTCATCTAATTCCCAAATTAATTTCATGTATGGTGTGGGAAAAAGTGAATTTGGATTATTATTGAATAATTTTGGAGATGACCGCTGAAAACATATAATTAGGTCGAAAATTATATATTAGTCACACTCGCTGGTTTCGCGATGTTCAAGATATAGCAACAGAGTTAAATACGAAAATAATAATAAAAGAAGAGAAGAAGAACACAAGGATATTTAACGTGGATATGCATTAGTCCACAGACTAAGAACAAATAATTCATTAGTAAAGAGCACTATATAAATGGGCTCTTATATAAATACAAGTTATAATATATACAATCGGCTAAATTTCTTAATACTTACAAATCTATTAAAATCAATACTTATTACAATAAATACAAATAAATCTAAAGTTCCCAATAAAGATAATTACATATAAAACTTTAACTTTCCTTAATGTTAGTGCTAACTTTCCTAATATGCCCCCGCAAGATGGAGCTCTTATACGAAATCCAATCTTGAACAATAATAAAAGAAACTTGAATAAATAATTTTTTACCTTTTTTTTTTTTTTGTAATTTTCTCTTTTTTGTGTTTTTTATTTTTACTTTTAGAAAAATAAAAATAAAGGATGTCGGGGCACAAGAGCACATAAAAGGGATGACAAGCGTCGAGAGTAGGAGAGAGGATGCTTGGGCGCAGGTGGACGACAATCATTAGAAGAAGAGGGAGAAGACAGCGGGCACTTAAGTGTAGGGATGACAATCGTCAGAAAAGAAAGGAGAAGACAACGGACACTTGGGTGCATAGAGAAAGGGCACATGGGTGCTAGGACATCAATCGTCAAGAGAGAAAAGGCACATGGGCGCTAGGATGATAATCATCAAAAGCAGGACACAATAGCATTGGGATCAAAATATCAGTGACTTGTTTAAGTATAATCTCAATGATAAAATATTAAATAAAATAAATAAAACAAAAGAGATGTTAATATTTTTTTTAGGAAGATTTTTATTTTATTTTATTTTATTTTGTGGGTGATAGAAACGTGAAGCAAAGAAGTTGGGGAATGAGAAAGGGGATTGCATGAGGTGGGTGTTGGGGGAGATTGTGTTTCAGTTTGGTGGTTTAGGAATTACGTGAAAGGGGAAAAAAAAAAAAGTGGGAAGGGGAGTGTTTCAGGTGTTGAAGTTTAGAATTTAAGGCTCTGATACAATAATAGAGTTAAATACGAAAATAATAATTAAAGAAGAGAAGAAGAACACAAGGATATTTAACGTGGATGTGATTTAGTCCACGGACTAAGAATAATGAATTCATTAGTAAGGAGCATTATGAATGAGCTCTCATATAAAAACAAGTTATAATGTATACAATTAGCTAAGTTTCTTAATACTTATAAATCTACTAAAATCGAGACTTATTATTATAAATATAAATAAATCTAAAGTTCTTAATAAAGATAATTACATACAAAACTTTAACTTTCCTTAATGTTAGTACTAATTTCCAAATATATAGATCTAGGTCTTTTTTTTTTTGAGGTAAATAGATAAAAGATCTATGGCATGTTTACTTATCAGGAGTAGAGAATGCGAGTCAATTCCATGTTAACTTGCTCATTTCTTTTCTGGAATGGAAGTGAGAATGGTGGGTCCCACACCAATTTGAGATTGAGGAGTGAGATTGACAATCCCATGCCCCCCTCCGTATTGTGCCTCACTTTCCTACTATTAACATTAAATTAACATTTTATCCTTAGTTTATTTGTAAAAAATTGTATTAAAAAATAATAACAACCTTTATTAATTATTTTTATTAACTAAATATAATATATTTTTATTAACTTAATATTATATAACTATCCTAATTACTATTAACGTTATTAGAGTAAATAAAGAACTTTTTTTATCATAATATATTATTATGTTTCTATTTTTATATTTTTTATACTTTACTTATTTTAATTCATTTTTTACTCTTTTAATTTTTTTAAACAAAAAATTACACAATTTATTTTATTGCCTTAATATCATAATGATTATTTTACTTTTGATTAATAGTATGATAATAACTAAATAAAAATTAATCAGTTTTTTAATTTTTGAAAACACAATAAATAAATGGGTAGATAAGTAAATTTACAGCAACTAACTCTGATTCCTGTTTTAAGTAAACGCATGAATGAGATTGACAGTGATTTCGACTCCGATTCCTGGAACCAAAGTAAACAGCATTTTTTGACTCTGAATCCTGATTCGGAATCCAGCCCAATCCGAATCTTACCCATTCCAATTCATGCTTGCTCCGATTACGTGTAAGTAAACATGCCACTAGTTGAATCAAGAGAATTCAATGTGAGATTCAGATTATAATTAATGCAACACGTGTAATATTACTTTTATAAAAAGAAAGTAGTGATTTCCCTCAGTTTGGTGAATCATTGCCTGACCAGCCAATCTTTCCAAACCCAGGTGGCCATTTAACCCTAACTAGATATAATCGAATAAAATCTGTTCGGGTAGTATTATTCTATATTGAGAGCATCTACAGATACACACACACACATATCCAAGTATATATATGTGCCTCTATATATATATATATATATATATATATATATATCTCATCAACAAGTAGAGATTTTAACTGAAAAGACTATTTTTTTTTATTTAATAGTAGTCATAAAAATCAATAAATGCATCAAGATAATATTTTGATTAGGTCGGTACCATTTTAACATCTTCATCTCTTTTTTTTTTCTTTTTCTTTTTATATCACATAGACTTCATTAAACAAAACAAAAATAAAACATCAAATGTCCTAAATTTGGAAAAGAAAAACAACTTCAAAAGAAAGAAGTTATGCTAGAACGCCACAATTTGTCAGAGGACAGTTCAGATTATTGAGCCTAAAAATTATTTTCTTGAAGAAATATAAATCTGGAAACTCAGATTTTAACTTAAGACTTACGTTATATATCCTAAAGAAATAAGTACGTGACTCGCAAAGCTAGCCATGTTGCAAAGGGAAAGTTAACAATATTAAAATCATCAAACGGGAAGGAGGATTTAGCTTTTAGCATGTACTGCCAAAGAAAACAGAAAAAAAGTATAGTTTATCCTTAAGCTATATAATAATAAGTCCTGGCTATAATGTAAAGAAAGATTTAATTTTGCAAGGATTTTTTTTTATTTATAAAAAATGTAAACATTCTTGATTTAAAATTGTTAGTACAACCCTAAAAAAAAAAAATGTTAGTACAAGACAGACTAAAACTAGTAACCAAGCATGTTCATAGTTTAATGTGTCCTTAATTGCCGTATTTGCCCTTTTTGGAGTGTATTGGGTGTATATAAATAACATCTAAATGCGTACTCTTTTTTTTTTTTTTTTTTCCTTTTCTTTTAATGGAGATCAAATAAAACTTTTCCTCAGATCACATCAAAGATACTTTTCTTCCTGGATTCTAGCAAATCATGTCACCGTATACAAATACATATACACACCGAAAAAGATGAAGCTCTCATATACGAATCTTATCAGTTGCAAGTGCTTCCTAACCTGGATCCTTTTCTGCCCAAAAAAAAAAAAAAATCGTCCTAACCAATTCATGCTCCTTTATCCGTATATAGGGAAAGAAGTTTAGAATTGTGTTAATTCCACAAAATCACAAATACAAAACAATTATATATACACACACACGTACAATTACTTCTAAGGTTATTGGTGCTTCATGAAGCAATAGAAAAAAAGTTAACCACCCTGTTTGGGCTAGCTCAACAAGCAGAAGAGAAGGGATTAAATACGAGTCTTCACATTCAAAACCTGTTTGTATATTTTTTTAAAAATAAGTATGAGTCATAAATCTCAAATTGTACAAGTATTAACGAATTATTGATTAAATTAAGGTTGAATTTATATTAACGAATTAATGAATTTTATGTTCTGATGATCGGTGGTTCAAAACAGCTCAATATTTTTCCTATTCAGTATTAAGACATGGCAGGTCTTCCAGACTACATATTTATCTCTTAATGACTTTTGGGGTCATGATTCTACTCATAATTCCTCTCGACTTTGTTGCAATGAACATAATTTCGAACGCGGTGGAAATAAATCTTGCACTTTTTTTTTTTTTGGTTGTTCATGTTGGGTTTTTTCCCTTTTAAGAAGACCTTTCTTAATTTTTTCTTTTGCGTAAGCCTTTTGGCTTCACTTAAGCTCCACTTTTATTATTTGAATTTTTTTTCAATATATTAACAAAAATGAGTGAAGGTTTAGTATAGGATGAGTATGGGAGTAAGTGCTAAACTATAGTTGGAATATATTCTCAATAATCTCTCACGCTTGTTAGTTACATGTTCTTATCTCTCTTGCTGGAATAAATAAAAGAAAAAGGAAAAAAGGGCGGTCCAAGACCGGTCCTACAGTTCTCAATTAACTTTTGCAACCAGTTTCTGATGTCTATCTGTTTGGAATCGATACAATTAACTACAGGTTTACTTGAGTTAGTTTGGCCAATCCGACACACATGCTCTATATAAATCTTTCTCAGCACTTACCATTTTCCTCATAGCTAAACATAGCCAAGCTGAAAGTATACTTGCTAGTTTTCCCATCTTTTAGTTCACTGATCAAACACCAAAACCCTTTCATATAATCATCTTTGATCACTCCATACACCATGTTTCCTAACACTCAGTCAAAGAATATTCCGTTCATCAACAAGAAGCCTGTGCCGGAATACAGCGAAGAAACGTTGAAAGGCGTGCTTGCACGTCATGACACCGATGGCGACGGTGTCCTAACCAGGAAAGAGCTTAAGGAGGCATTCAAAGCCGCAGGCTCTAGTTTTCCTGGATGGCGAGCTATTCGAGCCCTTTGCCACGCTGACAAGAACAGAGATGGCGTCATCAGCGAGAAGGAGTTGAATAATCTACTCCATTATGCCTCTAAACGAGGTTTTAACCCTTTAATTAGAGCGCTTTCGATCGTATTAGGAAAATAAATCCAATCGGTCAGCCATAATAACTTTTTGTTATCCTTAGTTTATAGAGGTTGACTCGTGCAGTAGATTTAATATATATGTTAGTGTGTAAAGGGTTTGCATGGGCTAGTTCTCTTGTATATTTGGAAAGTGATAGTTTGAGTGTTTGCCAAGCCTCACTGGAAAGTAAAAGAAAAAAAAAAAGTCTGTAATCTGCTTTCTAGTAATTAGTTTTTGGTTATGAGGCGTGTTTTGTCTAGATTATTTAGTCATAGTTCATGCATGTACTTGCAGTGGCTGGCGATCAGATTTGTAATGAATCTCAGTCCCTCATATGTGTTTTATCCGGTCTTTTGTAGTGTTATTATTATGATTATTGTTTTTTTTTTTTCTGCTTAAGATTTTCAAATATATATATAGTTAGTTCAACTTTTATCTTCCCTTAAATAACTTTACCCCTTTATTCCTGTTAGTCCTGATGAATGAAAAGTTAAGTAATTATTGTATGACTTATTCAGAAATAAAATAAAATAAAATAAAATAACGTACACGTGTGTGTGTTTTTAATATGTTTTAGATAATGCGTTATTTATTGAAACCCCAAACCAAAAACCTATCCAAGAACAAGCCTACCCCTATAATTTATTAAATAAAGAAAAAAATTACAAAATAATCTATCAAAACCAGAGTAAAAACAAAAAACAAAAAATAATAAATAAAATAAAACCCAACAGTTGCAGCTGCTAAGATCCTAGAAAATTGCAAGAAACAAAGAACTGCAGTAAACAATCAGCCCATCACATGATCTACTTTTGGATAAAGAAAAGAATGTCTCGTTACAACCTTTATCTAGTTAAGCTCACAGGGAAAAACAACAAAAGAAAATGCTTAATCGTGTTTTAAATTCATCTTGTGAAACAATAAGCTAAGAGAGAACTTCCATGTCCCTTGTAACCGCAAAAGAACAAAAATCCGGCACATTATACCGCCAAACGGGTTAGCTAAGAGAATCTCCATCGAAGCCAGTTTTTCAGAAACATGCATGATTACTTCTCTGTGATATTAAGGGTTCGTCTGGAAGGTCCAAAACTTTTTTATTAGGTTTATTTTTATCTTTTTCTGAAAAGTAAAAAAAAAAATTATAATTAGTTTTTTAAAAGTCAATAAAAAAATTTCATCACAAACTCATGTTCCAAATACATGCTAAATTATTTTGATACATCTCAACTAGATTGGAAGTAATAAGTATGACACTTGTTGAAAGAAATAAAAAGAAAAATGCTACTCTTCTTTTTATATACACATGTGTAGGGTTAATTATGAGGTATATATAAATCAAGCAAATGTTTTTTTTTCCCATAGTTAACTTCCTGATGCTGATAAAATACATTCTGGTACTTAAAAAGGAGTTTAGTTAGTTTCCCTCTTCCTTTTTGGACCAGGGATTTAAATGCAAAAAAGATCAAGAGAAATGAAATGGTAATTAGAGATATGTAAGCCAATAAGCAGGCAGTCAATATCTTCGTCCGCAAGTAGTGTTGACCCAGAATAATGGTGACAGCTGGCACAGGGGATTTTAGTGGACAAGTAATATTCTAAAATGATTAAACTAGAACCTTTCTTACTCCTTTTGACCACGCATTTAAACCAAGATTGTATGACTGAAATAATTAATGTTACTTAAGTTTGGTGATCTTTATATCCTTTTTGACAGGTTTTTTTTTTTTTGGGGGTCAAAAGTTGCTTGTGAAAGACAAAAAAAAAAAAAAAAAAAAAAAAAAAATCATATTAATATCTAACGCGTATGTTTGGAAGGAGAAAAAAAATCCAAGCCCATAGAATTTCCTGTAACAAAAAAAAAAAAAACACACATTTCATTGTAGTTCATCTATAATCTGTTTGATATTCTATTATTATTCAATTGAAAATATTATAAATTTTTTCTAGCCTTAAAAAAAATACCTATTTTGACCCGTACAGACACAAAAAAAAAAAAACACCAATTTTGACCCATTGTAGTTCATCTATAGTTTGTTTGATATTCTATTATTATTCAATTGAAATATATATTTTTCTAGCCTTAAGAAAAAAACACCAATTTTGATCCGTATAGCCACAAACTACGGGCCGTAACATGACTTGAGCAAACATAACTTTAAAGGTGCGTTTGATGTTCGGGTTGAGTTTGAGATAAAATGAATTTTTTAGGTTGAAGTTTGTTGACTTTTTAAAAACTAGTTATAATTTTTGTTGATTTTTTTTCAGGAAAAGAATAAAAAAATCAGTCGTAAAGTATAGTTGAGTTCAAATTCAACATGTATTCTAAACGTAGGCCAAGTATGAAGCTCTTTATATCATAAAAGTAAATAAATAACTGAAGTCTGATTAGGAATATTAAGATCACTTATTTTATTACGCTTTTTAATCATTCTCTTATTTCTTATCTTGCCAATATATATCATCCTACTTCCCTATAAAAATATAGATAATTTTTGCTTTAGGACCGAAAAATTCAATCAAATGCCTAAATAGGTAGGGTAGACAGAGAACGCTAAGGTTTCATCATTTTTTTTTTTTGCTAGAATTTTTCGCTCATCCCTTAAGAATTCTCTATGCTTTCAAGGCTGAAATTCTAGGCGTGATTAATGTAGTTCTTTATGCAAGGCAATTGGTTAAAATTTATTGATTCCACATTAAGGACACTAACTCTAATCCTAATTTTTGAATAGTAACTTACTGATGGTGATTTATGAACTTTTTCATTTTTGGTAGATTCAAATGGTTGATGTGACAATCTCTAAATACCTATCAATAATAATAATAAAAAAACTCATATCAAATAAATTGGTACTCAAAAGTTGAAATTAAATTATTATTTGGTAATTAAAAGACGAGATCTTTAAAGGTTCCTTGAAAACTAAAATCGTTGTCGTCTATCGCCCTGCACTATCTTTTTGGCACATTTCAAGTTTCTCATATTTCATGAGAAGGTAATTATATTTCATGATGACCTTTTCACACATGTCGTTATCTTGATTATGATAATCGGTGGTTCAAACACCTCAATATTTTTCCTATTCAGTAGTAAGACATGATAACTACATATTTATCTCTTATTGACTTTTGGGGTTATGGTTCTACTCAAAATTCCTCTTGATTTTGTTGCAATGAAGATAATTTCAAAAGCCAGGATAGATCATGCATAGTTTCTCCTTTTTCAAACTTTTCACGTTGGGTTTTTTTTTTTTTTTTTTTACTTCTGAAAATGAGGTTTTAACAAGACTTTTCTTAATTTTTCCTTTTGCGTAAGCCTTTTGGCTTCACTTAAGCTCCACTTTTATTAATTAATTTTTTTCAATATTTTAATAAAACTGAGTGAAAGGTTTAGTATAGGATGAGTTTGGGAGTAGGTGCTAAACTATAATTGGAATATATTCTCAACAATCTTTCATGCTTGTTATTGACAAGTTCTTATCTTTTATGTGAATAATAAAAATTAAAAATAAAAGAAAAAGAAAAAGGGCGGTCTAAGATCGGTCCTACGGTTCTCAATTAACTTTTGCAACCAGTTTCTAATGCCTAACTGTTTGGAATCGATACAATTAACTACAGGTCTACTTGAGTTGGTTTGGCTAACCCGACAGACATGCTCTATATAAATACGTACATCTTTCTCAATACTTACCATTTTCCTCAGAGCTAAACATAGCCAAGCTGAAAGTACTACTTGCTAGTTTTATCTTATCTTTAGTACACCGATCAAACCCCAAGAACCCTTTCATATAAACATTTTGATCACTCCAAACACCATGTTTCCAAACACTCAACCAAAGAATGTTCTATTCACCAAGAAGAAGCGTGTGCCGGAATACAGCGAAGACATGTTGAAAGGCGTGCTTGCACGCTATGACACCGATGGCGACGGTGTCCTAACCAGGAAAGAGCTTAAGGAGGCATTCAAAGCCGCAGGCTCTAGTTTTCCTGGATGGCGAGCTATTCGAGCCCTTTGCCACGCTGACAAGAACAGAGATGGCGTCATCAGCGAGAAGGAGTTGAATAATCTAGTCCATTATGCCACTAAACGAGGTTTTACCCTTTAATTACAGCGCTTTCGATCGTATTAGGAAAATAAATCCACTCTGTCAGCCATAATATAACTTTTTGTTACCCTTAGTTAATAGATGTTGACTCGTGCAGTAGCTCTAAGATGTTAGTGTGTAGAGGGTTTGCATAAGCTAGTTCTCTTGTATATTTGGAAAGTCATATCTTGAGTGTTTGCCAAGCCTCACTGGAAAGTAAAAGGAAAAAAAAAGTCTGTAATCTGCTTTCCAGTAATTAGTTTTTGGTTATGAGGCGTGTTTTGTCTAGATTATTAGTCGTAATTCATGCATGTACTTGCAGTGGCTGGCGATCACGTTTGTAATGAATCTCAGTCTCTCATATGTGTTTTATCGGGTCTTTTCAGTGATAATCTTATTCTTATTTTTTCGCTAAAGATTTACATGACATATATCTATATATAGTTAGTTGAACTTTTATCTTCCCTAAATAAGTTATCCCCTTCTTACAGTTAGTCCTGATGAATGAAAATTTAAGTAATTAATATATGACTAATTCGGCAAAAAAAAAAAAAAAAAAAAAATTTAATAACTTACAGTTGTGTGTGTGTGTGTGTGTGTTCTACTCTTCCAATCGAAGAGGTCAGGTTTTCGTTAAAACCATCTTCCAGCAAAACTCAATTGGAAAAAAAAAAAAATGAAAGAGGGAAATAAATTTTGTAGAACAATTACTTAATAATTTCATCCTTATTTAAGTTCTTTTGTACATAAATTGTAAAGTATTTTTTAATCGTACAGTATATGATATGAGAATTTTTTGATCATGTGAACATTATTTACCTTTTTTCCTTCCAGAAAGTTGGGAGGACTCTTTATGTATTCATTAGTAAAAATTATCGTCCAACAACTACAAGTATCATATACGTTGCGAAATTTTTTTTTTTTTTATAATAATAATAGAAGTGTGCTTTGTTTTCTATTGAAAAAATTGTGGAGACACTTTAAAAGACCGCTGAAAAAAAAAAATAAAGGTTGAAAACAAAATTTGAAACTAGCGAGAATGCTAATTATAAGAATTAGAACGGTCTCCGGCGAAGAGATGTTCAAGCAAAGAGCTGATCAACTGAATTAATCTATGTAAGTTTTCAGATAATTACTAATGCTATACTGCCAGATGTCCTTAACAGTTTCAGATAGCAAAGAGTTGATCAACTCATGAGATTCTATGTTATTATGTTCTCTTAACTTTTGCCACTTCATTTTTTTTACTCTTCACGTGGCTAGTGAGTAAAGTTTATTCCTAAATAGTATGTTCTATAATCTCTTAATCTTCTTCTTTATAACACGAATATATGTGTGTGTGTGTGTGTGTGTATATATATATTATCCTCTTATAATACGAATAGACGTGCTTTTGGGTGTATACTTTCTTTTTGACAAATTAACCAACAATATTATAGGGCAACAATAACTAATTAGGAAACTTAAAAAGTAAGTAAATTGAGAGAGACAAACTAATATAATATTAACATATATACATATATTAATGAACTCAGAGAGTAGACAACTAGTATCAAGTTGACATGGATATCCCAACTAAATTGAAACCTCAAACCAAAACCTATTCAAAGACCAAGCCTGCCACTATAATTTATTAAATAAACAAAAAATTACAAAAGAGTTTATCAAAACCAGATAGTGACGGAGCCATGATTTATTGACAGGATGAGCCAAAAATCTTTTTTCGGTCAAGCAATTATGCCATTAATGTTAATGTTTTTAATAAATTTTTTTTATTTTTTAAAATCTAAATTATTTACCCAAAAATATGAGTGGTTAAATTTGCATCCACAATATTAATAAATATCTCCATCTAATAAATGTTTCCTAATGTAAACATAGGAAGTCTATCCTTTTATAGCTACTTTTTTGTATAATACTACATTTAACTCTCTCCCACAGTCACTTTTATTTTAAATTTAATTTATTTTGTTAAAAAAATAAATTAACAAATCTAAATAAGAAATATATATATATTTTTTCATTCTAAAAAATAAAACATAAAGTATCTCTAAAAAAAAGGAGAGGAAATAGTAAAGAAGAAAAACTCAAGTAATATCTAAATCAAAAATAAAAAAATGTTAGACTGTATTTAAAAATTACATAAATATAGAATCATGTAAATGAACATAGCAAGAAAAAATAACTAAATAAATAATCATATAAAAATACACATAGAATCATTTTCAAATACAAAAAGAAAAGAAAAGAAAAAACGCATAATACTAATGAATTGAAAAATAAAAAAGAAATATTTTAATAGTTGTTAGCTCTCTAAGAGACATCTTTATTTAATTTTTATTTCACTTGAATCCTCCATTGAAAATTTTCATGTAGTTATAAAAATTTCTTACGAAAAGAAATTGGTAAAGAGCAATTTAAAGTTTAAAACAATTTAGAACAATTTCTTAGGATTTATTTAAAATATTATTTCCATATATGGTTAATGTGGTGTAAGTTTTTAATTATTTTATTAAAAAAATTATTTTCATTTATAGGTATGTAGGGGTATGAGCATTTTTAATGGTTTTAAGGTAATTTTCTTGTAAGGTAAAAATACATTAAAAATTTTATTGACTTTATAGGGATATTTATCAATATTGTGGGTGTAAATAAAATCTTCCTAAAATATTTAAGAGATGTCAAGACTAATTTATATACATATCCACTATATTAAAAAAAAAAAACCTATTATATTACAATTTAAAAAAAAGAAAAAAGAAAAAAGAAAAAGACCAAAAAAGCTAGCATCCACCACACCACCACCCTCCCCCCCCCCCCCCCCCCCCCCCCCCCCCCCCCCCCCCCAAAAAAAATGAAACCGTAACAAATAACATAAGGAAAAAAAAAAACCAACAATTGCAGCCATGCTAAAATCCCAGAAAAGCAAGAAATTAAACAAAGATCCTGCAGTAAACAATCAGCACATTACATGATCTACACCTTTTGGATAAACAAAATGATTTCTCGTTAAAACCTTAGGGAATTACAGCAAAAGAAAACGCTTAATCGTTTTTGAAATTCATCTTCCTAATCAGTGAAACAATAAGCTAAGTGAGACCTTTCATGTCCCTCGTCACCGCTCAGAAGAACAAAAATCTGGCACATTAAACCGCCAATCTGAATTATTCAGTCGAAGCTAGTTTATCAGAAACATGCATGATTACCTTCTATATATTATTAAATTACTTTAATACATCTCAACTAGATTGGAAGTAATAATTATAACACGTTCAGAGAAATAAAAAAAAAAAAAAAAAAAGTTGTTACTCTCTTTTTCTTATATATACATGTGTAGGGTTAATTATGAGGTCTATATAAATTAATCAAGCAAATGTGTTTCCCATAGTTAACTTCCTGATGCTGATAATATACATTCTAACCCTAAAAAGGAGTATAATTTTAACTTTTATCCTTTTGACTCTCAGGTCCACATCAAATTTTTTTCATATTAGTTTTTGTCTTTTTTCTGAAAAATTAATAAAAATTATAACTAGTTTTTGAAAAGTCAACCAAATTTCAACATAAAATTTAGTGGACAAGTAATATTCTAAAATGAATAAACTAGAAACCTTTCTTACCCCTTTTGGTACATTTCAAGTTTCTCATATTTTATGAGAAGGTAATGATATGTCACGATAATCTTTTCACTCATGTCGTTATCTTGATTCTGATAATCGGTAGTTCAGAACACCTCAATACTTTTCCCTATTCAGCAGTAAGACATGATAACTCCATATTTATCTCTTATTGACTTTTGGGGTTATGGTTCTACTCATAATTCCTCTTGATTTTGTTGCAATGAAGACGATTTCAAAAGCCGGGATAGATCATGCATATTTTCTCTCCCTTTTTTAAAATTTTCACGTTGGGTTTTTCTGAAAGGAGGTTTTAAAAATACCTTTCTTAAATTTTCCTTTTGCGTAAGCCTTTTGGGTTCACTTAAGCTCCATTTTTATTATTTATTTATTTTTCAATATATTAATAAAAATGAGTGAAAGGTTTAGTATAGGATGAGTTTGGGAGTAGGTGCTAAACTACAGTTGGAATATATTCTCATTAATCTCTCATGCTTGTTAGTTACATGTTCTTATCTCTCTTGGGTGAATTATATAAAAAATAAAATAAAAAGAAAAAAAGGGTGGTCTAAGACCGGTCCTACAGTTCTCAATTAACTTAGCAACCAGTTTCTGATGCCTAACTGTTTGGAATCGATACAATTAACTACAGCTCTACTTGAGTTAGTTTGGCCAATCCGACACACATGCTCTATATAAATATATAAACCTTTCTCAATATTTACCATTTTCTCAGAGCTAAACATAGCCAAGCTATCGATCAAGTTTGTTATATTGAGTCTCAATCTCTCCTATGTGATTTATCTGGTCTGTTTCGGTTGGGGGGGGGGGGGGGGGGGGGGGGGGGGGTGGAAACCAATTACAAAAAGTAGTTAGTTGAACTTTATAACTTTTATCCCCCTTCTGATTGTTAGTCATGATGAATAAAAATGTAAGCAATAATTAATGCATGACTTGTATATTCAGCCAAAAAAAAAAAAAAAAAAGTGATGTATGACTTACACTCAGGGAACCGTACATGTGTGTGTTTTTCTAAGCCTCCGTTTGGTTTGACATTGTCAATTCAAAATTTTCATCTTAATTTTTATCTTTTTTTTAAAAAAGTCAATAAGAATTATAACTAATTAATATTCGAAAAGTCAACCAAATTCAACTTGAAAATTTCATCTCCAACTGATAAATCAAACGCACCCTAAATATTTTATATTATGCGTTACTTGATTTTAAAAAAAAAAAAAACTAAATTATGAGATAAGATAACTAATAACAAAAGATAATGAGAACTGTTACTACCGTTGGAAAAGCTACAAGTTAAAAAGAAAAAAACGAAAAAAAAAAAAGCAGCAAAACGTTATAATCCATATGTTCTAATAATTTTATTATTATCATAAAGGCTTTTTGAGATTTTTTTTTTAATCATATGGACATTATTGACTTTTTTTTCCTCCCAGAAAGTTTGGTGGACTCTATATATTGGTCACTAACAAAAAGAATATGCCTAATCCCAACCGTCAATTTCAAAAAAATTATCATCTAACAACCAAATAAAAAAAAAAAAAAAGTTTGTTTGTTTTCAATTGAAAAATTTTGTGGACACTGAAAACGAGCAGTGAAAATAGAATTAGACTGAAACAAAATCAGTTACTCGGAAATTATAACTTATTTGAACGGTCGCTGGGTGACGAGATGTTCAAGCAAATTAGAGCCGATCAACTGAAATCTATGCGAGGAATTCTATGAGAGTTTTCGGATAACTAATCCCAGATGTCCTTAACAGTTTCAGATGGCAAAGAGTTGATCAAATGAGATTCTGTGTTATTATGTCCTCTAAACTTTTGCCACACTTATTTATTTTTTTATTTTTTATTTCCTTATAAGTGGCTAAGCAAAGTTTATTCCTACATAGTATGTTTCATAATCTCTTAATCTTCTTTGTTTATAATACGAATATATGGTCCTCCCTTGACTAGGCTTGCTTTTGGGTATATATTAAATGCTTTTTGACAAATTAAGCAACAATATTATAAGGCAACAATAATTAATTATGAAACATTATTACGAAATTAATAAATTGAGAAGTTAATAAACAGGAAAGGAAAAGGAGTACTTGATCGTTAATGGACTGTGAAGTGAAATTCATATTCTTCTCTAATCAGTGAAACAATAAGCTAGGAGAGACCTTCCATGTCCTTCGTCACCATAACAGCACAAAAATCCGGCACATTAAACCGCCAAACGGGATTAGCTAAGAGAACGTCTGTCAAAGCTAGTTTATAATTAGAAACACGCATGATTATCTTCTCTGTAATATTAAATAACTTTAGCACATCCCAATTAAATTTAAAGTAATAATAATGACACTTGCTGAAAGAAATTAAGAGAAAAATGTTCCTCTCCTTCTCATTTATGTATACATGTGTGTAGGGTTAATTCTGAGGTATATTTAAATCAAACAAATGTTTTCCCATAGTTAACTTCCTGATGATTATCATAATATACATTCTTACTCTAAAAAAAAAAAAAAAAAAAAAACACAAAAGAGGATAATATATATAAATATTTACACTTTTAGTCTCCCTCTTCCTTTTTGGACCACGGATTTGAATGCAAATTAATATCAAGAGAAATGTAATATGCCAATAAGAAGGAAGGGAGTCAATATCTTCGTCCACACGTAGTGTTGACCCAGAACAATGGTAACAGAGACGGTACATATGAGATATTTAGTGGAAAAGTAGTCTAAACTTGCTTTCTTAACCCTTTTGACCTCGTATATAACACTAAATTGTATAACTGAAATAATATTATTGAATTTAAGTGATGTTCTTTTTTATAAACTCTCTAAAAAGTACGTATCCTATAAATTAATCTACAAATTGCTTTACATATTTTTATATATATCTCTTTGACAGTGTTTTTTTTTTTGGGGGGTCAAAAGTTGCTTGTGAAAGACAAAAATAATCATATTATTAACTAATTAAGTATGGTCGGAAGGAAAAAAAAAATCCAAGGCAATAGAATTTAAGCTGTTGTTAAAAATAAAAAAAAAACACTTTCATTCAAGTTCATCTTATATTTATTTGATCATTTTTCAATAAATAAATTATTCAAAAATATATGTTTGTTAGATATTTTATTACTATTCAATTGTAAAACAATATATTTTCTAGCCTTAAAAAAAATGAAGATCAATCTTATCTACCTCCTGAACTTTAGGATCAATTCTACTTTACCTATTAAATTTAAAAATTCTTAAAAGGATTTTGAATTAGTCTCACTTCATGATTACTCCTTTCTATTAGGATTTTACATTAAAAACCAAGAGGGAGAAAGAGGAATTAGTCTTGTTTAATCTTTTATATTAGAATTTATCAAAACAATTAAAAAAAAACATGATTGCACTTAGCCCTCTCTCTTTTAGTTTGTTTTTAACGAAAGTTCTAGATTCAATGGGATGACTAATTTAAATTCAAGAGATGAAATGATAGTTTTAAAGTTCATGTGAAAAAGTGGAAATGATCACTTAAAATTGAGTGGCACATATGAGAACATTCTAAAAACAAAAGAAAGGGTTTGTTTGACAATAAGTCCAAAAACAATAAGGGTAAGGACCATCTGCTCTATCCGTTTGAGTTTATCTAAGCCATATCCAGACGTATACGCCATTATCCATTCAATTGCCGGCTTTCTCACTTTTTTCAAACTCTGAGATACTATGTGATTTCTAAAAATGTAAGATATTTTGATAATTAAATATAACATTTGCCTTTCAAATTGGAAAATATATTAATAGTACAGTTTCTTCGGAATTTTAAGGATAACTTTATAGTTTTAAAAAAATTTGACCAGTCAAAAGGATGCTTTCTTAAATCTTTTGAGAAACATGAGACACCTTTTTTAATTTATATTAAAGACTTATGCGAATTTGTAGTATTTAAATCATCATGTAGGTGATTCCTGTTGCCTTGATCCCGACGCCAAATCGTGGATTTTCATACTACCATACAATACTATATAGCGCTGAATAATTTTGCTATTTTAATTGGCTCAACAATCAAATGAGTAGTACTCTAGGTTTTCATCTCCGCTTCTATATTCCCTCTCCATATCTAAAATCAATATTTGGTCATGACACCAAGAAACACTTTCATGTCATGTGCATTCCTAATCATTTTCGACAAACATATTTAACACACACATACATATAGACACACATCAATATCTTCATGCTATCTTAGAATATAACAAAGCCTACCGATAGGCGGGCGAAGGGAGAGAGACCAAGCTTAAAGTCAGAATCTTTCAGAAAATGGATTCCTATTCGAAGAGTGCATAACTGCATATGGATAAGCTCATACTATTCCATCAATTTATGCTACCACATGCCCACTTGTTTTTCTTTTTTCTTTTCTTTTTTTTTTTTTAATTTTTATTTGAAGGACCATGATTGAATGCATTCAAAATTTTGATTCGAATCAATCTTAAAGGGTCATTCTAAAAACCAATCGATCGATCGATGATATCTCTATTGATCACTTTATTATATATAAAGATCATCTTTTCGACCGGCCAGGTGGTGCACGAGGAGGAGAGGACCCACCGCGAGAAGGATATATATATATATATATATATATATATATATATATTAAAGAATAATCCAATAATCCAACTTTTAAAAAGTTTTGTTCATGAGCCATACCTTTTACTGATATTATTTGCATTATGGAAAGGGAATCATGATTTTCATGATTTCCCTTACCCTGTATCTGGATATAACCTAGAGTATTGTTCATCATCATCTAGTGCGGTATTTGGATTCTCTCTATACAATACAGCACAATTATTGCGGCATATTTGATTGTCTATTAACGGAGTTTTTTTTTTTTGGTAATCTATGAACGGATTACTTAAGACGCTAATATATATTTAGAAGGAATGTATTATAACTCATGAGATCTAGAAAGAGCCCGGGGGAAGGGGGGGGGGGGGGGTGTGGTGGTTTAATAAATGTAAATTTATTAAAAGAGTGATTTATAGGAATATTAATTTTTAAAATTTGAAATTTACTGTATAACAAAAAATTCGAGCTAAGTGATACAGCAGAAATAGGTTTGAACTTTAGAAGTGGTATACAACCATTGACACAGAAAATTAAGCAATAATGACAAAGGATAGAAAAAAAGTAATTAGCATTTTGCTCAATTTAAAATTCTTCCTATTACAAGATCCAAGTTGATCATAATTATGTATTATTAAAATAATTGTATTAATCGAATCTTGTCAAGACACAATGAAATTAAGTAGAGGGCTTGGTACGAGAATGGGATGTGTTATTCTCTGTTGATATATTAGATATCATCTTGTTATTTTTATAATTAAAAAAATACCACATTATATAATATGCTTCCCACTAATATCAGTCATTCTCCTTCTAAATGGGGACCATATCATCCTCGAGAACTAATGTAACTGAAAGAATCAGTTATATAATATTGCCGTTGAAGCCTGGTATAAAAGAATGAGGAATCCGCTAGCTTAAAATAAACAAATAAATAAATCCTGGTTGTGTCCCCTATATCGCGATCGATAAAGGTCATTTCATTTCTCGCTAGTCGGAGTATCTATTTTCTTCTTTATATCACAAATGGATTCCTTCCCTTTCGGTCGAGAACTGATAAGGCTTTTTTTTCTTTTTTGTTTTTGTTTTTTTTTTAAAGGGTAGTCGAGAATTGATAGTCGAAACACAGGATTTTTTTGTTGGGGGGGTTTTTTAGGGTAGTCGAGAATTGATAGTCAAAACACAGGAAATTAACCTGATTAACGAACTGTTAATAATTCTTTCCTTTTTGTGATCTATTCCTGATCTAATTATAGTTAAAGAAGCAAATCTCGTAATGGTATGCATCATGGAGAAATTTCCTAATTTCCACGTTTTAACTCATGATATAATAAATTTATATTTTACCCTAACAAGTTAAATGTAATATTTTGGTAAATATGCCTTGAAAATGAAGATTTTTGCTTCAAATTCTTAGAACAGATTAAAGTGAAAATGATACAATTTAATATGAAAGTCAACTTTCACTAATGAATACGAGTTTTGATTGAATTCTAAACTTAATAAAATAATGGAGCCAAACCATATGATCAACTTTTGCCCAACAAATCAGACCTTGTCGGCTATTAAATTAGGGTTTAGACGATAAACTAGTTTGTTTTACTATTGCAATTAAGACGCAAGTTTTGTTTGGCATTTAAGTTTAACTCCACCTATATTGTACTTTTTTATCTCAGTTTTTGTCTTTTCCTGAAAAGTCAACAAAATTTATAACTAATTTTTAAAAATTCAGTCAACTCCTACTTAAAAATTTCATCTCCAATCGATGAACCAAACCAAACAGCTTTCTGTTTAATTATTTGTTTTTAGTTTTCCTCCCTTATATTCGGTATTGGCCTTGGATCCGATTATAAATCCTAGGCATGTAAATAAATTATCATAAATGGTTGTGGAATGTCAGGATTATATATAATAGATTAGCATTTGGGTGTATCTTTATGATGCAGAAAAACGAAAATTTTTTAATATGGTATTATTTAAGTATGTTAGTAGTAATCGCAAAATGGTCTTGACTACAGATAATGGGAGCAGCCTAAATTGCAAAAAAATGGAATTGTGGGAGACCAATACAAGCATTGTGCTGCTAAGAAAAGCTATGGAGTGGTGCACCCATGGCAAGAGTCCAGTAACTAAAAGTATCACCAGCTTACGCTCTAACTCAAATAACACAGGACATGTGGAATACATTGAGAATGAGAGAAAGAGATTACTTGCAAGCAGGTTTGTTTCAATATCTATGCACTTTTATCCTATTTTGGGCATTCATATGTGTCAAACTTGGCTACCATGCTAGGGAGAGACTAGTAATTAATTGTTTGATCTGGTCTTTCATATTCATTTCATAACCTTGTCTTCCACCTTATCTTTTAAGATTGTTAGACCATTTTTCTTCTTCTTTTTTTAATAATAAATTTTGCTCTCTCAAAAAATCTTAATTGGGAATGTTGCCCACATTCACCAAATTTAATCTCAGCTTATAACGACTCTCCTAAAGTTTGGGAAAAATATATCGATCATCCCAGTCTCTTACTTGTAAGAAAAAGTTAAAGGTATAATACTTGTCTTCAAAAAATAAAAAAATAAAAAAAAATTTCTATAGCTAGGCCACATCAGAACATATATAGATAATACAAAAGCCAAACATACGACGTGTACAATGGCCCTAATTATCAGTTCTAAAACATTTTTCCATGGCTATAGCTAAGAATATTATTTAATCAGTACAAAATCAATTTGATATGCTTGTTATACTTCAAGGTATTTGATCTAAATTAAAATTATATGAAGATTTTTCTTTAGGGAAAAATATATAGAAAGGTTTGATAAGTTACTGTTAAAAGCTCGCAAGGCCTTTAATCAAGTACTTATCCATTCTATGTATATATATATATATATATATATATATATAAATTTTGGTGAATACGTATCCATAACATTTATTTGATGAACATATGTAAGTTTTTTTAATAAAAGAGTAAAGACAACTGATACTATAATAAAACTAAAAATCCCAATAAGATTGGCATCCGAGACCTTAACTCATCTCACAACAAGTTCTTAACTTAATTTATTGATGAATATAATCTCATAATTCATAGTCAGAGGGGGGAAAAAAGATTCCTTCAATTTATCAATTTCACAGAGAGAATCTTATATTCTCCAACAAGATTGCGAGAGAACTTTATGTCCACTGGACAGCGTTGGACACTTTAGTAAGTATATATCTGTACTTTTTCCCTTAAACGATTTTATACCCTTCCATCTTTTTTTTAGCACCTTCAAAAATGCTTATTAATTTTTTTTCTTTTTTTTTTCCTGTGACAATTTTTTGTGTAAAACTGTGCGAATTCTTAAGTTCTAACTCTAAAATTCAGAGTTTTTATTGTTAAAAATCATAAAATTTAGAGTTGATATGTGATTACTTCTAATTGATTAAAGACTATTTTTTTTTATATAAATAAAATTTTATTAAAATAAAAAACTGACAAATTAAAAACCAAAATTAGAGGCCTGTAAAAGAAATTTAAAAAAAAAAACAACTAAAAGGAAACTAAGCAAATGTAAGGAAAATACTTTCTTGATTTTGAAACTCTTCCAACTACGAGCACTAAGTTAATAGTGCGGTGACTTTTTCTTGAGGTTTGCTATTCAATTTTTTCCTCAAAATATTGATTCTATTAATTTGTCCCATATTGAACCAACAATTTCCATCTTTTTAAGGCTTCCATCTTCAGTAAGGTTTTCGTCTGCAATATCTATCCAAAATTGTTTTAGTAAGGCTCATTAATTATTATTATTATTATTTTTTTCACGTAAAAGCAATGTGCGTGAAAATTAAGGAGGCTTTCTTCGGCTAATAAATGAAGGGGGCGGGAGTAATTGGTTAAAATCGTACACCGATCGATCTCCTTTTCCAAGCAGATCTCTTCCTGTTGCCAAATCAAAGTCTTTGCTTCCAATTAAAACATCATAATCCAAATGAAGAAACAAACAAATTTTTCTGATGGACGAAACTGAAAACTGATAAGGTAATGGGTACGGTCTAAAATGCTCTTGAAGCCAGTTATATATAAATATATATATATTTATATATATATTTATAATATATATTAAGAGACCGAACGTATCAGAAATTGAGAATTTATCGTTCATTATTATAAATTATAATAACTATAATAAATATAGATATGATATAACTAGCTTCATTCGTGATTAACGCACAAGCTGTGAATCACGTCTTCGTCATTGAGACAATTTTTTATTGATTGAATGGCATCTCACCTGAGCCTTCAAAATAACAGTTGCTGTTAGAGTTTGGTGACCCAAATTCTCTTTGACCCAGCCCAAAAAGCTTACGATGCGACATTTGTGGTGGAGTTTTAATTATGAAATTTTTTTGGGGCTACCGACTTGGTTTTTACCCAGATCCGGTTTTTGGGTTTTTGGGTATATATATATATATATAATATAATTTTAGAGTTTCAAGTTATACTCTTTTGCGGTAGCCGCTGCTCTTGTGTCAATTTTTGATTTAGTGGATTTTTTCTCCTCTACCCTTGGTTTTTTCCGTCTAGAGTTTTTCACGTAAATCTATGTATTCTTGTTTTTTGTTTTCTTTATTTCCTATTTTCTTTGCTTATTTCGTAACAGTTGCTTTTGAACCTTAGAATCTCTTACTAATGCTTGTGCAGAGATGAGCATCATTGCTACCAAAAGTTGAGCTGACAACGTTGATACCAAAGGTTTGAGAAATGCTATTAACAATTGCCTTATTGCTCATAAAGAGACGGAAAATATTTTGAGGAAAAAAAATTGATAAAAATCTGATCAAGAAAAATTCATCTTACAAAATTGGTGGTCATATAAATTAGAAAAGATTTTAAATTAGAAAATCCTAATGGTTTTTCTCCTAGGTTGTTTTATTTGCCTATTTTTGGTTTTTTTTTTTTTTTTTTTTTTTTTCCTTTTGCATTACTCTCCTAATGTTTTTAATAAGGGGTTTTTTTTTAATGTTTTCATGTTTTTTTTCTTATTTTAATTAAAAATTTTCCTTAAAGAATAATAATAATTTTCACTTTAAAAAAAAAGCTCATGTTGTCTTTATTTTTTCTCCTGTTATATGAATCATTGCCAATTCTGATAGATTGATGTGTGTGTGTGTGTGTGTGTGTGTAGATGCCTTTCGGATAAGCAACGAAGTTTGAGGTGTCAACTTTTAATTTTTATGTTAGATACTTGAGATTTGAATATCAAGAATATATATATATCCAAGGATTTGACTATGATATCCCACATAGGGGTTCTTGGCAACAGTAAGCCAGACACTTGCAATATCTCTCTTAAAAAGGATGCTTCTCTATCTTTACATGGTTGCATATATTAAATATATTAAATGGACTTGAATAAAACTCATTCACACATTCTTTCATACTTAGTGTGTCATGTAAAAGGGACAAGATCCAAATCCACCATCGCCTACCAAATTTTGGCGATAATATCATGTTAAAAGTGTTTGTGTAGAACTCATATTCAAAAGCTAACTTAAGGAAAAAAGAAGCTAAATCCACACATAAACACTAAAACAGTCTAGTAACTTAGTGAAATAGGACAAATTCACAATCTAATAACAACTAAGAAAACTAAATTAATAAAATTCTGAAGAACCACTAAAAACACCTGAACGTAAGGAAAAAAAAAAGGTTCTTATCCAAAGCCCAAACTAGATTCCCGAATGAGCCTTATATAAGCCAACCTTTCCATCCTTGCATTTTCATAGTTTCATCAATTAAAAGAGTTCAGAGGAGGAAAAAAAAAAAAAGCCTTATATTTTTGTTGTAGATAGCCTTATTACTCCAAAACTTTGATCAACAAACAAGATGGTTTTCAACTTCCAACCAACTGCCAGGACCAAAGAGATTATTGGGCCACTTCCAGTGACTACTGAGGAGCTAACACAAATTTTCAAGAGTTATGACAACGACCACGACGGCCAACTTTCGAAAGAGGAGCTGAGGGCGGCCTTCAAACATCTTGGCTCGCATTTTGCCCGTTATAGAACTGCCATGGCTTGTCACTATGCCGACGCCAACAACGACGGCCTCATCAATCTCGAGAACGCTGAGCTCTCTATCCTCGTCAAGTATGCCCATAGTTGTGGCTACACAGTAATAGTTTAATTTTTTATCGTACGTACGTCTGCTGTTTCTATATATATATATATATATATATATATATATATTCCTAGCAAGTTCTGTGTACGGCCAGTACAAAATATGCTATGTTGTTGGCCGTAGCTTCTAATTATCCCTCTCTCTCTCTCTCTCTCTCTAGTGTGTGATAGTGTGGTATACAAAAGACACAGGTGATCTTTGTACACCCGTTTATGTATCTATCTCCTAGTGCTGAATAAACCATAATGTTTGAATTAATTAGAAATTCGCTCTTGGTATGTTCTTGACTGATCACAAAACTTTCTCCTATATCCTTTTGCCACTAATATATATATATATATATATTGTCTTTGTTTGCAAATGATTCCCTACAATAACTAATTGTAGTAGCCACAATATAACATTGTAACTTGAAAAAAAAAAAAAAAAAAAACATGTACAGTTAAAAAACTGTTTTGAAATTAGTTCATAATCTAAAAATTTATGTCATTTTAATTAAACAGATGTACGAAGTCCTTTGAACCACGTCTTTTTGAGTTGGTGTGGTACCTTTGATGACTTTTCTCGTCAAATAACTTAGAAATTAAAATATGTACGTATATATTTTTGCCTAAATGGGAATTTTTTGGAAAATGTTATCGGATGGTTCAAAATTATACAGAAAGATGGCAGAAAATTTTAAGTAAAAAATGAACGGGAAAAAGTAAGTTTATATGTGTGCCTGTTCGTGTGCGTGTGCGTGTGCGTGTGCGCGTTTTTTTCCCCCCCTCCTATTCCAGACATTTGACGTCATATCTTTTTACTTAAAAATTTACAATGTTATTTTGAAAGTTATTGACAATAATACAATAGTTTAATGTATTAATATCTATGTAATAAAAAATATGGCAATTGCTTTATATATAAATGAATGTAACAGAAAGCAGTAAGTGTTAGAAACAAAAAGAAGTATTTATTACAAGGAGCCAAATAAAGAGATAAGGGCACATGCATACGTCAAAAGAAAATAATCAGGAGATGCATATGCATACGCCAAAAGAAAGCTAAAAAAAATGAAAAACAAATAGCTCTAGACCATTTTAAAGAGTCAAGTCAGAACTCTCATCCTGAAAGTAGGTCCCAAATATATCGTTAAAAACTCTATAATCAAAACCCAATGAAAAAAATTACATAGTTATGTGGAGAAGTCAATTAGTTATATATTTTGTAGCAAGAGAGACCTGCCATATCCCTATGAATCATCGTAATGCAAAACTCTGAACTATTAAACAATCAATAAATATTTTTACAATTAGTCATATAAAAAGTCAATTTGTCTGCTACATGATTTTCTTCTTACAAGATATGAAGAACCCTTATGATGACGACATTCAATATTCAAGACAGACGTCAGATTTGACTGATCGGCAATGTGTATAATATCAATTTCATGTGTTTAATTAGTTCGATCTCTTGAATAACTTGTATGAAGCATTTGGTATGACCGAGACATTATTATTATTTAATTTGTTACAACATTTATAACGTGATTCTAAATTAAGGACTTCAGTCTCTACATATGGTGTTAAGGGGAAGAAAAAAAAGACTAATAGATAAGGCCAATGACCTAGCCCACATTTCCTGGCTGATAATTAGTCATGTCCTGTCAAAGAATATATGCATTTTGGTTACACGACACATCAACTTTTTCTAAAGTGGACACTAGATTAAATTACCAAGTATTCTATTCAACATTTCATTATAAATATGGGAAAACTATAATAAGCAATAGGATAAGATCTCTGATTCAAAAAAAAAAAAAAAGTATCCATAAATTACTTTTGTATTTAGAAGGAAAAAAAATAGTACTTTTAAAATATACAAATTAAATCAATTTTCAATTATATTTCATTTCGAAGGAATGCTTTTTCTTTTTATCATTTTAATAAATTTGAAGGGACATTTTATTCCTCATTCTCAATTTATTTATTTTATTTATTTTGCTATAAGCTCCATTTATTTAAAGTAATATTGGTTGCAACTAGGGGAATGGAATTAAAATTCTGAAGAACCAGTACTAAAGGAATCAAACCGTGGAAAAAGAGAACTTTTCAAAATCTAGAATATATAATTCCCAAAAGAGCTCTATATAAACCAACCTTGTTATCTTTCATATTTCATAGTTCCATCAAAGTGAAAAAAAAAAAAAAAAAAAAAAAAAAAAAAAAAAAAAAAAAGCCTTTAATTTTTCTTGTAGGTAGATTACTCCAAAACTCTTCAACAAACATGGTGCCACCCCGTATTGTAACAACCAAGAGCATAGATAGTAGGGAACTTCCGATGACTTTGGAGCAGCTAAAAAAAGCTTTCAGAGGATTTGACAGTAACAAGGATGGCCAACTTTCGAGAGAGGAGCTGAGAGCAGCCTTCAAACATCTTGGCTCCCAAGTCAGCTTTTATAGAACTCTCAAGGCTTGTTATCTTGCTGACTCTGATAACGACGGCTGTATCAATCTCGATACCGACGAGTTCTCTGCCCTCCTCAATTATGCTCATAGTTGTGGCTACAAACTTGTTAAATAATTGATTTGCTACTTCTTTTCCTAGCAACTACTGCGTTTATATATATATATCTATTTATACTAACAAGTACTATATCTCCATGTGTATATGTATGTGTGTATATATATTGTTGGCCGCAGCTTCTAATTATCCCCCTCTCTCGAGAGTGTAATTTAGGGTGGAATCCCGTTATCAATTTTATAAATAAATTAATATTCTAAAAGTTATTTGGAGTTTCAATAAGAATTGTTTTTTAATCTTTGAATTAATCTCTTTGATGATGTGTTTATATTAAAAATTTGCAGTATGCGAGATAGAACTCCTCAAATCATAGATTAAACTATTAAAAATATAATCTGACGACTAAAACAGTTTTCAATCCAAACAACTTACGTATTCTAGGGGAAAAAAAAGAGTCTGCTAAAAGCTTTCAAACAAACTCCTACGTGCATCCTCTTTTCTCTCCCCCAAATGGTTTGATCTCCTTATCTTTCTTTAATTTTTTAATTTCACTCAAATATAAATTTACCTCCCTCACTTTAAAAGAAATCATGTTTCGTTTTCTTGAAGAATATAACAAAGAAAACGATTCTCACTAATTACGAGATAAGTCGTGATAACACATGTTGTCCATAGCAATACAATAGATAATTATGGGATTGTTAACAAGGTATTAATCTAGTTGAAATGTACTAATTTTTTTATATACTAATTGTTCCCTCTCATCATTATTTAATAGAAATACCAATTTTCATCTTATACATCTTTTCGTTCGATTATAAATTTACATGTCAAATTATGAAATCCATTGATTGTAATACAATATAAGAAAAACAGTTTTATCTATTTAAATCTTTCGAATCAAACAATCAATAACAATGATCGGTCCCGTTTTCTTTACTTTCGACTCTTGAATACTATCTACAATCTGTGACCACATGCCGATACTTCAAAAACTATATTTGTATACATATATGTCTATATATACACAGTGACCACATATAACGGGGAAAGGAATTCCCTTGATGACAACATTCATTTTTTTTTTCAAGATGACGTCATATTCGACTAATTGGCAATGTGAACATGTATTTCCAAACCTTTATTTTTTTATTTTTTTATGTTTTTGAACTTGAGGTAAAGGAATTTGAACATTACAATGCTTTAAGGGTATATTTTCTAAGCAAAAACAAAATATTTATTGTGATCAATTTGAAGTTCGTTTGTGTTATAAATATTAATATTAGTGACACTTTGCAATTAATAACATAAAATAATTTGGAATCTCTTGTTTTACATGTAAGTCATGATGAATTAATATGGCGTTAATTACACGTCCACAACATTTACTTTTACCTACCAAGCGAACCTTTTCTTTATGACATGGAAGAAATATGGAATACTAACCGAAAAAAGATTTATACAGGTTTGGGTTTTCAATGGTTATCGAATACTAGCTACCGTTGTAGCTGATGTGATTTGCAAGAATCTTTTAAAGCTAAATGGTCCTCTTTTTAATTTAAAATTTGCAACTTGAAGACGAAGAGATTCAAATTCTACCTGTTTTTGTCACAAAATCACAAATAGTATCAAATGCCAAAAAAGAGATCAGAGCAAAAATATATGTATAAAGAGAAAGGGGAAAGTTGTATGGAGAATCATCTTTTAGGATATTTAAAGCATGAACGTCTTTTCTCATAAAGAGAAACTAGAAGATATTTTCAAAGATACCCTGAAGAGCCCTATAAATCAAGGTTTCCATCTTACAACTTCCCTAAAATAAGTGCTAGTTTCATTTATCGTCAAATATTCAAAACCCGTCCATGCCGTGTGGAAATCAAAGCTTAATTAATAAATGAGTGCTCATGGCGGCCAAAAATAAATAAAAAATAAAAAAGTTGCATATGCTGTTATTTTCTCCTGTTATGTGAATCAATGCCAATTTTGATAGATTGATATATGTAAATATGCTTTTCGGATAGAGCATTTATAATTGTCGTAAAGGTTTTAATCTCATTTTAATATGTTAAACTAGATTAAAACACTAGTTTATTAACTTATTATTTTTCAACAAAAAAGATGGAGCCCACAAACACGTGTAAGTTTAGAAAGAATAGATTTTAGATAAGAATAAGATTACAACACTTTTTTTGCCCTGTGAATAAAAAAGTGAGGTTTAAGATCTTAGATTACAAGTTCGATATTTGGAAAGTTTTTCTTTTAAAATAATTAGCATTTTCCTTCGGATAAGCAATGAAATTTGGTAAAGCTACTAGGACCAGCCCAGTTCATGAAGGAATGGGGGATTTAAGGGTTTAGGTCTAGTAAGTCCAAAATTCAATCTTTAGCAAATATAAAAATATATGTATAAGTTAGGTTAGGTTAGTTTATTGGGGGTGTGATGGGAGCTCACTTACCAAAAGGAAAAAAAAAAAAAAAGTAATGAAATTTGGTGTGTCAACTTCTAACTACCATATGTTAGAGACTTGACACACCCCCAAGGATTCGACTATGACCTCCCACACGTACAGAATATTTTGGGCCACTGCGCCAAACACTTGCAATATCTCTCTCTTAAACTGCAATGGCTTAATTCATCAAAACAATAAACGTTGTTGACACTGACTAAATTACCACATATTATTCTATTCAACAATTCCTTACTAATTTCCTAGTCTTTTTGTTGCAATAACTAGGGGAATTTCTTTTTTTTTTTTTAATTATTTATAAATTTTGCCGAAATGGGCCGAATTACTTTAAAATTCTGTAGGACCACTAAAGGCACATGAACGTGAGAAGAAGGAACTTATCCATAGCACAAAGATACCTCAGAGAGCCCTATATAAATAAACCAACCTTTGCTCTCTAGCATCTTCATAGTTTTTAGTTTCATCAAATAGTTATATTAAAATTATAAATAAATAAATAAAAAGTATTTTATCGCTTCGAAGCTTTTTAATAAACATGGCTTGGAACTTCCTATACCCTTATGCTACCAATGAAAGAACCGTCGTCCAAACTCATATTAGAGTCATACCCAAAGATGCCAAGGTTCTTCTGACGAAAGATCAGCTCGCAAAGATTTTCAGACGTTATGACACCAACAACGACGACCAACTTTCAGTAGACGAGCTCATGGCGGCCTTCGAATATCTTGGCTCGCGTTGCTGCTCCTTTAGAGCTTTCTGGGGTCGTATCAATGCTGACATAAACAGAGACCACAAAATCAACCTCACAAACGATGAGTTAACTGAACTCGTCAGATATGCTCATAGTTGTGGCTACAAAGTCAAAGCTTGTGAAATTACTAACACGTACTAATGACGGCCGCTTCATTAATCATATTCTCTCAATTGTGCTCATATTCATATTTAGTCGTGCCTACACATAAAAGCTAGGTTTGCTACATATATGTATATATATTTCTTTTCTTAGCTCGCAAGTAATTCGTACCAAAAAGTACGTACTATATATTGTTGGCCACAGCTTCTTATTATCCTCTCTCTCTCTCTCTCTCTCTCTCTCTCGTGTGATTGTAACATGGAAGACGGAGGTTATCTTTGTACACCCCTTAATGTATTTATCTCCTAGTACTAAATAAAACTGTCCGATATATTTATAAATGATTGTGTAGTGAAATGTAGTAGCTTTTATGTATGATTAGAGTGATATATTAAAAGCAAGGGTGTGATATTTGGCAGTACTTTTGGCGCATTTAAACTAATGGTTACACCTTACAAGTTATCCAGATGAGGGAACCTCTTCTTCTACTTTTGAACTTCAATCGAAGGAAACAAATACGACCACGTTTCATATACAAAGAGTTGCCACTACCAACAACAACATGCGAGATATGAGAATATTGCTGAAGGAGATTGTGGTCATTGCGCTACCTAGAGTTCTTGTTTAAAAAGAAGACAACTCAATTTTAGCCAACGTTGAATATTAGCATTTTCCGGACTTTGCTATCTTTCATCTCTTCATAGTTTTGTCAAAGAGTTATAAAGAATTTGAAAGATCGCTTAATGTAGTTGAAATGACTGAATTTTGGATTCTTCGATCAAGTAGGCTTGTGCTTTTTGGCAGATATATGGTGTAATTTAGGATTCGAATCCTATTATCAATTCTATAAATAAATAAATATAATGTTATAAAAGTTATATAAACTATTAATAGAAATTATTTTTTAATCATTGATATATTTTTTAAAACCGTTGTGATCTATAAGTGTGTAACATGTTAAAAATTTACATTATGCAAGATCTTATTTTTCTTTATAAATTAAAAAACTAAGGGAGAAAGAGCAAAATAACATTTTTTTTAAGAGAGTAATGGTAAACTATAGCATAAGATTTTAAACATAGTAAAAAATAGCATAATTAAATTTATGACCACACAATATGAAATAAAACCCCTTATCATTCCTCCGATCTCACTTTTTCTCTCATCCCCCTCTCTCTTTCTCTCTCTAATATGAAACTATTTTGTTATTAAAAAATTAGCTGAAAATATGTTATTTTCTAAGAAATCTAAGGATTTTTAAAAAATATATATAATATAATTTATCATCTTTTAAAAAGCATACTATCAATTTCAAAAGTATATATAAATTATGTCATTTGTTACAATTTCCCAAAAACTAGCCCGTTTAGAACAATGGTTGGAGTTGGTATTTTGTAGGTTGGAATTGAAATGTGTGTTTGGTTGAAGTGTAAATTAGGAAGGAACTGTGATGTTAGGAATAGTGTAAGAATTTAATATACAATTAGAAAAAAAAATGTAATATGGATCGTTGTTTCATTCTTCTCACCATTATGTGCTATTAATAAAATCGTCTTATTTGACTTGAAATAAGTAAGTTATATATTTTTGAAGTTTGAGTTTTCAAAAATGATAAATAAAAAAGAAGAAATGTAGATTTTTTGGAGTTTTGAAATCATTGCAAAATTATGTCTGAAAACGTTATTCCAAACAGCCCATAATATAAGTTTTCAGTCCAAAAAAACTTGCGTACTCTAGAAAATTCTAAACCAAACCCGCTAGCTAAACGGCAGACTTTTCTCTGCTAAAGCCTTTTAAACAAACTCCTAGTTGCATTCTCTTTTCTCTCCCCCAAATACTTAGATGATCTTATCTTTCTTTGTTTTCTAATTTTACTCAATTAATATTAATGAGAACAATTTTTCTGAATCTGATAACTGTGCTTTGAGTCCATAAGCAATAGACAAATAGCAGTGAACCAGACCATCATTTGGAATTTCTCAATTTAGAGGATATTGGCCATGAGATTAAAGTTGATATAATAATTTCACATCCTACGAGATAATATTGGACAATGTAACAAGTGCAAATTGAGCCTTCGTATACACTTCATGGAAAAAAGGAAAAATCAATAATACATAGCAATTATCATTTCGTTTTTCCAACTGGTCCGTGAAAGAGTCGATGTTTAAAATGGTTTTCTTATTTTATTGAAAATGAAATCACATTCGAAAAATATAATAAAGAAAATAGTTTTCATTAATTACGAGATAAATCGTGATAAATAAGCAGTCAATATATAGCAATATTATAGATAATTACGGGATTGTTTAACATGTATTAATCCAGTTGAGATGGACTAATTTTTCAGATACTAGTTCTTCCCTCTCATCAATTATTGAAAAAGATATAAATTGTCGATAGCAATACTACATATCATCACCCATAGTTTCCATCTTATCTTTTTACTCAATTAAAAATTTAATTACATGTTAATTATGAAACCCATAGAGTATAATACAATTGTTATATATATTCAATCTTACCGGAAAAAAAAAAAAAAAGGTTTTCTGTATTAAAATCTTTCGAATCAAAAAAATAAGGATGATAGGTCTCGTTTTCTTTACTATCAACTCTTGGATACTATCTAAAACTCAGTACCACGAACCGATATTTATAAATGATAACATTTCTTTGATGACAAGATTCATTTTTTTCAAGACGACGTCATATTCGACTAATTGATAATATGTGTATTCTTCGTGCCCTTTTTTTTTTTTTTTTTGAATTTGAGGTTAATGAATTTGAACTTGCAATGCTTCAAGGATTCAATAAAACCAAAAAATTTTTTTTTTTTGGTAGAAAAAAAAACAAAATATATATTACAAAAAGATAAAGAAACTTTGAAATTAAAAAAAGTAATTAGTCACCTGTGACGATTAATAATGCTTCCTTCCTGATTATTATTTCTTTTTTTTTTTCAATTTCTTGCAATATCTATAATATGATATTCTAAAGGATTCTATATGTGCTTTCTTAAAAAATAAAAATAAAAAAATAAAAAAATAAAAGAGAGAGAGAGAGAGAGATAAAGGACTCTGTTACATATACACATATGGCGACTAACGGCCTAGCTCAATATGCATGTTCCCTGGCTCATAATTAGTCGTAAGTCGTAACCCCGTCGAAAGAACATATGCATTTCCGATAAGAAACAAATCAACTTTTTCCAAATGTGGACGTGTGATCAAATCTGAAATATTCGTTTGCGGTAAATATTGATATTAGTAACACTTTGCAATTAAATAACATAAAATAATATGGAATATTTCGTTTACGTGTAAGATCAATATATTGTCTATGTCAAAGTCATATTTATTGTAAAAGAGTGTAAAAAATAACATCATGGATAATGTTATTTTTAACGCTAGTTGTAATTTTTGTTGTCGTTATTATACTTTGAAACTTGTAAAAATGAACTTTTAGTATTTGAATAAAATAAATTGAAAAACGTTGCAATAATAACATGAAAAAGTCAAGACGCAATAACTAATAAAGAGCAAATACTAAATTTCGCACTGATAATATATTTTGGGGCAATTTATCATAAAATTTAACATATCTCAAATTTAATAGTAAAGATGGTGCTTTTTTATAGAGCTTTTTTTTTCATCCAAATACTAAATTAACTGTTGATATAATAACTGAGCATTACATTAAAGATGATCTATGTCTTGATGAATTAATATGGCATCAATTACACATCCACAACATGTACTTGTACCTGCCAAGTGAACCTTTTCTTTACGACATGGAAAAAATATGAAATACTAACTGTAAAATATTTTATATATGTTTGGGGTATATATAACTAAGGAATACTAACGTTGTTGCTGATTTAAATATATAGCAAGAATTTTTTAGGGCTACATGGTCCCTTTTTATTAAAATTTTCAAACTTTAAGATGAAGGAATTCGAATTCTACATGTCATTTCTTTGTCACTAGAAGCGGGAGAATCAGATACCAAAAAGAGAGAGAGTGGGAGGGACAAAGTTGTATGGAGAATCATCTTTTTATGACATCTAAAGACCGCAAGGTATGCACATGTTTTGTCATAAAGATGAAAACCTGTTCAAAGATACCCTGAAGAGCCTTATAAATCAAGGTTTCCCATCTTACATCTTCCTACAAGCTTGCGCTCGATAACTTTTCTTCTTGTACTAGTTTCATTCGTCAATGATTCAAAACCCGTCCAAGCCGTGTAGAAATCAAAATTTAGTTAATAAGTGGGTGCTCATAGGGCCCATACAAAAGAGAGAGAGCATATCTTGTCATTTTTTTCCTGTTGTCTGAATCAATTCCAATTTTGACAGATTGATGTATTTACATATATGCTTTTGGATAGAACACTTCTATACATCAAACAGGCTTTGAATTCCACTTTGATATGTCAAATTCTCAGAGATTAAAATACTATAGTTTCTTAACTTATTTTCCCCCAAAAAAAAATACTGAAGCCCAGAAACACATGAAAATTTTGAACTTGGTTTTGAGTAGGAACAAGCTAACATAATATTTTTTGTCCCATGAATAAGAAAGAGAGATTCAAGATTAGGACACAAGTTCAAAACTTGGGAAGTTTTTTCTTTAATAATAATTAGCATTTTCCTTTGGATTAAGCAATAAAATTTGGTGTGTCAACTTTTAACTATCATAATTAGAGAATTTACTGGAGATCTGAATATCAAATATTAATCCAAGGATTCGACTATGACATCCCACAGAAGATTTTGGGCCCCTGCTAGCCAAACACTTGCAGTGTCTCTCTCTTAAAAAGGAAGACTTAATTTATCAAGGGAAAAAAAAAAAGTTGTAGACACTAACTAAATTACCACATATTACTCTATTAAACTTTCCTTATAATTAATTTTTAACTCTTTTCGTTACAAACTAGCTAGGGGAATTATTAAAGATTCTGAAGGACCACTAAAGGCACCTGAACTTGAGAAAAAGGAACTAATCCAAAGCCCGAAGACACCTCAGAGATCCCTATATAAACCAACTTGATATCTTGCATCTTCGTAGTTTCTAGTTTGATTAAATAGTTATATATATATATATATATATAAAGCTTTTATTTTTCTTGTAGCCTAGCTAGCTCTACTCAAAATTTGCTTTTCAACAAACATGGTTAGGAACATAAAATATGTTGCTCCCAATCTCAAGCCCAAAGATACCCCAGTTCCACTGACGAATGATCAGCTCGCAGCGATTTTCAGACGTTATGACGACAACAACGATGGCCAACTTCAGTAGATGAGCTCAAGGCAGCCTTCGAATATCTTGGCTCGCATTTCAGCTACTATAGAGCTATCATGGCTCGTTACAAGGCGGACAAAGATAAAGATGGCAAAATCAACCTCACAAACGATGAGTTATCCGAACTCGTCCAATATGCTCATAGTTGTGGCTACAAACTCAAGGCTTGTGAAGTTGCTAACAAGTACTAATGACAGCCGCTTCAATAATGATACTCTTTCTCTCAATTGTGCTCATATTCATGTACAGTCGTGCCAACAAATAAAAGCTAGGTTTGCTTTATATATATATATATATATATATATTTTTTTTTTTTTTTTTTTTTTTCTTCTCTAGCTAGCAAGTACTACGTACGTACCGAAAAATTACGTACTATATATTGCTGGCCGTAGCTTCTTATTATCCTCTCTCTCTCTCTCTCTCTCTCTCTCTAGTGTGTGATTGTAATATGGAAGACGGAGGGCGATCACCCGTTTATGTATGTATCTCCTAGTACTAAAAAACGCCGTTCGATAATATTGATAAAAACTTGTGTTGTAAAATGTAGTAGCTTTTATGTATGAATAGAGTGATATTAAAAGCAAATATTTGGCAGTACTCTTGGCACATTTAAATAATTGTTATATCTAATTATAAGTTTTACAGATGAAGGAATTATACCTCTTCTTCTATACTTTTGTACTTCAATCGAAGGAAACAAATACGACCACATTTTATATACAAAGAGTTGTCAATACCGAAAACGATAATGCGAGATAAAAGAATACTGCAGAAGGAAATTATTGTCATTACGTTAGAGTTCTTGTTGAAGAGAAGGCAACTCAATTTTTGCCAACGTTGAATACTAGAATTTTGTTGACTTTGCTATCCTTCGTATCTTCATAGTTTCATCAAAGAGTTATAAAGGAGTGGGAATTAAAAACCTTTTCATTTTATTGTAGCTAGACTATTTCTACAAAACTTTGTAATTGTTAAAAGTGAGCTTCGAAAGGAACTTCTTTTTAATTGTTAAATTAATTTTTTAATGATATGATTTATGAGTGTTTATGTTAAAAATTTCCAGTATGCGAGATAGAACTTCTCAAATCATAGATTAATCTATTAAAAAATAATCCGTCAAAACAACTTACATATTCTATAAAATTCTAAACCAAACCGCCAAACAGCAGACTAATTTTCTCTACTAAAAGCTTTTTTTTAAAAAAAAAAAACTCCTAGGTGTGTCCTCTTTCCTCTCCCCAAATATTTAGATCTTATCTTTTGTTTTTTAATTTCATGCAAATATTAACGAGAATTTTTCTGGATCTGATAACTGTGCTATGAGTCCATAAGCAATAGACAAATATCATTGAACAAGACCATGATTTGGCGTTTTCTAAATTTAGAGGATTTTGGTCATGAGATTAAAGCTGACGTACTAATTTCACTTACTTTTGAAAGTTCATGAAGATAGTTTGTAATTTTTTCACTATTCCCCAAATAATAAGATTTTTTTATAACTTTGAGAACAGGGATCCGAATTTTATGTTTAATAATAAAGTCAGAATTAGACTACTGCTAGATTATGTATCAAGCTCAATTGCATAGAACCTGCTTCGTACTTTCCAGCCTCTTTCACTCTCTCACTCCTTTTTATATGTAGAGATATTATTGATAAATATATATGAGTGCAATTCGAGCCTTCGTGCACAGTTCATGAGAAAAGGAAAAATCAATATACCGTAGCAATTATCATTTTGTTTTTACAACTGATCGGTGAAAGAATCAATCTTTTTTAAATGGTAATTTTCTTCTTTTATTGAAAATGAAATCACACTCACCTCCCTCTCTTTAAAATAAATCGTGTTTCGTTTGCTTGAATAATATGTTATCGTTAATTATGAGATAAGTTGTAATAAAATATGGTGTCAACAGCAACATTAATACAGATACTTATAAGAATGTTAAGAGCTGGTATCAATCAAGTTGAGATCGATGTATAAATTTCTTGGCGTCAGACATCCCCGACATCTCACAAGAAGAATATAGATATAAAAACTCATCCCAAAACACCACTTTAGAGTTGGAGTCAGTAATTAACAAAAACATTGCATATCAATTAGGTATCAGTAACGCTGCCTTTTATTGAAAATTATTAAACATTTAGTCAAAACTCGAAAATCATATACACTTTTCTCATTAAAAAATGGAGATTGTGATTTCAACATCTTGAAATGAATTAAAGAAACTCAACAACATGCAAAAACATATATGTAGATGCTGAGAATCTACCGTCAAATTTTCAACAAAATTTAGTAAAAAGGAATGAAACAAATATTCAATTGGGCCCTTGGAAATCGTTGATGAAATTCATAAAGCATTATAAAATTGAAATAATCAAGTAAGAAAAATAAAAAGAGAATCAACAACACTAAGTTTAGAGAGGTTCACCAAATGTGTGCTACGTCCTCTGTGAGTGTGGTTTCTTCACTGTATATGAGTGTTTTTGAATATAATGAATTATAACTTTTTGAGTGAATTTTGACAGCTAAAGGGTAAGTAAGAATCAGACCAAAGTCCTCCCTGTCTAAAGGAGGTCTTTCTATATTTATAGAGAAAGAACAGTAGGTCTGAACCCGTAATTTCTGGTGAACGGTTTCTGCTTCATGTCCTTTGGGACACGTGTAAGAATGCCAGTTATGATCTAGACTTAATAGTTATCGGAATGAACTTTATCACAGATCGTGGGCATAGCAGTTGTAAGATGTGACGTCATTGTCAATCATAAGCTTGTCAGTTATGATAATAGGTCTGACATGTCATTGTCGATTGTGGACTTGACGGTTATGGGGAGTAGCCCTTATAATTTTCGTCAAGTATGAGTGACGAACGATGATTAGGAAACAAGGTCTAGTCCATGCGAACATGACATTCGTGGCTGATATTACATTCGACGTACGTCCGATCGTGTTTGAACTGCTTGGTTCAACGTTCGATCATTTTTCGTGATTGAACGAAGTAATAACGTAAGTTGGGTCCGGCCCAAACATACGAACGATCATTGTTCGTGATTGAACGAAGTAATAACGTAAGTTGGGTCCAGCCCAAACAAACGAACGATCATTTTTCATGATTGAACGAAGTCATATCATAAGTTGGGTCCGGCCCAATACGAACGATCATTGTTCATGATTGAACGAAGTACTATCGTAAGTTGGGTCCTCCCCAAATTTACGAATGATCATTGTTCATGATTGAACGAAGTAATAACGTAAGTTGGGTCCGGCCCAAACATACGAACGATCATTGTTCACGATTGAACGAAGTCATATCATAAGTTGAGTCCGGCCCAAACATATGAAAATACTACAGATTGGACTCAAGTCCGTTGTTTGTTTGATAAACAGTCTAAGGCTAACTATATAATGGGAAGACGAAGTCTAACCCCAACAATATAATATCCATAAAAATTAAAATTAAAAAATTAAAAAGTGTCTATATATATACCTCAAGTTCATAAGGAGAAAAAATTTCAAGATATATAACAGACTATAATTATAGCTTCGATTCGTTTTCCTTCTAAGAAAGGTTTTTTTTTTTTTATTTGATTTAACACTAAAGCTTTATTATAATTTTCTTTATTCTTATTTTCTTTTTCTATTTCTATTTTTATTTTTAATAGATTCGAGTGGAGGCCTTATTCCACCTATATATTCCTTTACTGAAATTAAAATTTTAACTGTTATGTTAGAAAATTTACTGAAGATTTGAGTATCAAATATATATCCAAGGATTCGACTATGATATCCCACCAAAAAAAAAAAAAAAAAGTTGTGATATCCGACAGAAGATTTTGGGCCACTGTTAACTAAACAGGTACTCAATATCCGTAGTTTCCAAGTTGCTTGTGCTTGCAACTGGGGGATTTATTTTAAAATTATGAAGGACCACTAAAGGCACCTGACCATGAGAAAAATTAACTTTTCCAAAACTCGAAGATACCCAAGAGACTACGTTACATGCATCTTCATAGTTTCATCAAATTAAAGACTAAAATATATATATATATATATTTCTTCGATTTAACTTTCACGGAGGGAAAATTTACGTTTTCCAACAAGGATTGCGAGAGAATTTGACGGACTCTTTAATATGGATATCTATTTTCCTTTAAAAGATTATATACTTTTGTTTTTCTTTCATTTTAGTTGATTCAATCTTTCTTCAAGAAAAATATCAGCTATATATCGACGTTATCACTTTTTTTCCAACCGACTGGTGAGAATTTTTCGTGCACACCTTTGTAAATCCTTATCTTCTGATTATCAAAATCGTAAATTTTAGTGGATTTGTGAATATAATTTTCTAATTAATTAAAAACTCTAGATGGCTATTAGTAGTGATAATTAAAAATTGTGAGGCTCATTAAGTGAACAGGAGTTAACCTTCTTTAGCTAATTTAGTGAAACGTGCTGGAATAATAATAGTGGCTTAAATCCATAAATTGATCTTCTTTGCCAAGCAGATCTTCCTGCGGCCAAAACAAAGTTTTGTTTCCAATAAATTAAACAGCATAATATTCAAACGAACAAATTATTAAGGGACCAAAAGTTTCAGAAACTGAGAATTAACCATACGTAATTGTAATTGTATAAATCTAAAACCAAATAAGATATATATATATATATATATATATATAACTTATATCCTGAATAATATGCACATGATCAAAACAGCCGTCTTTTTCTCATATTGTATGAATCGATGCCAATTTCGACCACTATATATACATGCGCGCACGCGCATATATATGCCTTTTGGATAAGCAAAAACTTGGGGTACAATCAACTTTTAACTCTTAGTGCTATGTCAGACTTTACTAGAGATTTGAATATCAAGAATATATATCCAAGATTATGAATATATCCCACAAATTATATATATATGCATAAATATATGAGATTCTGTTATATCCAATATCTCTTAAAGAGAAAGCCTTCTATCCATTAAGAAAATGTTGTAGAAACTAACAGGATTACCACATATTTAAGGCTGAATTATGATTTTCTCTACTTTTTTTTTCTTTAAGAAATTTAAGTGAAGAGTTTAATTCTTCCTCTTCATTTATAATAATAATAATAAATAAACTAGCACATATTCTATTCAACATTTCCTTAATTTCCGAGTCTTAACTGTTACAATTAGGGGAATTAATTTAGCAAAAAAACTAGGGGAATTACCTTTTTTTTTTTTTTTTTTTTTTTTTTTTTGCGGAAACTATCCAAAGCCCGAAGAACCCGAAAGAGCCCTATATAAACCAACCTTGCTATCTTACATCTCCATAGTTGTTAGTTTTATCAAATAGTTTTCTTATTGAAAAAGAAAGGAAAAAAAAGAAAAGCCTTTTTTTTTTTTTTTACACTCTTGTAGCTAAGTAGCTTACTTCAAAAATTTTCAATAAAACATGATTTTATGCCCCCAAACCCAGAATATTGTTTTCAAAAATCCGATAAACTTCCAAACCCATGTACCCCAAGAAGTACATGACAAACCTCCACTGACGATAGAGCAGCTAAAAGAAATTTTCAAACGTTATGACACCGACAACGACGGCCAACTTTCAGAAGAGGAGCTCAAGTCAGCGTTCAGATATCTGGGATCGCGTTTCAGCTACTATAGAGCTGTCATGGCTCGTTTGTGCGCTGACAGTGATAAAGATGGTTGCATTAATCTCAAAAACGACGAGTTCTCAGCCCTAGTCAGTTATGCTCATAGTTGTGGATACAAAGTCAAGACTTGTTACAATTTTGCCTGACTGTGATCGATATGATCTCTCTCAAAATAGTACGCTTAATAAGTACCAATAAGTACGTAATATAAATCAATATTATCCTCTCCCTTTCTCTCTCAATATTATCCTCTCTCGTGCGTGATTGTAATATGAAAGACGGAGGTGATCTTTGTACACCATTCCCGTTTATGTTTGTACTCCTAGTACTGAATAAATTATATAATCATATATATATATATATGTATATATATTCTTGTGTTGTACATTGTACTAGCTTTTACGTAAGAATATTAGAGTGATATTAAAGGTATGGGGTCTGATTTTTATTTTTTCTTTTTCTTTTTTTAAGAAAAACAAAATCCAGTCTCCATGACAAGTAAAACAAAAACAAAAAACAAAAAACAAAAAACAAAAAAAAGAAATACCCTTTCATTAGACAGACGAACCTAATTTTATAAAATCAGATTTATATGTACATCTTAAAACCCCATTTCCCTTTTGAACACAAAGTTTATAGGCATTTTTCTTTTCCACATCAGCAATTATATTTATTTGCATGTTATTGATTAGTTCTTCTAATTTATTCAAAGATCTTGAAATCACAATCTCTAAATGCATATTACAATATGCATTTGTGATTTGTGTATTATAGTCATAACCTTTGATTAAAGTGGTATTTAGTCACATAAAAATGGTGATTAAAAGTGTCATAAAAAATGTTGTGATTAATTTTATTTTTTATTTTTTGGGTAATGACCGTGCTTGGAGTGTACAAGCAATAGACAAATATCACTAAGAAAGACCATGCTTTGGTATTTGTTGAGTTTAGAAGATACTAGTCGTGAGAATAAAAGTTGATATAATAATTTCACATACCTTCGAAATTCGTGAAGATATTTTGAAAATTTTTCACTATTCCCCATATATAATAAGAGATAATATTGATCAAGTATATATACAAAGTGGAAATGAAGAGAATAATTAAAGTATATCATATACGTCTCCTGTCCAACTTTTTATATTGGATTGAGAATTAGCATCTATATATGGATTTCAATTTTGGATACTTTCAAACGATATGATACCAACCAATCAATATCCAACTTTTATCCGAATTTTATCCCTTTTTACGTATTACATAATTTTCCGTTTTTTCCTTCAATTTGCAAATTAAAACTGATCCTACCATTTTTCAGAAATTTCGTATACGGTATAGATCGATGGAGAAATGAAAAATCATTACATCATAGTAAATCTCTTATCTTTCTCTTTTTCCAACTGGTCGGTGAAAAGAATCGATCTATTTTAATATAGTTTTCTTTTTATTGAAAACGAAATAATAATATTATTCTCACTTTCGTTTTCGACCTTCTCTTGATGAATATAACCATGATAATAGTTCTCATTAATTATTAGATTAACCATGAGAAAATGTGTTGCGAATATATTTATGAAAATGTTTATTTTTCGTGTAATATGATATTTCATTAATGATAGTTTTTGTCATATGGTTATTACTCTATTATAAAGTTTACATGCTAATTCTGGAACTCATTGATTCTATTTAGTAGTAGTTTTTTATGTATTAATATACATTGAATTAAAATAACAGTAATGATAGATGTTATTACTGGTTTTCTTCACTTGTACTTGACGGCATTCCACTAATTGACAACGTGTATATATATTCTCGATATTTTTATGGTGCGTTTGGAACAAAGATCCAAACTAAAATTTTTGATTGGATTTTTGTATTTTAATAAAAAGTAAAAAAAAAATTAAAATTAATTTATAAAAAATCAATCAACTCCAATCTCATTATTTTATGTAAACCTTAGTTTAAAACACAAGCTTAATATTATTTATTTTTAATTTGTTGCGACGTCTACAACATGATTCTAAATGACTGTATATTTGAGTTTTCTGAAAAAAAAAATAATAAATAAATAAAGAGGACTCCATACTATAATATATATATATATATATATTTTTTATTTGATATTTAGTCATGTCCAGCAAGGAATATATGCATTTTGGATATAGGAGACAAATCAACTTTTTCAAATGTGGATATCTTCAATTCTGAAAAATTCAGTTGTGGTAAATATTAGTGTGACACTTTGCAATTAATAACATAAAATAATATGGAATCTCTCGTTTTACTTTTGAGACATGAATAAGGTTTTTTTTTTTTTTTTTTTTTTGGTGATAAATATGAATGTGATTAATTACACACCCACACCATGTACTTTTACCTGCCAACAGAACCTTTTTCTTTATGACATGGGGAAAAAAAACCATAGAATACTAACAGCAAAACATTTTATGTTTGGCCTATATATAAATATAAATGTACCTAATTATCTCAAAATCAAATCATGCCATAATCTTTAATTAAAGATTAAGCTAAAATTCTGAAGTAACAGAGCTATATATATCTAGCTTAGCTTTTTCTCCAACTTGTCCGAATAATAAAAAGAATTATTTCCAGTACTTGTCATTCCTTTGTCACAAGTTGCAAGGGGAATCAAATATCAAAAATTAAAATAAATTAAAATAAATAAATAAAAGGTGTATGGAGAATCATTTAGAATGTGGGATAATTTCAAATTTGACCTCTAAAAAGTAGATATTATCTCACTTTACCCCATATAACTTAAAATGGAAAAAATAAACTCCCCTATCAAGCTTATCATATGAAACAACTTTGATATATGTACATGCAGGAGCAAAGTGCCCGTTAGTAAGGTGTAATATTTGGATGTTAGTATCAAAGTTATAACTTCGGGAAGTTTTATGTCATTTTGAGTAATATGGAGTAAACTGAAAATTCCTGTTCTTCGGGGGCAAATTTTGAAATTAACCTGTAGATTCTTTTGAAGGCCCAAGATGGACAGGCACGTGTTTCTCATAAAGGATAAAGTGGAATACCAGAAGAGCCCTATAAATGAAGGTTTCCGTCTTACATCCTCCCTACAAGTACCCCACAAGTTTTTCTTGTTGTATTAGCTAGTTTCACCAAACATTCAAAACCCTTTTTTTATCTCTCTCTTTCTCTTTTTTTTTTTTCACTCATTTCTCTCTCGTTATAGTTATAGTACGTACCCAAAATTTGATATATTTTCAACAATGGTGGTGGAAGTCCATACTCCAGTGAACTTCTCGATCATGCCAGTCGGCTACAAACCAGTCAAAGTTCAGTGGACTAAACAGCACCTAAAGGAAGCTTTCAAACGTCACGACGTCAACCGCGACGGCAAGCTTTCCCAGGAGGAGATCAGGAAAGCCTTCAATGATCTGGGATCGAACTGTGGCCTCTATAGAGCTTGGAAAGCCCTACCCCGTGCAGATAGGGACAAGGACGGCTACGTCTGTATCACAAATCAAGAGTTGGATGATCTCGTCGATTATGCTTATGAGCGTGGTTATATGCAAGACTAATTATGCAGTACGTACCATATAGCACAGATATATACATATATTATCTATTTTCCGTGTAATAAATTAAATTAATCTTCCTATTTTGCTCACAGGTAGTGCTTAATTTCCTACAAGCGCGTACTCAGGTGAAGTGCTTTGGAGCTATATATATGCGCGCGCCTATGCTAGCTATTTTTAATCAAGTAAAATGTCATCATGTAATAACCTAGTGCTAGCTAGCTTTTATGTATGTTTTCTTCTTCTCTTTTTTTCTTTTTTCTTTTTTTCTTTTTTCTTTTTTCTTTTTTCCCCTTGGGTGTGAATAAATGCAAGGAGGTGATCTTTATTATCTTGTAAACCCTCTTATCGAAGTAAATTAATTAAAAGTATCTTTGTGCATGTGTTAATTAAGTTAATTGAGCAATTAACAAACTAAAAGCGGTTGCAATAAATTGCATAACTTTTTTTTTTTTTGAATTTTTTTTTGGCATAATGATTCTAGAACATATGATTTTTATACAAGGATTTGGTAAGAAGGAAAAGAAAATAGGAATACAAGTGAGGAAAACTATAGAGAGAGTAAATAAAGAAGCTTTCTTTTATTGTATCTAATATGATTAAAATAGAAGTTATTGAAGGATTTAAAATCTCTCTTTTTTTTTTTAAGGATTTTAAAACAGATATATTTCTATCATGATTTTTTTTTAAAACTAAATATGAGATATTCGAATTTTGCACTTCTTGACATAATCAAGTTTAAAATTATCACTATATTATGCATCCAACTATATTTCTGTCATGATTTTGAAGAACCCATATGTGTATATAAAGTGAATGAAATACAACTTTCAATTACATCTAAATAAATAAGAAACAGATTGGTTACTAATAATCAATATTTATTAATTAAAGAAAAAGATTAGTGTAAAACACAAATTTTATGTCACTTTTTAGTGTTGACTTCGGGATCGTATAATTAATGCTTTGGAATGACAAAAGTAAGTTTTGTGTTTGCAAAAATTATTTTAAAAAATTACGATTGTATCAGTAACGAAGGAAATAAAACTTTTTAAATTTATTGCGCCGAATTACCATATACTGTTTACAATCGAAACAAAATTCCAAACCAACCCTGCAGAGAGACCCTTTCTCTCTGAAAAGCTTTAAAACAAACTCCTAGAAGAACCCTGAATCTGATGCTCTTTCCTCTCCCCCAAATACTGGATCTTATCTTTCTTTTATTTTCTAATTTCCACTTAACTAATGAGAATAATTTACAAAAATAATGAACTTTTACTCGCAACGTTTTTTCTAAAACACTTTTAGTCACAACATTTTTGCGTAAAGAATGTCACTTTTAGTCACAATCATGTAAATAATATGCAATTAGTCATAAATTTTGGTTACCACTAAAATTTTTAATCACGGCCGGGTTACGGGAAAAGTTATAATCACAACAAAAATTTGTGACTAAATTCTTATTATAGTTACAACAAAAATTTGTGAGTAAATACATCGCAACCTTATAATTAAAAATAACATTTAGTCACATAAAAATATATGATTATAAAAGTGTCATAAGAAATATTTTGACTATTCTTCTTTCTTCTACTTCTTCTTCTTCTTCATCTTTTTTTCTTCTTCTTCTTTTTTTTTTTTTTTTTTTTTTTTTTTTTTTTTGTAGTGACCGAGCTTTGATAGTACAAGCAACAGACAAATATCACTAAGAAAGACCACGCTTTGGTATTTTCTGAATTTAGAAGATACTGGTTGTGAGAATAAAAGTTGATATAATAATTTCACATACCTTCGAAATTTCGTGAAGATATTTTGTAAATTTTTCACTATTCCCAATATAAAAGAAGAGATAACATCGATCAAGAATATAGAGTAAGTGGAAATTAAGAGAATAATTAAAATACGTCCAAATTTTTAAAGTGGATTGAGATATCGCATCTATGGATTTCAATTTTAGATAGTACTTCCAAAACGATATGATACCAACCAATCAATATCCACCTTCAACCAGAATTTTATCCCTTTTATGTACTTTTTTTTCCCCTTCTAATACAAAAATAAATGAGCCTATGTAACAAAACGTGTCTCAACCATTCGATTTGCAAAAACTGATCCTATCCTGATTTAAAAATTATATTAAAAAAAAAACTGATCCTATCCCATTTTTCAGAAATTTCGTGTACGGTATAGATCGATGGAGAAAGGAAAAATCAATATATCATTCTAATCTCTTATCTTTCTCTTTTTCCAACTGGTCGGTGAAAAGGATCAATCTTTTCGAATAGTTTTCTTTTTATTGAAAATGAAATCACAAAATTATTATTCTCTGTGATGATGCCTTAATAACTCAAATCGGAATTCAACGGTTTATAGAGAAATAACAATCAAACAAGTAATTAATAAATAACTAAGATAAGAATAATGACATATAGAAATTACCCAGATTCGGAATCTCAATGAGAGATCGTACTCCTACAATGATGATCTTCTGTCTACTATGTTCAATCACAAGTGATTACAAGAATGATACAAGAGTACTTTCAAGAAACTTAAAGAACCCCCTTAGTTTCAATCTCTCTTTCCTCTCTCATTCTCTCGCTTGTTCTCACACAATCCCAATTGACATATATATACCTTTCTCTAGGTTTCCTAATCCCAAAATTTTTTTTAAAAAAATTTAAAAAGAAAAGACCCAAATCATTCCTATTCGAATTGATCAGTTTCCCAAAACAGAGAAGGGAAACAAAAAACCAGTTTCCCAAAGACAAAGAAGGGAAACAAAAAAATATATAAAAAAAAACGTAACTTGGTTTTTTTTTTTTTCTTTTTTTCTTTTTTTTTTTTATTTTGGTGTCCCGATCAAGTTAGAGACATTCCTCACAAATATCCACCTTGGATCTAAGTTGAATCGGAAAACATGAAACGTCACATAGTAGACGACCACGAACTATCTGCTCTAGTTGTTACTTGCCGCAACATTGATCAACTGCAAACAATGTTTGAAATTAATCCCCGTCACGGGCTTAGTCATCATATCTGCCGGATTCTCATCCGTATGGATTTTCTCCACCGACACGGTCCCTCGTGAGATAACATCCCGGATGAAATGAAGCTTGATATCTATGTGCTTTGTCCTCTCATGAAAAATTTAATTTTTGTCAAATGTATAGAGCTTTGATTGTCACAAAAAACCTCCACCTTATCTTGCACAATTCCCAACTCACAAGTCAAACCCTTCAACCACACGGCTTCTTTGACACCTTCTGTGGCAGCTATATACTCGGCTTCTGTTGTAGACAATGCAACCACCAGTTGTAGTTGTGTTTTCCAACTCACTATGCACCCGAATAAAGTGAAAATATATCTGGTCAAAATCTCCGTTTATCTTGAGTCCCCTGCAAAATCAGCATCCACATATCATCTAAGCTTCTCTCCATCATTCCCTATTCGTTTGTAGAGCAGACCAACGTCCGAAGCCCCCTTCACATAGTGAAGTACCCACTTCATCACTTCCCAATGCTCTTTACCCGGGTTAGACATAAAACGACTCACAAGACTGGCGGAATAGGCTAAATATCCGTCCTTGTGCAAACCATTGCATACATGAGACTACCAACAGCACTTGCATAAGGAATGTTCTCCACACTTGCCTTCTTCTCATCAATCTTTGGAGACATATGTGTGGATAACTTGAAATGACCTGCCAATGGTGTTTGCACCGCCTTCGACTTCGACATGCCGAACTTTTCTAATACTTTCCGGAGATAACCACATTGAGACACAAACAATGTACCTTGCTTCCTATCCCGAATGATCTCCATCCCCAATATCTTCTTAGTCGGCCCCAAGTCCTTCATCTCAAACTCACTCCCTAATTGCCGCTTTAGCTTTTGGATTTCCCCTTTATCTTTTGATGCTATCAACATGTCATCTACATACAAAAGTAGGAACACCCCCAAGCCTTCTCTAACCCACTTGACATAGACACAACTATCATAGTCACTCCGCACGAACTTGTTCTTCATTATGAACTCATCAAACCTAAGGTACCATTGCCTAGGGGATGATGTCACTTCTACTTGACGGCTTGCATTTTAAAAGATGAAGTCAGATTCGACTAACTGACAAAGTGTACATATATTCTCCATACTTTTAATTTATTTATTTTTAATTTGTTGCAACGTCTATAACATGATTCTAAATGACTCCATATATATGAGTTTTCTGGGGGAAAAAAAAGGAAAAGAAAAGAGGATTCCATATTATATGTAATATATAGATATATATATATATATATGTATGTATGTATGTATATGGCCAGTGGCGTCCAAGCTCAAAATGCATGTTGTTCCCTGGCTGATATTGACTCATGTTCAACAAAGAATATATGCATATTTTGGATAGGAGACAAATCAACTTTTTCAAATGTAGATAAATTCAGGTGTGGTAAATATTAGTGTGACACTTTGCAATTAATAATACACACCCACAACATATGAGACGTGAATATGGTTAATTACACACCCACAACATGTACTTTTACCTGCTGCCAACCAAACCTTTTTCTTTTACGACATGGAAAAAAAAAAAACCATAGAATACTAACGGCAAAACATTTTTATGTTTGGGGTATATAAATGTACCTAATTATCTCAAAATAAAATCATGCCATAATCTTTATTTAAATTAAGCTGAAATTCAGAAGTAACAGAACTATCTCTAGGTTAGCTTTTTCTCCGGACTTATCCGAATAAATAGAAAGAATTATTTCCAGTACTTGTCATTCTTTTGTCACAAGTTGCAAGGGGAATCAAATATAAAAAATTTAAGAAAAAAAAAAATTTTTAAAAAAAGCTGTATGGAGAATCATTTAGAATGTGGGATAATTTCAAATTTGACCTCTAAATAGTAGATATTATCTCACTTTACCCCGTATAACTTAAAATGGAAAAAATAAACTCCCCTATCAAGCTAACAACTTTGATATGTACATACAGGATCAAGTGACCGGTTAGTAAGGTGTAATATTTGGATGTTAGTATCAAAGTTATAACTTCAAGAAGTTTTATGTCATTTTGAGTTATATGGAGCAAAGTGAAAATTCTTATTCTGCGTGGGCAAAATTTGAAATTAACCCGTAAAATTTTTTTAATAAAGGATAAAGTGGAATACCTGTTTAAAGATACCCTGAAGAGCCCTATAAATGAAGGTTTCCATCTTACTTCTTCTCTACAAGTACTCCACAAGTTTTTCTTGTTGTACTAGCTAGTTTCATCAAACATTCAAAACCCCTTTTTATCTTTCTCTTTCTCTTAGTTTCTGTCATTTCTCTCCCGTTTTATTAGTAAGTACCAAAATTTTGATATATTCTCAACGATGGTGATGCAACCCCCAATTCCCATGATCATCTCGGCTAGGCATATCGGCAACAGGAAAGCCAAAGTTCAGTGGACTAAAGAGCAGCTAAAGGAAACTTTCAAACGTCACGACGTCAACGGCGACGGCAAGCTTTCCCAGGAGGAGATCAGGAAAGCCTTCAATGATCTCGGATCGAACTGCGGCCTCTACAGAGCTTGGATAGCCCTACCCCGTGCAGATAAGGACAAGGACGGCTACATCAATATCACTAATCAAGAGTTGGATGATCTCGTCGATTATGCTTATGAGCGTGGTTATATGCATGACTAATTATGCAGTACGTACCATGTAGCACATATATATATACATATATTATCTATTTTCCATGTAATAAATTAATTTAATCTTCCTATTTTGCTCACAGTTAGTGCTTAATTTCATACCAGCGCACACTCAGGTGAAGTGTTTTGGTGCTCTGTATATATATATATATATATATATATATATATATATGTATGTATGTATGTATGAATATATGTGTGTGCCTATGCTATAGTTATTTTTAATTAAGTAAAATATCATCATGTAATGACCTAGTGCTAGCTAGCTTTTATATATGTTTTCTTCTTCTCTTTTTTTTCTTTTTTCTTTTTTCTTTTTTCCCCTTGGGTGTGAATAAATGCAAGGAGGTGATCTTTATTATCTTGTAAACCCTCTTATCTAAATTAATGAATTAAAAGTACCTTTGTGCAAGCGGTTGCAAATTGCAAAACTTTTTTTTGGAAATTTTTTTGGGCAGCATGATAATTAGATGTACTGTAGAACATATTGATCTTTATATAAAAGGATTTGGTAAGAAGGAAAGAAAATAGAATATACAATAAGTGAGAAAAAAATATAGAGAGATAATAAATGGAGAACCTTTCTTTTATTATATTTAGTAAATCTCTTCTTGAATCTTTCTATATTGAGGATGATTAAAATAGAGGTAATTATTTGAAGGATATAAAATCTCTTGTTTAATCTCTAATTAATCTCTCTCTACTTGTATTCATTCTTTTCTCAAGAAGGCACAATGAAATGTTTAGGGAATTTCATGCTACCTCAAAAAAATATGAAAAAGAAAGATTAAATTTTATTGTTAATATATATTCTCATCCACAATATGTCGAGGAAATAAAATGAATACAATTTGGTTCTTCTCATTTTTGAGGGGGAAAAACGAGTTCTCACATTTCAATGTGAAAACAGTTAAAATGGAAAATTCAATTAACTTTGGCATTAATATAATAGTCAAACAGCGAAAAACAACCCGTTTTAAGTTAACGACGGCCTAATCTGAATAACTTTCCTAAAGACATGCTATTTTCATCTGGCCGCAAAGATTTTACTCAACTAATGTTTGGGGATGATTTTCCAACAAATTTTTGTCACCAATAATAAAAAAAATTTTGTCGATGAATTTCCGTTTTTACATATGAATATTTTCTTAGTTAAAAACCTTTTTTTTTTTTTCTTGTTTGTAATATATAGTGATACAATAGATATTCCCCAAATTTCCTTGTTTGATTTAATTGAATAATGACCTATTTGTCAAGGTGACAAAAAAACGAAAGTGCCTTGACGCTCCATGAATTGGATTCCTATCTCGGAAAAGTCACAAATATTAGGGAAAAGTCACTAATATTAATGAATTGGATTCGATGAATAGATCAACCAAGGCCAGCAAAAAGCAGATGTAATTTCTTTAATACTAAAATGACCAAAAATTAGGTCCTAGATACTTAAGGAAAAAATGAACAGTGAGCCTAAAAAAAATCTCTAACAAGTTTAGAACTCGTAAGGTGACGGATTTTAAAATGAGAAAATTTGAATGATTTTTTTTTTAGTTTTATTTTTATATTTTTTTTATTCGGTTGTTGTTTAGTTTAGTTTTTTTTTTCTTTTTAAGATTTGGAAGATCTTTTTCTTTTATTTTTTAATAATAGGATTTCCATGTCAGAATAGTATTTCGGATTATATTCCCCCCAGCAAAACAAGATAAAGTGAAGAGATTACATAGTCTTATTTCAAAGAAAAATAGAAAGAAAGAAATTAAAAAGAAAAGAAGAAGAAAGTCTCACGCTAAGTTAAAGGGGGGGGGGGGGGGAAAAAAAAAAAAAAAGAAGAAGAAGAAGATGAAGAAGGGATAAGTTCCTCAAAGATAGAAATTGGATTTGGCTGATCCCCTCGTTCCCCACCTTACAATAATACAAATGGTCAAATTTTGGAGAAGACCGGTTTAATGGATTTGCATATGGTCGAGGTTACACTTTTATTAATTATAACTCAATACTAATATACCAAAAAAAAAATTATAACGTAATACCAATTACGCTTTACTAGTTTACTTACTAGAGCTTTCAAAAAGAGAGGGGGAGAAAAACCACAACAAAAATAATTGCATTTTTTAAGAATTAACACCCTAATTTTATATCACTGAGAAGAATAAAATTATAAAAGAAAATAAACAATCACAAGTAAATTTTTACAAAGATTCGCCTTATTATGAGATATAGGGTTTATTTCAACTGTTACTGTAATTCACTATGATAATCAATATAAATTTAAAAGAGATGTTGCACACCCTCAAAATTCTGTATTTTTCTCTAACCTCTTAAATAATAATTCTTAATGACGATGCCCTTATTTATAAAGAAAATTAGGACAACCAAATTTACAAATGAAATCTCCAAAATACCTTTAATAAAACAACTCACAAATACTATAAACCTTTCAGTAATATTGACTCTTGAAATACAAAATAATAGGCACGTCTTATATATTCTCAGGAATTATTAATCAATTACCATCATCCGCAATATCATCGAGGTCGTATGTCAATCTAATTCCCAGGAATTATTGGTCTTGTACTGTCTTCTGCTTTTTCATCGATGTAATATTTCTGTTTGACGTTGATTTCAGTGTTGTTGTCGTTTCCATATATTAATGTCGTTTCCGATATTTATGTCCTTTTTTTGAGTGTTAATTAAGTTCACGCTTCAAGCCTTCAACTTTTGTTTTCCTTCTAAGAAAATGCAAGAAAAATTCTCGCAAAGAATACCTGCTATTTCAAGATGGAGCAGCTTGTGTTTTGCAAAAGAGAAGAACTAACAAATTTAAGTAGACTAGCCACCTGTTTCTGCAAAATGGGAAAAAAAAATAAAACAAAAAATGAAAAAAAGAAAGGAAGTACAAAGTAGACGGTGGCTTCACTGATTTGTGAGATTTCATTCGAGATTGCAATTGAATCTCGTTTTCTTATTCCAATTTAGAAGGGTTAAAATGAGAAAATAATTCGTTGAACTGGGCTAGAATCCAACTAACCTGACCCGTTCTGTGAGAATTTCAGTTTTATGTCGTTTTCCATATTTGATGTCGTTTTCATGGGTCGCAGTTGCTTTACACATCAAAGTATCTACATATTGAAACCAAAAAAAAAAGGGGGACAAAAAACATGGAAGTGGAGAAGAAGAAGAAGAAGAAACAATGGATAAAGGCAAGCGAAAATGGAGAGGAGCAAGACGAAGAGAACGTAGAAAGAGGAAGAATTGAAAGGAAAAAAAAAAAAAAGGGGCTCCCAAAGACGAAACGGTTTTGGAAAGAGGAGAAAGAAACGCCACGTGGCAGTATTGTAGAGAAGAGGAAAATATGCATTCACTCTCTTTTTATATATGGTAAAGAATTCCAATTTAGAAGAGTTAAAATGAGAAAATAATTCGTTGAACTGGGCTAGAGCCAAACTAACCAGACCCGTTCTGTGAGAATTTCAGTTTTATGTCGTTTTTTATATTTTATGTCGTTTTCATGTGTTACCCACAGAATAAGCTTATGGGAAATTAAGGGGACAAAAAAAAAAAGGATTGCAAAAGCTTCGAGGGTTTAGCTCTTCCCAAAACAACTTACTAGTTGCAAATGAAGATTCTCGACAATCTCATTAATTGTTCAAAAAAAGACTTAAATACAATGACTCCAACGTTTAGAATCTAAGAAATAGGAACAAATTAACAAACACATGGTGGGCACAACATCTCCCATAACAGAATTAGCTAAATTAAGGAAACAAACTACACTACAAACTTGAAGAAAAACATAATAAATGCATCAGACACGTCACTAACTACTGCCACAGAGACTTGGAGACTTGCATCATCATGTGTTGCTGTTGTTTTACACATCAAAGTATATACATATTGAAACGAAAACAAAAGGGGGACAAAAAACGTGGAAGTGGAATAAGAAGAAGAAGAAGAAGAAACAATGGATGAAGGCAAGCGAAAATGGAGAGGAGGAAGATGGAGAGAACGTGGAAAGAGGAAGAATTGAAAAAAAAAAAAAAAATAGAAGAAGAAGCTCCCGAAGACGAAACGGTTTTGGAAAGAGGAGAAAGAAACGTCACGTGACAGTATTGTAGAGAAGATGAACATAGCATTCACTTATATGGTAAAGATAAAAGATAAAGATAAAGATACACTTGTCTCTTAATGTTGATTACTAGGTTGATGTCAGTTTTTCTGTCGTTTCAGTTGTTGTCGTCTTTCCTACGTTGTCGTTTGTTGAAGTCATTTGTCATTTTGATAACTCCTCCATAGAATAGAATTATTTTAGCATTCTTAAGTTTATATTTTTGCTATAATCTTAGTATTTTATTTTAATTTTCCCCCAAATTTATTATGTTATCCTAAGTGTGTAAGTTAATTATGTTAATAGGATTAAAAGTAACAATTTGAAGCTAAAATGTGATAAAAAGGATTTAAAATAGCAAAAGAAAATTTGGAGCTATCGTCAACCACTCGCGCAAGTATCCACTCACGCGCTACTCGCTTTTCTAGCGGACAGATTGCCTCAGCAGCGACCCAGATCAACGAGTGCCTTATACTAGCCCAGCCAGGGCATCTCCGTCCACGTGTCAGCGCCCTCAGGCCGTGCCGAATCCAGTGCTTCGCGTTCCACCGTGCATCCGTGTGCCATGCTCCAACGAACTTTAGCGCACCACGTGTCCAAGCTCCAGGGCTCACCAGTCGCTGCCCGCCACTTGTCTTCGTGGGGCCCAGGCGTGCAACTGCGCGTTAGCTGCAACAACAAAAAAAGAAAAGAAAAGCAAAACCAAAAAGGGAAAAACCTAGTAATTGAAGGCGGCGGCTGAAGCATATAAAAAAAAGCCTTGGGCTCTGTGAAAGGGGTCTTTGGCTGCAGGAGAAGCCGAAAATCATAGAAGAAATAGAAAAAAAAAATATTTTAGGTTTCAGTATTGAGTTTTCTACAAAATTATTAGGGGGAGATTATCTTGAATCATCAAGAAAAAAGGAAGAAGAAAATTCAGAAGAAGGCTTTGGAGACTTGTAACACCTCCAGATTTTTCTTGTCTTTTTATTTTTGTAATTTAAGAATGATTAAACCTATATTTTGTAGATTTCTATTTTTATTTTATGAAGTAATTTTCGTTTATAGGGATACGATATATCAATATTATGATTTTTTGAGTTTTTCTATTTTTAATTGATTGATGTTCTATTCCAATTCTATGCTGAAGTAATTAATTTGTGCTTAATGTGCTAGCAACATAGGGAGTAGACGTTGATTGATTGGATTAGAGGATTTTAATAAGATTAATTTGGTGAAATCGGAATCACTGGATTTTTAGTATTTTGAAAATTTTGTCTTTTTACTTATTTTTGTTATTTTTATTTAAAAATATCTATTCGGTTATTTAAATAAAATTGGAATTAATATAATTTCGGTAATTGATAACAACAGTTCTCGTAAAAACGATACTTATCACTTTATTATTTATTTACGATATCGTGCACTTGCAATTTTCCACAACATATTTTTAATTAACTCATGTTCATCCCTTTGCCCTCTCCTCACTAGCGACTGAAAACAAAACAAAAAAACAATGATTAGATGAGTTTGGATATGTTTTTTCTCAAATTGGTTTTCAACCTGACTCACTTCAAATTGTTTGAACTTTTGAAACACATTACTATTTATCTTTCATTTTTTATTTACTTTGTTGTAAAATTTTGAAGGGACATTGGAACTTGGAAATGGAATATACAATGTTATAAATAAAAGATAACATTGTTTTATCTTTTGATAATTTTTATCACTTTATTTAAATTGGCCATTTAAATGTACATTTGTTGATATAATATTTGGAATATCACTTAATTGATGTTAAATGATCAACTTTAAGAAGAAGAATAAAATATTAGTCACCTCTTAATTTCAACTATATTTGAGTGTATATTTAACAAAAACATTTTTTTTAAGTAACGGTGATAGTTGGATTCTCTTTAATTAAAATTTTTTTCTCTCTCTTCCATTTAAGTTTCAAAGTGTTATATTTTTTTACGTTTCAAATATAAATTCAAATGATTTTTTTTTATGCGTTCAGAGTAAAGAAATTAACAAAACCATATCCCTATGCTTTTAGAATGTGTCATGAACATCAAGATTTTATAAAATTTTATAGAATAATTTCCAACTCTATCCACATACATCTTCAAATACTCTGTTCAAATATTTATTTTCATATTACGAACATCCAAACACCATTTCAAATTACAATTCTAATGTTATCATAAAAAATACTACCATTCAACAGATTTTATTCGTATTTGAACTTGTGACTTCATTCAACAGATTTTATTCGTATTTGAACTTGTGACTTTAAGCAACGTTACTAAATGGATGAATGTTGTTTTTTTTTTTTTTTTTTTTTTTTTTTTTTTTTTTTTTTTTTGAAGTCAAACTCGCCTAATTGAATGAATTGAAAATCTGTGTTGGAATCTATGCTTTGGAGTAAAAGAACAAAATAACATGAATCCTAAGGCACATGGGTGTCTTTGCTGATATTCTGAGGATGATGTTGAAGGTTCGGAGTCATGGGACTAAAGAATTGGGCAAAATAGTTCCTTTCTTTTTGTAAGAAAGCAAGGCCCAGAGCCCACCACTGCCTTCTTCAGCCACACACACCCGCTTTGATGAATCCCAAGGCACATGGGCATATCAATGAAGTCAGTTGTCAAAATTCATATACTAGTTGGTGAAAAACTAAAGTACAATCACATAGAAAATAAATCACCGATGATTGGTTCAGCGATATGGATATCTTTTGATTTTTCTCTCTCAGAACTCAATACTCGGTAGTCTCGATTACGCGGGTTAGATTTATAATAGTGTGAGTGAAGTTGAGATCATATTTCGAGTAATATTGAGTAAGACTCTTTTAACTTTTATTGATAGGTCTTGAAATTTTTTTGGATTATTTTCATTTTTGTATCATGAACTTTAGAATCACTCGTACTTTATTTCGTGAACTTTATAAGTCTTGTTCCCTCCCCCTAAACTTTGAATTTAATATCACTTTACCCTTTCTATCATAATTTCATTTAGAAACAAACATAAAAAAGTGAGTTAAGTGCCATCATGTGGTATTTTTCCGTATGTATTTAGCAAAAAAATCTAACAAAATGGGTTTAATAAGACTAATTCATATATTTTTCCATCTGTTTTTAACTGAAATTTTCATATAAATGATAAATTGAGGTTAAATTCAAAATTCAAGAAGTAAATTAAAAGTTCTGAATAAAGTGAAAATGATCATATAAAGTTTAGGAGTATATATTAGAATAATTCTTTTTTTTCTTTTTTTTTTCCATATAGACGATGAAAATGGAAAGTGAGATGCACTGATTATCTTGAAACCGTGAAACGTAATGTTCGGCTCTGACAGGCCCGTTTCGGGTGAGATCATCACTTGACAAAATGTTGCATGTGCAACACGTTTGTTTGCCTAACAGACCAAAAATTCGATGCGTGCTTCTACACACAAACACCAGACACGGTCGCATTAAACAGCAAAACAGCAATATTATCCTAGCAAGAGATCAGCCAAAATGGTAAAGCGATATCAAAATTGCTCAAAAAGGATGGAAATTACGTGCAAAGAAAAACGAAAAAGTAACCAACTTTAGATGATCTGTACATGTATGTGGATAAATAGAACATGATTTTCTGAGGTAATCAGAGAGCAACTTTAATCATGAAGAACAGTCTTCTCTCCTTGAGCCCCACGGTTGATGACCTTTCTATGGTCTTCAGTAATGATTGCGACAAAAAAAACCAAAATTAAAAAATAAAAAAAAGGGGGGGGAGAGAGTATTTTCCCAATCCCAAGGCTCCTAAAAAAGATATCATTACTGGTCTTAGCAGCCCACAGAAGCAAAGTTCAAATTCAAGTGTTAAGTTAGACCGGAAAAATCACCTGCAAAAGTGCATCTTCCCACTATAGAGACGGGCCCTTTTTCTCCAGTTTCATGGTAGCTTTTTGGGAAATATTGTCATAATAAAAATTGGATGCACTTTTCGTGTTGGTGGGGTTTTAGTTTTTGGGTTTTTGGGGTGGTTTTTTTATGTAAAAGATAGTCCTCAAGAGAGGGGAGAAAAAGAAAGAGAAGCCACTCAGTCAATTGCCCAGTCCTCTCAAAACAGATCATCTTCGTCATCATAATCATGATCTTAGCAAAAAGTAAAAAATATTTTTAAATGAAAATGAAAATCATAGAGCCTGAAATGAGTGATGATCCAAGTGTTCCATGTGTCATAAAAAGACCAAAGTACCTACGATGATCAGCATTATTGTTTTCTCGCATGATTGCTGTACTTGGTACTTTCTTAATTTCCTTCTTTTTTTTTCCCTCCTAAATTCTGCGGCTATCGACTCGCCAGACCCACAGCCATTGTAGTGCCATTGATGGCCAATATATGATCTTTTCACTTTTCAGTGCCACTAGTACTACTCTGTTCTTTTTATTGGATTTAGGACTTGTTTTCGAGTGCTATAAGGTGCCCGTAGTGTTAATATACACCCTCCACTACTAGAAAATGAGACTTATAAATGACGGCCATCTTTATTTATTATATAGAATTTAACACAGATAGTGTCCTAAAAAAAAAAACAAAAAAATTCTTGTTTTGGTCTTCACTTCTTTTTTGTTGTCGTTTGCACTTAGTGCTATTTATCTTTTGGTCTCCTAGATTGGATAGGGTTAGAGATTTACACACATGATTTTTTTTTTCAACAATTTTTTTTAATTTTATCAATAGAAGGTTTAAGCTCTTATAATAGTAATCAACTTTAATCTCACTTTCTTAAAATGGCACTTGTAATAGTCACAAGTATATTAAATTTCTTTCTTTTTTTATTTACCTTTCTAAAGTGTTAGGATTGGGGGCACTAAAGACCACAATGGTTGGATTTAAAATGTTAGGTATGCTTCGGAATTAATTAATAAAACATGGCCAAGGACCGCACTTGTTCACAAACATTCACAACACTTGCATTTGTTAAATACATAGATACATGCATATATATATATATATACATAAACACTATATATGGGTATATCTAAATCTATGTTTTTCTTGGATATGGGGGGAGGGCCCGGGAGAAGAGAACAAGAAAAAATAAAGTGGCAATTAATTGCTACTTGATTATTATTATTATTATTATTATTATTAATACTCACGAGAATTCCTGACTGAAAAAGCACAATGGAATAGTGGAATTTTCTGGAAAAGCCTTAAGTTTCACGTGATATCGATTAAACAATCATACATAAGATTCTTGTATTAATTCGCACAAGTAATTACATAATAATATTTGTAATATATATATATATATATATATATAAATTGTTGAATGCAGTATTCTATTGTATATACCATTAGTCTTCTTCTGAACTCATCTCGTGACGAATTTACATAGATCATCTGCATCAATTAATTTTTATACAAATTATTTAAAAAAACAAAAAACAAACATCATTCAATTAATTATTATACAAAAAGGAAAAAAAAAAAAAAAGTAGTACTACATGAAAATTTATCCCAATCTCTTATTAGCATTTGAGTTTATGATCTTCCGCGGCAATGGAGTTCTTGCAATGGGCAATGGCAGCTTGAATGGCGGCCTGCAACTCTTCCATGGTGCTATCGCTCGCCGAAGAAGGAAGCGTCGCCGTCGCGACGAGAAGTCCGCTGTTCGACGGTGACGTCCTCATCGACGCTGGCGCCGAGTACTCTCCGGTCATCCTCCCTCCCCTCAAATCCTTGTTACTATTATTCCTAGAACTCAAAATACCCGAGAAGGAATAGGGCTGTCTACGTAACTGAAAACTAGTACTACTCTCTCTCCTTCTTCCTCTGAAGAACAACAAAGGCCGTACCATCCTCATGTACCTTTTAAGCACATGGCTAACTTCGAATCTCATCTTCCTCTTTGGCTTCTCTTTATCTTCTCTCTCTCTGAACTCGTACCCTCTTCTCCATTTTCCCAATCCGAACAACGAGAACGACGCCGACTTTGTCGACTTGTTTCTGGAGGACCCTTTTGTCGTAGGCTCTGTTTTTTGGCTACTACTACTACTAGTGGTGGTGGTAGTCGAAGAAGAAGAAGTAGTAGTAGAGTTTTTGTTGTGGCTGTCTTTGGTGGGTTTTTGAGTGTCGTCCGATGAAGATATGTCCCTAATGGGAAGAGTGAAGCTTTCGAGAGAGTTTGTGGAAGAGCGCGGAGAGACGGGGAGGTGGGAGAGGAGGTGAAGAGGGAGCAAATGGCCGTGGAAGAAGATTTCGTCGGCGGGGGACAAGTCTATGGCGAATGAAGGAGGTGGGGTTTTGGATTTATTGTCGTTTCTATTGGATTTTTTGTTGTCGTTTGTTGTTGTTGTGGTGGTGGTGGTGGGATTGTTAGAAGAGTGGAGAGAGATTGTGAAGGAGAATTCGTGGGAAGGAGACGAAGAAGATGAAGGTGGCGAGGCAGGGGAAATCGTTACCTGTTGTTGTTTTGATGATGATGAAGAAGAAGAAGATGATTGCGACGGCGGTGGTGCTGGTGGTGGTGGTGATGATTTTTTATGTTCTTGATTATCATCACTAGGACCGTGTAATTTGGTGTCCGCAGATTTCTGTCTCGCGTGGTCGTGATGGCGGTGGTGATGGTGATGAGCGTCCATGACTGAAAGGATCTAAATTTTTTTCTATTTTTAAGTTTTTTTTTTTTTTTTTTGGGTTCTTTGGATACTAACAAAAGCCAATGGGAGAGTGGGGGAAGGATAAGGCGATTTGTGAAGAAGTGGAGAGAGAGAGAGATAGGGGGGGAAGAGGGAGAGGGGTCTTGTCAATCTGTGGTTGAGCTTGGAAAATGTCTTTTGTGCATAGAATGCGCCTTAACACACACACAAAAATTACTTTGTTGCAGATGCTACTCTATTTGCATGCATTATTATGTTATCATTTAAGAGTGGAAATAAAAAAATTAAAAAACAAAAAAGGACAGAGAAAGAGAGAGGAGGAGGTGGTGGGCAATGACTCAATTGGATTGAAGCGATAAATTTAGCTGTATGTTTATAGGTTGGTGGGTCTCTTCCAAATGCCAACAGCAATTGGAGGGAGTGTGATTTGGGAAAATGGGATCACAAAGATCCAAATTTTATGTGTGAAAGGGCAAGATGGGATTGGCAAGGCAAAGACTTTGTTTTGGGTATGTGTGTAGTGTATTTGTATTGGATTTTTTTTTTTTTTTTTTTTTTTTTTTTTTTTTTTTGGGGGTGGGGGAGGCCAAATGGGTTAAAGGGTCCTCAAGAGAAAAGTCATGTACTCACCTACACATAGAAAAGTGCGAACACCCCCATATCTCAAGAGGGGGGGAATCTTTGAATTTATAACGAAAGTAATTGGTAAGCTCCTTTCGCTGTTACTATAGATGGCTTCCATTTGCACGCAGCTACATTGGGAAAAGTGCTTATAAGTAAGTCTTCGTGTGGAGTTTGTCACTGTGGTAAACGAGGTTGAACGTACCAGCACCTAGGATATTGCTTCTTATGGATTCAGATCACCCGTACAATTATATACGTCTTAAATAATGTCTAATTAAATATTTTAAATCATGTTATTCAACGATTTATATCATAATATGTTTTTGCATTTTAACTTTTTTAATTTATTTAGTATAATATAATTTATTAGATATCATTTAAGACACTAAAATTAAACAGGAAATCTGAATTTGTATATAAATTTATCTATTATTTTTTTCACAAGTCAATCGTCGAAATGCGTAAATTATTGTATTTTCTTTAAAATTCAAAAATATGTAATAAGTGAAAAATTTTACAACTCCAACACTTAAAACTTATAAATATCAATATAAAATATATAAATTATCATATTTCCAATATCGATATAGAGCAGATTTATTCTCTTGAAATTGTCAAAGTTCTTTTTTTTATTAATTTATTTATCTAGGATTGTTTTAATGTTACTCACACGAGCAAGCTGATAAGAATGAGAAGCTTATGTGTTGTTAAAAAGTCGTCCAACATCTTGAAAATATGGTCTCAAAGTGAGGGTTTTTCTCAATAATCTTCTCTCTCGACAGAGGATAATATTGGATTTAGGTCCCATCAGTACTGGTTTTAAAATTCATCATTTATCTTTTTTTTATATTATGACATGTGAATTTGAGTTGACACGTAACTCAATCAATCTTGAAAAAAAAATATTTATTTGTCACATTATCCAAAGTCCATAAAAGAGAAAAGTTCTAGCAAGTTTATCCACCATATATTCTCCACACGTTCCTCTGTATTTTTGAATTGACGGTTACATTTGTGCATTATGCACCGCCATGTTTTACACTTTTGACAAGCTCAATTTCGATGTGAATTTATTTATTTATTTATTTTTTTTTTTTTAGGAGAGGAAAAGCCACTTTTGCAAGAAATTCAAAACCGCACTAGTCAGTTCAGATAATAGCATCGATCTCTTTCGCTCATAAAGTAAAACAATTCAAGTTGCAAGCTCCTCCCGGCTTAAATAGCTTGAGTCTTTGAGTTTTAAAAAAATCAAAACAGTACTTCGTTTTGGGGTATTCTTTCACAAATCTTATTTTATTCGAATTGTTTGGTTGTTAATAAAGAGACAACTATTATGTGCATGAATTCGCTGGGTCTAACTAAAAATGATGGTTTAGTGTTGGTCAAACACAAGTAGGGACGAGGAGACTGCCTTGAACACACACACACATATATGTACACAATATATAAATACATATATATATAGAAATACATTTTTTTTGGGGGGTATTAAAATGAACGGATTCATTTCATTTTAAGGAGAAAAGGACCCATGACGATTTTTAGACACAAAAGGAAACAAGGAAAATAGCTCTCAAGCGGGGCATGCAATGCAAGAGTCAAAGACACGTTGGGATTCAAACACAGCGTACACTTCACCAATCAACCGTATCAATCAATTCGACAGACATTACGTATAACACAAACGAATTAAAAAAAAAAAAAGTTGAATTAAAATTAAAAAAAAAAAAAAAAAAAAAAAAAGAAAAGCAAAGCAAAGCAAAAAACAGAGGTCAAGTGAGGTCTACGACAGACAATGTGACTAAAACCTCAAGTTGGACTCGGAACATTCCCCCTCAAGTTGTAATCGGACGGTGGTGAAGGGGCCAAGATCCAAGAGTTCATCTCATCATGATTCATAAAAAAATATATATAATATATATATATATATATGTTTTTTACAGTTAGGTAGGAGGTGGTGGGCCCACGCACACGTGTAGAAAGTGGTCCAGTACAGCGTAGAGGAAATTTGTTCGTATGGTTGAGGTCAACATCTCAATCATGGAGGCATTATTGTGGTAGACTGACTCATATCCCTCACCACTTTAACCACTCAAAATTATATTATAATCTCTTTTTTGTTTTTTAATTTTTCTCCAAAAAGATAAGAGAGAGAGAGAGAAGAAAAGATACAAACAGTGCATAAAACAAAGATTTCGCACTCGGTCCTCTCAAGTCCTCATGGGAAGTGATCCCCCTTTAGCTTGGGTCGGAAAGCTTTTTCCCTTTTTCTTTTTCTTTTTTTTTTTTTCCCTGCTTTTGCCACTAGCCACTCATATTTCTTGTAATCTTCTTATTCTTTCTTCAAAGGAAAACACCCAGTCATGGCAATACAAGCCAAAAAAGCTAACGCGTTTCACTCTCTCTCTCTCTCTCTCTCTCTCTCTCTCTCTCTTTCTCTCTCTGGGTTTCTATTGTGTTTGTCAGCGTTGTTCTTGTTCCATGACCATCTATCCAGTTGTTACCATGTTCCTTTGACGTCACAATTAGGCCTCTAAATATCATCTCCTATCATTTTATCTACTTTGAGAATAATTTTCCAAACCTTGCTTTTTCTTAATTAAAAGGCAAAACAAAAAATCATTGAGTCAGATGCGATCAATGTTGTGACTAGTATCAAAATGCCGGCTTCTAGGGCTCCGGAAGCTTTGATAATGGAAGACATCAGAGAAGTTATATTTGTTGACAATAATAATAGTGTATGTTACAGATCCCATAAAAGGAACTATGCAACTCATTTTTTAGCCAAGTTATGCATATTTAATATGTAATAATGATTATTGAACTGAAATGATATCTAAGCTTTTTGATTCATTAATCAGATTTGATCTATCTTTTTGAAATAAAACTCAAGCATTTAGTCAAAAAAAAAAATCATAATTTCCAAAAACCTTGTACTGGTATTGGATTTGGTCACAAAACAAAAAAAAATGTAATTGGATTTGGTCGCAAAAGAAAAAAAAAAATGTGATTTCCCCTAAAAATCATTGTCTCATTTTTCTCTTTCTTTTTTGTTTTTTTTTTTTTTCACACCCAAGTTCATCGATGACACACACTCCTCAGCAATCTTGTCACAGATTTGAAACATAATGATCTAAAAGTGGGGCCTAAACTACCGTCCGTCATATGACTCGTGCATGCATCCCCTCTTCAAAAGGAGCTTGTTCTTTGTTCAAAATTGCAAGAAACAGAGAGAGTCGTGCTAGTGCTGTGCTGTGCTGTGCTGATTTTTTTTTTTTTTTTTTTTTTTTTTTTTTTTTTGGGTTCTCCCTTTTTTTTCTTTCTGTGGGTGTAAACATCAATCATTTTCTTGTAGATATCGGTGGATCCAAATAAAATTCCATACAGGAGAGAAGTCGCCCTTAGAAAACTTGCAAGTTCACATGTACATCGGCTTATTACAAAACTACAGACAAGCGGTGTCTACTTCTTGCCACCCTTAAAAAACCTGGTCCCAGCTATGTGATTGACGGGCACAGCCGTGCTGCAGGGCATTACCACTATACCACGCCATCTCTAATCGCACTCCTTTTTTCTTTTTCTCCTTTTTGGCTAATAATAATTAACTAACTTTGGCATCGCCGCTGATTTTTACAAATTATCTTTTGTTATATAACCTGGAGATTATTGAGATCATCAAATAATGACAAGAACTACCTGTTTGGTTCATATGTTTGAACATAAACTTTTAATTTTTGCGAGAGAAATTATTTTAATAAAAAAGTTTGAATTGTGGTTGAAATTATTTTAATAAAAAAGTTTGAATTGTGGTTCAACCGGCGAACGAAACGCAACATAAATTATAGTTCAAAAATTGCTTGAGGTGGAAATTAAAAATGGTATTAAACAAAGAAAAAAAAATATATATATATATATATAGTATTTACAAAGAAATCTAGGTAGGGTTCCACCTCCCACGCAATGAAACAGACTGTTGTATTAAACACAGCCAAGGAAATACTGTGAATCAAAAATCTTTACCAGATAAGAAAAAGAAGTAATTTTAATTGCCTATTATAAAGGAGGGACCTTCCTTTAAAGGAAGGACAACAAATTCATTCAGATTGCTGAGCAACACAAGATGTTTCCTAATTTGAAATGACAGTTTTATCATGTCTCATTGAACTCACTATATATATTAATATTACATCCTAGATTACTTTCACTCGGTGTTAGCTCTATGAACTGGAACAGTGTGGATCCAGAAAGAAAATAAAAAAAATAATTTACCTTCGACATGCTATGCACAGGCAAGTTTTTACCCAATCCTCCCACATCACAGCAAGGTTTTTTGTACTTGTTTTTCATCCCTTTGAATTCAGAAACAGAGATCCTTCAAAAAGCAAGAAGTAGCCTCACCAAGGATCTACCGACTCCGGAACATGGAAAGTTGGGATAGAGATCCAAATCGGGCCCAAATTAGAGACGTAGAACATGATAACAGGACCTAAATGCTCAAAATTCCCTCCCCGCAAATAAATTTACGCGGTGAAATAGCTCTGGCTTCCCAATTGTGATCAACTTTGAAATAATTGTTAATGCTATCAAAACGCAAAAATAGCCGAAGAGGGTTGGCTAGTCACTTCCGCTACTATACCTATCTGAAACCAACAGAACAACAGCAATTACTTTGGAGACGTAAGGTGAAACTTAAGAAATTGAACAGCGGGAGAGATCATCAAATACCTCCTGATTGTCTTTTCCCTTCCATGGCCTCTTTCTTCTCTTGGCAAGTAAGGCAAAGGAAGGGGCCATCCCAAGGACGCAATTTTCCAGGGTGGGACGAGCCAGCATGTATCGAGATGCCCTCTCCTGGTTTCATTTCTACTTGACAAACAGCACAAATAAACAGCCTAAACATGTTGCAGAGTGGGTATTTCGTGTCCAACCTGCATACACACAAGAATACATATTGTGTCAAAATACCGAACCTGCACAAGCACTCCCTGTTTATAGTTTCCACCCCAAAAGTGAGACTCAAAGCAAGAAGAAAGGGAAAAGGAAAGTGAAGGAGACAGAATAATGACTTTCTTTAACAGAAAACTATGTTAAAATGACTTTTTATCAGCACAAACCTTTCTGAAAGCATAGCAGATCCCTCCTCAAATAGTTCCTCCACCATGTCAGGCTCTACATACTCTTTATCATTATGAGAAGACGATTCATTCGACTTCTTACGAAACATGGACTTAAAAACTCCTTTTCCCTGCTTCTTAGGTGGGGGCAAAGGAGCATGTGGCTTCTCCTGTGGCAATATGTCAATTACAATGCAGGTTGTGTCATCCCGAAGTCCCTTGGCCTGTAATGCCTCCTGGAAAAGAAATATAATAGTAAGAAACACTGCTTAACAAATAATAGCCGTCAAGTGGAAAAGAATTCACAGTACCACAGTGGTTGCACTACATCAAAGTGCATCACATTCTGGGATGCATGTGTCTGTTTAAGTGCATAGATCACTTCAACCCCAAAAAAAAGAAAAAAAAAGCTGCATAGTTCAAAAATAACCAGAAATTTTATTTCTAGATTTACCTTCACGATTTGTGCAGCTGAAGCTTCTGCTGGCATCCCACGGCAACAATCAAGAGCAGCTTCCGCACTTAAAGCATCCCATACACCATCGCTGGAGATGATAAGCCTACCACCAGCAGTAGACAGCTGTGTGCAGTTGAAACTAATAAGCAAGAAGTCTTTGGAAGAATATCATGAAATTTGATAATCATCAATACCATAAGCAAAAATAATAATAATAAAAATAAAAGAGAGAGAGAGAGAGAGAGAAGGGGAAAAAAAAAAACCATCTGAACATTCTCTTATGTTTTAAAGAAAAATTTAAGATGTAATCAAATACTATGTCCAGCTTCAAATAAGCGTCATAATTGCATCTTGAGCAATCTCCTTTAACAAAACTTATTGGAGAAACACAATGGAAAAGCTAATGCACGTAAATGAATTACAAGCACAGCAGTATTATCACTGTAAAAGGTAACACATTACGAAACACAAAACGAATTAAAATACGTCCAAATAATTGTAATAAATATCAGAATTACTTCATAATGCCAGGAAAAGGATAAGGTAGAAAATGGATAGTACAAGTAATTGGAAACGGATAAAAGGAAGCTGAAAACTGTAAGAGAGACAAGAACATGAACAAACCTTCACTTGCTTTACATAAGGAACAGGAACAATGTACTCGCCAACATCCCTATCCCCAATAGATCGTGAAAGGCACAGGCCACCAGGCCAACACCTCAAAGGACCAATCTAGAACCAAAAAAAAAAAAAAACTGTGATTACGAGACTTAAGTTACTTATAGAAAATCAATTGATTAAAAAAATCCACAAAAATTCCATTCTTAGGAATCATTATATTATAAAGTAGTGGCAGATACATATCACTAGATTTTAGGTTTCACCTAAGCAGAAATCTAGGAAAATTTTGTTTCATATATTGAATCTTCTTCTCCAGCATGATTCTACGACACATATAATTCCTAACCCAACAGATACAATCCTTAAACACACTTGCATGCCACCATCCATTTTGTGAAATGATCCAATTCCAAATTTAGACCGCATGATCCAGTTTCATGCATTCGTGGGAATATTACTAGATAGGAGGTTCAAAAACAAAAAATAAAATAAAATAAAAGTGCAAGCTTGGAACAAGAAAGATCATTTGGAACGTTGAAATAACAAAACAGATAGAAGAAGAAGAACAACAACAACAAGATACCTCTGCACCTCCACCAGTGTTAAGACGACCCACCTCACCCCCACTTGCCGTGATACGCAACCTCCTACAAGAATACAAATATGGGGCCTTAGTACAAATGATGATTATTAACTGAGCCAGCAAAAAAATTCTACTTATAACTTACTCCTCTTCGTTGCATTCAAGCCTATGATCAGTGGATAAGTAATATATGTCACCTTCAGCTGCTTCAAGTATACAGCGGGAATCACCAACAGATGCAACAGTAATGAACCATCCTTCAATAATCACAAAGGTGACGGTCGTTCCTGACATTTGTGCTGAAAGTTCGACCACAAGTATGTAAAAATTTCATGCATACAGAAAACCAAAATCAAGATAACCAAGAGATTTACACATACACCAAGATAACAATCCTTTTAAAATATACAATGAAAATGAAATTAACCGTACCTCTCTCTTGAAAATCTTTGTCTGTCTTGACAAAGCCGGCAACCAAAGCCCTTGGCAAGGCTGCAATCCATTCATCTCTATTAAGATCTGACGGGATAGCGTTTAAAATGTTACTTAGGAGGTTCTCCTTCGAGTAAATGGCAGCTGCAGATCCGTTGTGTCCATCAAATAACTGCAACAAACAGCAGCTTTTAGGCTATGAAGTATGTTCCACTTACGGCGTGGAGACAGCCATACACACCAATGCTTCAGCAATGCAATGGTTTTCATAGTCTTAATGAAGTTGGAAATGATGAAAAGTATAAATAGATAGAGATACGGCCAAAAAAAATAACAAAAGAATAAAAGTCAACTAATGATAACATTTTTGAAAAGCTTCACAAGGTGCAATCCAAAAAAATCCCTTCCTTGGTATTTAGAATTATGGACACCAAAAAAGGCGTAAAATAGGTCCAGGCATGATCTTACCAAAGATGGGGACAAGAGAACCATGTTAATTACTCGACCCATGATTGGAATCCAGTCATGAATTTCAACCTTTTCCACTCTACACACATCTAACGTATCAGCTATCAACTGAATAATTTAAACCATCTAGTTTGCAAAAGCCAGATCGGATTGCAGAGATAAGTTATTAAGCATCATGCATCTTAACATCTCCCAACTACGACCAATTGCTAATTACTAATCACTAATTACTAATTTCCACAACTAAACATATAAAGAAAACCATTGTTTATGTCACTTCCCGTTGACCAACAGTGGAACAGATTATTACTCCCCTTCCTTTATTCAACATATAACACAGAAGCACTTTTTTAATCACGCATGTCTGGAAGTTTTACATCAGTCAAATTACCAAACATTAATTACTCGAATCATTCTATCCAAATCTCCGAACGTGATGAACTAATTTAATTGTGGAAAAAGATACCAAAGTCAACAGTGCTAGAAAAACGTAAATCTAATGGGAATCTATTCCTCGCATAATTAGTCATATCAAAAAACGTAGTACTCAGAAGAATACTAATTGCTGGAAATCTAAATAGTTAGCCAAAAAATAATAAAAAACAACAACAACAACAAGAGCATACCCCGAAAACCGAATAGGTAGAAACGCCCTCTCCGACCATCCTTTGACATTCTGTCTTCAACAGAGTAAAATCTTCACCTTTCTTGCTCTGACTGGCTTGACCGTGCACAATTTCAGGTCTCTCAATCTTCTCATTGGCCAGTTCTCGCTTCAGCAGCACCGAAAGTGGGACCGTGTGATGATGTTCACTCCTCGCGGACATTGCTCTCTTCTTCTCTCAACAACACGCGAAAAAAAAACTTCCAACAAAGCTTCCTCAGAAACAACAATATGACCTCTTTTGGAATTCTAAGCCTCTATCTGCTATTAACACGCGAAAATCTACAATAACAGAAACAGCATTCGCTCGATTAACAAAACAGGTACACAAAAATCAGCCATGAAAACGATAATGAAAATCGCCGATTAAAGCCGACCATTGCTAAGGACGAAAATCGGCAAGATCTTCAAACGAAATGGCAAATTACGCAACCAAAAAAAAAAAAAAAACAACAACAACACGAAAACTACGAATTAGAGTAAGATTAACAATCGCAGATTGATTGGATTGCGAGAAAATCTCGGAAAGAAATCACCGCATCTTGAAACCCTTACACAATCAATGTCAATGTGTGTGCAATCGAAGTCAAAAACTTTTGATTAGGGAACAAAATCAGAGGAATTTGAGGCGATCGAAAAGGGAAAAAAAGAGGAGGAAAATTACAGGAAAAGAGATTGAATTGAATGAATGCCAACAATGGAGATTACGCGCGAATGATTAACTGACGAGAAGGAATTGGATTCTACGCTACGATCGAAAAATGCGGATCCCGGCGTTCTGCGGAAATTCCATTGTCCATACGAAAACTATAAAAGAGAAACCGAAGAAAAGAAGAGAAAAAGAAAAGAAATAAAAAACCACAAAATAAGCTGTTTTTCTTCTGTTTTTTTTTTTTTTTTTTTTTTTTTGGGGTTTCCTTCTTTCCCTTTTTAACGCTTTCTCTTGTGCGCTGACGTGGCACGTGCCGTTCCTTATGGTTCGGCGCTCCAAGCCGCTTCCATGAGGCTCAGCCGCTTGAGGCGCTCTGTCAACCGTACGATTAGAAATCTACGCATCCCGTGATTACGCATCATCATCAGCCTTTTTCTTGTGGAGCTCATCTGAGTGGGCCCCAGAAAAGTGGGACCCGGCAAAACAAAAAAATACAAATAAATATAATACAATATATATATAGTATAATTAATATATTAAAATACCCCTTCCCTAAGGAATCGAATTAGCCGACCAGTGACTAGTTGGGACAAAATTGCTTGGACGGGGTTTTTGGATTTGTTTTTCTTTCTTCCTTTAATAAATTTTGTCTTAATATCTTACTAAATGAATAAATAACTAAAATAATAGTCTTAAAATGGTGCTGGCCGCCGGTTAAAGGAAGTAACGAGGTCGAGGAACGCAATGAATCTGGAAGGTCAAATGGACGAAGTCAAGATTCAACCCCCAACAAGACGTGGAAGGAACCAAGTATTCAACATTTCTAATTGTTTTATTATTAATTTACTCAAAAACAAAAAAAAAAACATTTTATTACCAATGTTTTGTTCCTTTAATTGTCCAACGTAATAATATATGACTTTTACTTACATGTAATGATAATTAGGATACTTGTGTTATTTATGATGTGTAGTAATTCTGAAAAGATTTATTAATTTAAATAATAAATAATAGATTGATGATACATTTAAATGAAGAAATATTTCAGTTACATATACAATTTATACTCAAACGTGTCTAGCTCTAAATTACTTATTTAACAATTTACTTTAAACGAGTAACTTCCATTATAATCCAAAAGCTGTGCTAAAGTACTTAATTAAGAATCCGTTACTTTAGTTCTAAAAATTTTCTTAATTCTTATTTATATTAATTTTATAATAAAATTAACCATTTTTAGGCTTTTTAGCTAGTTATTGTTTTGGATAGCCAGCTGGCTTTTATTTATTTATTTATTTTGCTTGGCTTAAGATATTTTTATGCATACTTTTTAAATAATGATGAGATGAGATGAGATGTACGCTAAGCTAAGGGACAGATAATAAAGAATAATTCTTCGCGTTTTATCTACTTGTTGGAAAGATAATAATATTAATACTTGGCTTTTAGGCCTTTTGGTTGCATAAGAAGTCTTTGTTAATGTCACGTCGTTGGTAGCATTCCTGAGGTGTGGGCCCAACTGGGCCGAGGCCCACTTTTCCGGGGCAGTGGGTACCACATTTTTCATAAAACCAAATCCTTTGACCTCCACTTGGAATCCCGAAATTCTCGGCGCCAGTTATCTGTAACGTGAGCACCCGTTCAGACGTGGATAAAGCGCGTGACGTACTTCTTCATATCAATTGACCTGTTCATATCGATTGACCATATAGTTTGCGTACTCACTTTCAAAATAAAAAATTTTCTTGTCTGAAATTAAAAAATCATTTCGTTTGCTCATTTTAAAAATGAACATACAAAACAAACAGGAATAAGATAACTTGTAATAGATTATACTTAATTTAGGTGATTAGGATCGAATTGACATTAATAAATTAATTAAATATTATTTATTTATTTGTTAGATGTATCATAAATACGATAACATGATACACTTTTTTTTTTTGCTTAAACAATGACACGATACACTTGATTTAGTAAACAATTTCTCCCACTCCAAATGAAAATACAAATACTTCTTTAGAAATTGTATATTTGATATTTTTCTTTTTCTAAATCTGAAAACAAAGAATCTGAACTATGCACCTTATAATGTGATTAGGTGTATTATTGTTGGTTAATTTATATATCTATAATCTGTTATTTAATAAATAACATTATTTCAAATGATATTTACTCTTATTTTTAAAAACTTGAAATGAGGGCTTTGAACACTAAACATTTAATTCCAAATAGGTTTGCTCATACTAAAGGGTTGAACCGAGAATTCCAATAATTCAATTCTTAATATGGCACGATTTCTCTATTTCTCAACTCAATCTCTCGAATATAACCAAGATTAAGAGTAAAGATAGGTAAAAATAAAATATGCAATAATTTAAAAAATTGAAAGGGTGATTGCTAAAATTAAAAGTTAAAAGAATTCTGAAAAAAAAAAAAGAGAGACAAAAGTGTCCAAAAACCCTTTTTTTTCTTTTTCTTTTTTTTTTCCTTTTTACCTACCTATCATGTTTTGACATATATATAGAATCTAGTATTTTATCCTTATCAAATTAATTCAGCCAAAATTTGATATTAGAGTGGGAAAACCAAAGTACTTTTTAATCGATATAAAAGTTGACATCAGATTTATATGTCAAATTTTGAAATTTAGTTTTATTAGTTAATGTTTCGATTTTTTTTTTCATTCAATCATTGTAATATTATTATTTTCAAAATTTTAAATTATCAGAAGTTTTTTTTTTTTTAGTAATAAATTATTATAAGTTCATTTTACAAGTTTGAAAACTTAAAAAATTGTGATAAAATAAATAAATAGATAAAATAATAATTGGCATCCCGAGTCGGATTGCAGTGCAAGACCACGCGCCACGCGCCAAAGGGGCGCGAGTGGTACAAGAGTAAACGACAAGAAGTGGGTTACGGGCAAAAACTCCGCGTGAAATTAAGTCAATCAATCAATGTCCGCATAAAATCGCCTGTAATATCTTGGATAACAGATTAACGGCTCAGTGTTAGTCAGAAAAAACTCAATCCGGCTTCAGCTGGCTGGCTAAATGGCTCTTCTTCTTCAGCTCTTGTTTTTGTTTTGTGGGAACCAGTTTTGGGGGCCACAAAACTCTTTTTTTTTTTTTGAAACTGATCATAAAAAGCCTTAAAAGGCAGCTTTTACAGAAAGGAAAAAAAATATTAAAATTAAAAAAATTAAAAAAAAAAAGAATTGTCTAGTCGCTTCGTAGACAAACGGAGCTCATCCATGTTCCGTGGTAACGCCAGGACCAGAAAGCATGTTCCATTAACTTTGCTTTTGCAAGCTGGAAAAAAAAGCTCCAGCTAGCCAAAGGAACTGTCCTGTCAAGTATCAACAACTTGTTGCCCATTTTCCTCCAACAAATAATTAAAATATATTTTTTATTTTTTGTATCTTTTATTTCCATTACCCCCTCTAACAAGTTAACCAACAACTACTATAACTACATCCCTCCCATTTGGTAACTTTGCGTTACCAAAGAGTTGGTTAGCTTTAAGATTACTTAACCAATGATTAATTGGTGTAGCGGACTAGCGGGTTGAAATTTCGTTCTTTTACTTTTCTTATAAGACTATTTAAGGTTCAATATTCCAAGTCAATAAATCGATCATAAAAGTAAAATCGTCTTCCTCCGAATAAAATTGAATCAGATTTTTTTTTAAAAAAATTTATCAGAAGGTCCCAAATTTTGTTATATATGGACGAAGGTGATGGGACAGGTTGAAAAATTATATATGGTCACTTTGAATAATAATGTGGCAGAACTTTCAAGTTGGGAGTAAAATTTGGGGTCACTTGTTATGAATTACGGGTTTTCCCAACTAAAAAAATTATTAGGATTATTTGTGGCTGATTAGAGGGCTCTGAAACGCACATGGGTTCTGAGTTGTTCCACTATGCAACCAGTTAACTGCTTGCATTTTCGTCAAACAGCATGATTTCAGTCTTCTCCTTGATGAAGACCAAAAAATAAATTAAAAAAAATGAAAACAGGAAAGAATAATTAGTGAAGTAAAATAAATAAAAATTCACAAATTACTAAAGGATTAATATCAGTGTATATCCATTCAAAGATAAGCTTTAAAACTACAACTTTACAGTAATGCCTGACCGGGAATTTTTGCCAAAATTAAAAAAAAGGGTGTTTCCCTTTGAACTGACAATCTCGTGGGGAGATGGATCAGGCGATAACCTGCTCTTTTTTTTTTTTTTTTTTTTTTTAACCTGAAACACAAATAACTTTTCATGTTAATGAGATTGAAACATATAAAATTAAAAAAATTAAAAAATTAAAAAGAAGAAGTGATGTTATGAAGTAAAACTAACATAAATAAGTAGATAAAGAGTAATTTATCTAAATAATCCATGAACTCTTTCAAAGATAATTGTTTGATCTCTATTTCTTTTTTAATTTGTCGAGATGACCGTAAATTCTTATTTTTTAATTGTTATAGTCTTTTTCATCTAAAAAAAATTAGGAATCAAACCGTTATTTTTAAAAGAATTAAAAAGTTATTTAAATCAATTATCCGTAGATAAATTAGTACTGGACAGGGAAATGAGACATGTGTTTGTACGACTGTCACCAGGCACTTTGAAACAGTCAAGGGCTACATATAATTGAAACCATTATTGCATGAAAAACTTGTGTTGGGGCGGCTATGGCTATAGAGATAGAGAGAGAGGGAGAGAGAGAGAGGACAGGGCACTTTCATGGCAGAATGAATGGTTTATTTCTGTATAAGCAGTGTATTTATAAAGGTAACGTCAAACAATGATGTTTTTAGCAACTACCTCCTACTTTTGCCGCGCTTGAGGAAATCACTTGTGTTAACATGGAATTTGTCGGGGTGTACGAATAGAACTTTCACATCAATTAAACGTTGAATCAAAACAAGATTAAAAGCATTCGTCATTTCGTTGGATGAACTACTCCAGTAATTCATTATTGTATTATAATATAATATGTGTTTGGTTATATAATTACGAAAGTGTATATATCTGAATGTTTAATTATTTTATAATTTTTCAACTTGAATAAAAATATATATCACATTTATTTTTCTATTTTTATACTATTTAAATGTTATCTTTAATAAAAATTATCTAAATATATATTTTATTTGAATACATAATTTAAATTTTATATTTAAATGTAAATATTCAAGTTGAATAAACATTCAAATGCAGTAATTCATCCAAACAGATGTTAAAATAGTTTAGACTATATTTTTTAATGAGTTAACCTTTTAGGGTGATAGCATAATCAATTTTTCAAAGCCATAGGATGATGTTTTTGATATATATACATATATATTACTTTTACTTCAAAGTGAATACCCTTTTTAGAGGGTTTAATAATTTGTCTATTATCATTAGCTCACACTACAAACATATTGTGCTATAAACAGTGTACTTGTTATGTTTTTATTTGTATAAGATAATAGAAAATTAAAAACTAATAAGTTGCACACGAATGGTAATTCCATACCAGACTCTATAATAAGGTGTAGAGTTTAAATCCCGTATCCCCAAATTCCAAAAAAGAAAAGATAGGGATAAAATTGGTCCCTATCCCGTATCCCCAAATTCCAAAACAGCCAGGCCATCCATATGGATAAAATTTCAAGAGTGAATTGGTACCTATTCCCACATTTGAAGGAGTTTGTCTAACATCATGTCAAGAAAATTGTGTGCATCAACAATATGTAAAAAGTCATCCAAAATCACACAGTAGAAAGCCTGTGCTGAAGAACTTTCAGAGCTACGTATTAAATATAAACAGAAGCAAAATTACCTAAACCGATTAAGATGGCTCAACATCCAATTGCAAAAGCATTAAAGCTTGTTACCCTACTTGGGGAGTATTCGCCCTAAATATGAATACCTGGCAAGAAAATACATGTAAATAAAACCAGATAAGATTAATTAATTAACCTGTCAAAGTGTATTTAGAGATAAAGATTTATGGACTTGAAAAGAAACAATAACTCCAAATCTAATGCAAATGAAGTTTTTTAAGTCACGTTGTTTTATTCACCTTGAATGCGGAAGGGCGGATTAATTGAAAAATTAATGCATCCCCATCCCCAAGTTTATGAGCGACAGAAAATGCCATCCACCCGCCGCTCAGTCCGGTCTTCCGGGCCAAGTATATGGTTTGATATTCCTCACCCTCTTCATCTATCAATGTCATAACCCCATCTTGCCTTGAAAGGTTCGTTTTACAGAAGTAAACCGGAAGGCCCTGTTTTACTCAAAGTAATTATAATTAGTCTCACCGAAACCACGCCAAAATTAACCCGATAACAAACAACACAATTAAAAGTGTGCGACTTCTAAGAAAAACACGTTTCCCGGACCACCTTCAAGTTCTTGATTTAAATGCACTTCTAAAATGGGTGTTGTATAAGTTAAGAACAATCAGTACGGCCTTTTTGCAAAAACATCATTTTCAGATATTCTATATTTAAAGTTTTAAACAACTTATCAAACTCGAGTCCTATTTTAAAAAATTACCTAATCCAATTCGACATTCTTGAGATAGCTTTTCTATATGTGTGTGTGTGTGTGTGTGTGTGTGTGTATTGAAGTAAAAAGTGTGGATAGGAATGACTAGCCGTAGCTACTTCTCAGATATAACTAAAAGGTACCACACACTGAGAAATGGCCGCATTGAGTCATAGCTACTTGCTTCAAGAGACAAAACGCGTTACCTTAGCTCCGCAAAGGGCTAATGAAATAGTCCTAAACGTTTCTTTAGTGGTAGTTTTTGCGTACGCACGAGTCATGACAAACCCATATGGGCCATGACACACAATCAGGCAATTATTTGCCCTCCCTATCTAGCTATCTCAAAGGGCAATGAAGGACAAGCAAGCACACACAAATTATTGAATGTCAACAAAACAAAAAACACGCATGTCATCACAAGACGCTCTAACCCACCCAACCCAAGACATCGTCAAACTCATTATCACCAAATATCATTCAAGCAAAAAAGACGAAACACAGTTGGGGAAAAAAAAGTTTCAACGTTGTCAGCAGCACAAGAGAACAAAAAGTTGCATACCAGCCAGAAACCACCGCTCACATGGGATGGGAGCATTGATTTAATAAAGTAGGGATATTCAGGTTCCAAACCAGACACTTCTTTCTCTGCTCTCTCCATTGCTTCGGCCCTGGCTTCATCCGTCGCATATACCCGGTTCGACAAATCCCTGTGCCTTGTTATCCTACAAAATTAATATACCGAAAAAATATAAGAAAAAGAAGAAATAAAAATTAAACTTTTTTTTCTTTTAATGTTAAGCAAATCAACCTTCTAGGTATCACCACACGATCAAATACGACCTGCAATAAGTAAAACAAATTTTCCAGTGATCATTATCATTGTCGATGTCATTTTATGAGAACGGAGAATCGAAGGAGTGGGAAAAGATTTGGGACTCACTTCCTTGTAAATGGGGGCGGGCTTGTTGGCGACACGACCGGACCTCCTGACAATGACCACCTGTTTTTCAGGAGTACGAGGTTTCTTCGAGCTTTTGATCTGTGGGAAATGTTGGAAAAGAAGACGAAGAAGAATGAAAGTGAGTTCTTTTTTAATGTTGTAATAGAGAGAAAAGGGGATTTTTTTTTTTTTTCATTTTTATGGGGAAGAAAGAAAGCCGTTGTTATAGGTTTTACAGAGGAGGGTTTGGAAGGGGAGGAGTTTCGAAGAGCTTGAGCGAGCTTCGGGAGATTTAGGGCTTCCAATCGCTTCTTGTTTTCCTCCAATCTCTTCAGACGGATTTCCTCGTACGATGATGCCTTGCGCTTAGCCATTACAGTTTCTTCTTTTTCTTTTTTCGTTTTCTTGTGAACCAAACAGAAAAAGAACGAAAAAAAAATGGGATTAAAGAGGGACAAAAGAAGGGGCTCAAATTTCAAACACCGGACTAGTCGACCGTTAGGTTCCCACTTTAATGGTGTAGTCGTCTCAGTGACGGAATGTGATTGGCTTCTACCGCCAATTTTCAAAATCTTTTCTTTTTCCTAAAAAACTGTCTTTTATTTTACTTTTGCAAAAATGTCTTTTTCAATAAAGAGAACTGCCTTTCTAGCTTGGCATATGTGTATTATAAGGAGGAAAAAAAAAAAAAGGGGACTTCTGCCATGAGGTAAAGTGGGGTAAAAGCGTTATCAACCTTCATATCAGATTGATCGGCTCGGATAAAGAAGTTGTACCAAAGTTACTATAGAATATTTACACATGATTACTCTTAAAAAACAAAAAAGAGGGAAATGAAACGTATGCTCATCTTCTTCCACTCTCAATCTCTCCTCTGCAACAAATTTCCAAAGTTCTTACAAAACTAAGACATGTTTGACACACCAGTTTAGTTTAAATTAAATTGTATTTTTTTTATCATGTTTTTTATCTTTTCCCCAAAAGTTTTTTGTCTTTTCTGAAAAAATCAACAAAATTTACTATGCGAACTTAAAAATCTCAACTCAACTCAAACTGAACTTGTGCACCAAACGGACCCTAAATAGTCTCTCAAGCTTCTGCAACAAATTGTGACTCGTCCCCTTTTCCGTCGAGACCACATTGGTCACCTCCCATTCCCCTCCTGCTAATTTTTTTTTTAATTCTTCTTTTTCATATCTGCAACTTTTGAAGGTATGTAAATGTTTTTAGTTATTATCTTTTTTTCTTTTTCTTTTTCTTTTTTTTTTTCAGATCATTGCTTAGAGGAGAGTGCGACTTCCATTGATTCTCTGTTGATTTGGACTGTCCCTTTCGTTTGAATCTACAACAAATATCTGGGTTTTTAGTTCGGCTTGGCTGCAGATCTGAGGTCGGGGTTTGAGCAAAGACAGAGGTGGGATCTACGACGACTTTAGGCGATCGAGTGGAGATCCAGGCGAGCAAGAGGAGATCGGCGAGGTGGGTCTTGCGGTGGCCATGGATTGTGATTCTTGGGCTTCTCTCTTTGAAATTTGATTGTGGTTAAGGACAATGACTGATTTTTTTTTTTGGATTAATTTTTGCTGATAAAGGGACGAATGTTGAAGTTCATGGTAGAAATATGAGTTTTCACTTTCAGTCTTTTACTCAATATTTTCTGATAAGATTGCTTTAATTAAAAAAAAAAAATCCAATGTCAGAGATGAAGCTAATGCTCTGATTCATGATATTTTCTAACAAATAAAAAAGAAAAAGAAAAGAGTAATTGACTTAAATAATCCTTGAACTTTATAAGAGGTGACATTTTGGTCTCTATTTTTTTTTTTTTTTACCGTGCTGACCTAAACTCTCTAAACAGGTGACGGTTTGGTCATTTTCGTCTAGTTCCGTTAAAAAACTCTCGAAATCAGTCACGTGAAAAGCACATTTTGTGTTTTTTGAAGGAATATATCCCTAAAAAGATGAAAATATCCTTATTCATATCAATTAAAAAAATTAAAAAAAAAAAAAAAAAAAAAAAAAGAGAGAAACCTCTCTCTCTCTCCCCCCCTTCCCTTCCCCTCCCTCTCTCTCTCCCACAGGTCCGACGTTGGCACCGGACGGTGGCCGTCTCTCTTTCCCTCCCCCTTAGATTCGACGTCGGAGATCGAGAGACCATCTCTCTCTCTTGCCTTTCCCTCCCTCCCCCCAAATAGATCCGACGCCAAACCCACCACCCCCCCTAGATCTGACGTCGGAGACCGAGAAACCGTCTCTCTCTCGCCTTTCCCTCCGCTCCCTCCCCCCCCCCCCCCAAAGATCCAACATCAGATGTCGAAGACCACCCTCGTATTCTTTATCGCCGGGACCCCGCCTTTGCCAACGAGCACAAACGCCCCCCTCCCCCCACACAACCCAGATCTAAGTTTGCTAGGAGCGCGAACACCGACGAGCTCAGAATGCCGTGTGGGGGGGGGGGGGGACCCGGATCTGGGTTGTGTGGGGCGAAGGGGGGCGTTTGCGCTCATCGACGAAGGCAGGGGACTGACGACAGAGAAGATGAGGGTGGTCTCCGGCGTCGGATCAGAGGGGGGGGTTCTGCGTCGAATTTGTTAGGGGGGTAGGGGAGGGAAAGGCGAGAAAGACAAATGGTCTCTTGGTCTCCAGTGTCGGATCTGGGGGGGAGGAAAGGAGATATGGCCGGCGTCCAGCGCCGGCGTTGGACCTGTGGGAGAGAGAGAGGGAGGGGAAGGGAGGGGAGAGAGAGAGAGAAAGGTTCTTTATATTTTATTTATTTATTTTTTAATTGATATGAATAAGGGTATTTTCATCTTTTTTATAGGTATTTTCCTTCAAAAAACACAAAACGTGCTTCTCACGTGACCATTCCGTGAGTTTTTTAAAGGAACCAGACGGAAATGACTAAACCGTCACCTTTTTAGAAAGTTTAGGGTCAGTACGGCGAAAAAAAATAGAGACCAAAGTGTCATCTCTAAGTTTGCTAGGAGCGCGAACACCGACGAGCTCAGAATGCCGTGTGGGGGGGGGGGGACCCGGATCTGGGTTGTGTGGGGCGAAGGGGGGCGTTTGCGCTCATCGACGAAGGCGGGGGACCCGACGACGGAGAAGATGAGGGTGGCCTCCGACGTCGGATCGGCGTCGAATTTGTTAGGGGGGTAGGGGAGGGAAAGGCGAGAGAGACAAACGGTCTCTTGGTCTCCAGCGTCGGATCTGGGGGGGAGGAAAGGAGATATGGCCGGCGTCCAGCGTCGGAGTTGAACCTGTGGGAGAGAGAGAGGGAGGGGAAGGGAGGGGAGAGAGAGAGAAAGGTTCTTTATCTTTTATTTATTTATTTTTTAATTGATATGAATAAGGGTATTTTCATCTTTTTTATAGGTATTTTCCTTCAAAAAACATAAAACGTGCTTCTCACGTGACCATTCCGTAAGTTTTTTAAAGGAACCAGACGGAAATGACTAAACTGTCACCTTTTTAGAAAGTTTAGGGTCAGTACGGTAAAAAAAAAATAGGGATCAAAGTGTCATCTTTTAAAGAATTCAAGGACCCTTTAGGCCAATTACCCAAAAGAAAAAGACTTCTATCTTCCAACTCTCCTTATTCAGATACAATCACGTGCACACTATCCTATTTTACCTCCCTCATGCGCCCTCATTCTAATCCACTCTTTCCTAGCCGTTCAATCTTACCCTATTTATAGAGTAAAATTTTTTATATCATTGTAGAATCCCAAGGAAAAAAAAAAAGAAAAAACTTTTGTACGATTGATGAAGATTCTGCTCTATTAGCATTTTTAGTTTTAGGCATAGTATAACTATTTTGTTTTTTTGTTTTTTTGTTTTTTTTCATTTAACAAGTTAATAATTATCTCTATCAAATTCAAAAAATCCTTAATTAATTTTAGTGTCAAGGACTGAAATTATCACACACAAAAAAAAAAAAAAGCAAAATTCAAAAAGTAAAATATCTAAATTAAAAATTCAGAAAATAAAGGAAACGATTCTCATAATTCTCATGATTCAAAAAACAAATTCTCATAATAATAATAAAAAAAAAAAAAAAAAAAAAAAAAAAAGGAACCCGCTTAGAATTTTATAGAGCATGGTATATCATTTTACAACTGTTTGTATCAATATATTTCATGCAGAGAAGGACATTAGTCTTGATTTATTCATTTGTGTTCATGATATCAATACAATTATCACCAGCTGTTCTAGTAATAGTAGAGTAAAACATGGTCCTGAGGAGCGACAAGGATGCACTAAGCAAAGGCTTTTCTCATCAGTATCTTATCAATCCCAAGTTCTTTAGCCAGGGTAGGACCTCTTCTAGTCCTTCTTTCAAGCTTCTGGGCTTATAATCCAGCTCTACTTTGGCCTTCTCACATGAATATGCCCACTGGTGTCTTAAAACATAAACCGTCTGCTCCGACATTGACCCGAAAGAAAATTGTAAGCCAATAGCACATCAACAAAAGAAACAAAACATTAGAAATAAACTCAATATTGACTAAACTTTGCTAGGTAATTCTCAAAATATTGGGCCATGTAAAAGATCAAAACACAGTTGCAAAAACAAGAAAGCATACCGGAGGGCTGATCAGAGGTAACGTTCCTACAATCCGCGAGAAAAAAACTGATACCCATCCATACGCCTCAATCAACCAGAGGGGGATGCTAAATCCAGGCCTCTTTGTTTCAGTGATGATGGCGGCTATATCAAAAACATGCTTGAATGAGGCATTTTCCCCGGTTAGTAGATATCTCTCACCTATTCGACCTTTGTTCATTGCTGCAATGTGCCCTTCTACTACATCATCGACATGGCAAAATGAATACTTATCATATCCACTTCCTATATAACCTGGTAGCCGCCCATTAAACCGTTCGATAATCTGTAAGGAAGGGAAACAAAATCCTTTAATCTAATACTAGGACAATTTGTAGTCATGGATCATTTGGGTTAATCGAACTTCTCACTCAGAAAAAGTATTGAAAGATAATTCAGTTCAAGATGGACGCTAAACCAGCTATGTGTGTCCCTTCATAGTAATAACTGGTAATACAATGAATTGAAGAGAACAACTTATGTCTTAATGATATTGATAAGACACATAAAGCTAATGATATTTTTTCGTAGATTGTACTTCCTCATAAGAATATAAATAAGACAGATATTCTGACTAAACGAATTGTACGTAGAGATATAGTTTTTTCGCACGTTGTACTACCTCATAAGAACATAAATAAGGCAGATATTCTATAATTGTTCGATTTTCTGCAATTTTTTTCCATTCCTAAGAGTATGCGTCTCCATCAAGACCAAGGATATATAACACAAAAAGAAATCAATTCACCAGCCTCACTAGTCTTGTCTATTCACAAATTTGGTTATCACGTTTAATTAAGAATATCTAAGACCTAAAAAGCAATAACAAATGAAGAACAGAAGCAAATACTACCATGCGAGCAACTATATTCCCCGCTGTGACCTTGCCAGGGCCGTAGATAACTCCGGGATAAACCGCCACCACCGGCAACCCCTCCGCCGCAGCTCGTAATGCAATCTTATCCGCAGCAGCCTTCGATCTCTCGTATTCTGTGCAGAAAAACTTCTCTTCATGGACCTGAAAAAACAAAAAGCAAATAAATTCATCAATATATATTTTTTTTCCAATTTCCACAAAAGAAGAAAGCAGAGGTGTAACCAAAGGTTAATTTGTACTTGAGTCTCGTCGGCGACGAAGCCATCGGTGGGTCCGAGGGCGAAAAACGACGACGTATAGACGATCTTCTCTATCGTCTCCGTCTCTCTAACCGCTCGCAACACGTTCTCTAATCCTTTTACATTGACCTAAGTTATTTCCGAGCAAAAGATTAAAAAAAAAAAAAAAAAAAAAACCAGAAATCGAAGTCAAGATGAAATTTTTTTTAATTATTTTTTTCGAGGAATTAGTGAGAGAGAAAGAAGGCGAGGGTTACAGAGAAGAACTTGGAAGAGTCGGGAAGCCAGGGCTCGACAAGGGCGGCGGCGTGGAAGACGGCGTGGCAGCCGGAGAAGGCGGGTGGGAGAGACGAGTAATCGGTGACATCTCCATAGACGATCTCTACGGTGGCCCCGTCCGATCCGACGGCGGAGCGTGGAGGCAAGAAGGAGAGGTCGCTGGTGGGCCGAACCAAAGCGCGAACCGAGTGTCCGCTTCGCAGTAGGGCGTGGCAGAGCCTACCCCCCAAGTAACCTGACGCGCCGGTTACCAGTATCTTCTTCATTTTCTCTCTGTCTCCGTAGTATTGTGATTCGATTCAAGCACAAGTTCTTATTAGTTTGCTATTTTGGAAGTTTGAACACCTTTAGAACCCATCTGCAATGATTAGGTCAGCGTGTTTCACAGTTCAGACCTCTCTCAAGGTGATTAAGATCCCGTTTATTTCGGGAAAATCAAATCTATATCTATATCCATATGGAAGAATTGTATGGAAATGGAATTGTATAAACTCATAAAGTAAGTCAATGCTAGCTTACCCTATTTTTTGTTCAAAATTAAAAATTAAAAATTAAAAAAGAAACATTTTCAACTTGATAAAATTTTGACCCCTAAATGGATCAAAACCCATGAAGGCATCAGGGCAGCAATAAATTTTGATTCGACTTGTATACAATTATACAAATTATATGGTTAGTTGGAACTTTTTAGTCAAAGGGCCTTAACAATAACAGGATGACTAAAAACATCAGCTTTACCTCGCATTTAACCTTATTTCATAAAGTTTCATGGCATATAACGAATTGATACACCCCGGGAGTTGAGAAGTATTTTGTCACATTTACATTATCCTCTTATTCTCAATACAACAACGATCGGCAACCCCACCCAAAAAAAAAAAGAAAAAAAAAAAAGTTACTCTAAACTCCTTCAATGAAGTCACTGTACATTTCATGTCAGACATGGAAGTCATTGGCACAATCCAACCCATTTCTCCATTTCACCCTTATTGCTGAGAAAACAAGGTTTCCGCATCTCTCTCTTTCAAGGTTATAAGCCACATAGATTCATACAAAAACAAAAAAAAACAAAAAACAAAAAAAAAAAGGTCTCCACCAAGCTCTTTCTCGTCAGTCGTTTTAGTCTATAATCTGGAGCGACGTATGCATTTGATGGGATTAAAATGGGTGTGCCTCCTCGTAGAAGCATATGGACGCCTACTTAAGGAATCCGATGCCTTGATATCCCAACCTTCGACGTTCTTGGGTACGCAGACATCGAACAGGATCTGGCCAAGAATGCCATAAGCGTTAATGCTTGGTGGATTCGGGAGGTGGATTAGACCTTCTCTTTGTTGGTCTTGTATGGACCCGACATCTCTGCCTTCATAATACTGCATTGAGCTGGGCAAGAAGTCATCGCTTGGCGCTAGAGTAATCCCCTGGAAGCCATTTGAGCTCGCTACAGCTTTTCTGAGTGTCTGAATTGGCTCAATTATCTCCTCGTGTGTTGTTTCTAGACCACAGGGTCTTTCTCCTTCAAGTTGTCGTGTTCTTTGAGAATAAATTCCTGCTGCTTTACCAAGGAGCTCTGTCACTGCAGCCTCGTAGTCGATTCGGTAATGCCTATAGTGGCCTGTAACAATTTAAAGCAAGTTAATAAAAAGACGAAATAAAACTTGATTATGAAAACTTGGTAGTCATATTTATATTCAGAGAACTTTTGGAAAACTTGTAAAATTGTCTTCAAGCAAGACCTGGACATGTCCCGATGGCCTAAAACAAGTGAAGTAAAAAGAATTTTCACCAATTTAAATAGTCCAAGAAACAATTGAGGAAAGGAGCATACCTACGTGAGGAGAGCCATTCCATTTTACCAATTTAACATCGGCACCAAGTTCTTGTAGCCGCTGAACAAAATTGCAGATAATTTGGTAGGGAGCAAGATCATCGTTTTCCGAGCATAAAATAAGATATGGGGCCTTCATGCCCTGCACAAAGTTGTAGTGGACAACAGAAAGGTTAAGAGAAGTGCGACTATTGAGGAACAGTACAAAATAATACGATAATGGAAAAGGGAAAACATTACAAAAGCACAATTAATGAAGAGCAAGGGATATGTACTTAGTTACTTACAACGGAAGCATAAAGAGTCTGCCAATACTCAGCACGCTGTTGTTCAAACCTGTTGAGGAAAAGGGCATCAAGGCTAGATGCTATGCCATGAGCTAACCAAGATACAATTCTTGGTGATTGGGACATTTTCATGACACTTGGGTGAAGAATAAATTTGGTTCCCAAATCACTGGTGAAATCTACCGGACTTGAATCATAGATGTAGCCACAAACACAATCCTTAACCAGCCGGCAATCATCCTTCATCCAAAAACAAGAGTAAGAGGTGAGAAGATCAGATAACTGATTAATGATTATTACCAATATGCAATAGTTCAACGTCTAAAATAGACCAGCCAAATGAGATATCCATATCAGACCCAGATAATATTTAACGTTATACAACTTTTTGGAAAGTAAACGTTGAACACATTACATAATTATTAACTGAATTTGAAGAGAAAACGCATACCGGATTGAGTTGTGTTTCACAATACCCCTCAATTATCTGCCAAAGAAGAAATGCAGTTATTTAAAATGTTTTGAATCACTATATGCTACATAACCCCAAACAATAAGAATCCTTAAACATCGAACTACACTCAGAATTTGAACCCGCCATCACTTGAAGTAGTTTACCTGAAGAACCTTGAACATACATGCTTTAGGACCGCCAGAAAACGATGCAAAGACTACTGGGCATGCCTTGATTTTCAACTCCTACAAAGAATATCAAAATAACACATTTCTTATAAGCTCATGTAACATATCAAATCTCAAAAAAACTCAGACGGTTCAGTTTAACATGATCAAATCTAGTAGGAGTCCGTTCACTGTTAGTTACAGAACCATAATTTTTTTTTCTTTTTTTTTTAACTGACCTCAACAAGCTCATTTAAAAGATCAGTTGCCAGTGCCGTTGCCTTCTCAGGAAAGAACCTGTGCATATGACGGATATCAAAATCGAGTCGAACATCAGAATTATTTTAAACTGCCTCGTTTCATCTTAAAGGAAGAAACGCTAATCAGCTGAAAGAATAACAGCCACCATTAAGATTCAGCATTCTTAATCGCCTGATTCTAATCCATTTTTATAAAGCTCTTCTTGCAGTTATTCTTAAAACATTTAAGATTGACCCTTTCCAAGCCAAACCAAATCATCGTTAAGACATCATGTTTGACAACAATACTCGGATTAAAAAGCCCGTGATTGACCCATAAACCGATCGGGAAAACGCAATTTAGCTCCAAAGTCACGCCAAAAGAAACCCAGAAAAGCTTTAAACAGAGATTAGTCGAGAAAGATAAGGAAATCTTGCGGAGAAAATAGCAAAAAATAAAAAAGTAAAAATAAATAAAAAACAAACAAACAAAATCGGAACTGACATGTTGAGAAATTGAGAGTGGCAAACGAGGGAATTCCAGCCGAGAGAAGAGTAGAGCTGAACATAGCTATTCAAGTGCCTCTCTTGGCTCGACATCCATGCGAACGCCACCACGATTCCTTCAACTTTCCCTCCTCCTCCTCCTCCAGTGCCTCCTCGCTCCTTTCTTCCCCAATAATATCTTCCCCCGAACCCCCACATCTCCTTCTTCCCCAAATTTATTTTCCCGATTAATTCCCAACAATATTTTGCCCAATTATACGCCGCAAAACAAAAACAAACGGCAAAAATCAACTCAGAAGAACACGATTTAGCCGAAGAAGTCTTCGGAGTCTGCGGAAAGTGGACAATTTATGGACTAAACCGATGGAGATGGTGGAAAGAGAGAGAGAGCAATGGGGGCAGAGATATTAGCTCCGAATTTTTGTTGTCTTTTTTGTTTGATTTTTGCAGTCTTTTTTTTTTCTCTGTTTTTATTCAGGATATGGGGAGTGCCGGAGTGGTCATCTTCCAGTTTTGGATTGTCTGCGATCAAGTCGACCCTGATATCATGTTTCCAACCTTTTTCAGCCTTAACAAGGGTGCCACGTCCTGTCACACCATCGTTAAAGTACTAAAATACCACCACGATGAGTTTATGTTTTATTAAGTTACTTAGTTTAACTCTAATCAAACTATATTTTTTCATATTAATTTTTAATTTTTTTTAAAAAAATAAAAAAAAATTTATAATTAATTTTTAAAAAATTAATCAATTTCAATTTAAAAATTTCTTTTTCAACTAACTTATTAAACGGAGATTAAGTTCATCATAACAGACTTTTTTTTATAGTCGTGTCCCTATGCTATTGGCTGTATTTTATAGCCAACTACAGCACACGGTACGTCGAGAAACATGCGAGTCAAGCCCAATAAAATAATTTTTGATGCACTGGATGTGATGCGGCCGCTCTGCAAACCTGCTCTTTTACCGTTGTCCTACTATATCTTTCTTTTTTTTTTTTTTTAATAAATGTAACAAAATAGTGTTCTAGCTGTCATAATTTGACAATGTGAACCAGCTCTACATGAACAAATAAAAGTGCTCTTTTGAAATCTTTATTTGGTCCTATGTCATCAAATTTTCAAAGCACGATTTTCATCCCGCTAATAAAGAAAAATGATTTTCAGCTTACCGTGTTACCAAAAAGTTAAATTAAAAAGCCATGTAAATTGTGTGGTTGATTTCAGATTTATTTTTTTTGTTTTAGGCAAATCATCAAGGTTTGTTTACTAATAACATCATAATCACGGCACAGCTGATGATTATTTTTCTACGCCCTTACAATTGCGTAGACGCTTAAAACACATGTCATGTTGAATTAGGCACTAATAATGCAAGAAGATATGGAAATGTTAATTAGTTCTTTTCAGAAATTATTATTTAACAGTCTAAGAACAACATGGATATGCTTTTCCAGGAAAGCAAATAGGAAACGAGTACACGACTTGACCTTCGACCCACCTCACATCTTATCCAGAAATTAAGAATATTGAACAGTAACGGATATACCTCACGCACCCAAATCAGATGCCACCGACATTTTTCTTTCTCTCTTTCTTTTTTTAAAATTCTAAAATATCACTGATAAAATATAATTTTAAACTGTTAGATCGTGACAGAATTATATTAAATTTTGAGAAGTAGGATAGTTACCCATCATAGATTTTTCTTTTTGGTTCTTTTTATTTTTTATTTTCTCTCTTACCGGGTCGGTGACCGGAAACAGGAATGTCAGTTTCAAACAATTTCATCCTTTCCAAGGGGTGAGTGGAATCAAGAGAATACACAGGGCGTAAATCACTACTAACTAATCTCCAGCAAAAGTTTTCCGAGTGCTTCAGCTGTGAGAGGGATATACAAACAATCCTGCCCATCAGTATGCCTTCTGGTCTTGACCAGCTCGTGATCTTTGAATTCCGTCAAATGGGAGTTGAGCGTAACCTGGTTGCTCGCCAGAAACCGCTCTCGACAGATGGTGTACAAATTATCAAATGGCATTCCTGTAAGCAAAATATGTGTCATTGTAAGTTCTAATGCAGGAAAATAAGACCGACATAATGTGAAATGAACTTTAAGAAGATGTTCCAGAAGAGGCATAGATACTCTACCTTCTTCATCAGGATGAGACAGTTGATATTCTGCAAGAACTCTGAAAACACTCTGTGCATTTGGCGTCAAACTCTGTAAAACCAGTACTGCAGTTTTCGCGCTTTGGCTGGTATTGCCGTTTGCGAGAATCAAAGGAAAGAATGTCCCTTCAACCTTGTATGCTGCGAAAGTAGGAACATGATACCAGCACCAATTGAACTGTGTGTGAACCATCTTCTTGTCCCACACTAACAACATACGGAAGAGAGCCTTATCAGATGCAAAATCATTATCAGTAAATGCTATTCCGCAAAGTTGATCCATGGTTGCATTCCTTTCAAGTAGACATATATATGCTTTATTCAGCCCCCAATAATAGGGCTTCACTTGCAAGCAGAAATAGTATGCTAAAATTACCAAACAATTTCCTATTACAAATACACAATAACCAACAACTAGTGACGGTTTTAAACTGAACAGAAGCAAGGTAACAGGTGGGCAAACGATAATATCTTTGCAGCTAGCATAAATATTTTGTAGGATATGATTTAGATGGTGGACTTACAAAGAGGTGTGTTCACATGGTCAATGGAGGCAACAATACGAATATGGGAACAAGAAGCTAAGCGCGAAAGAATCTGTTGAGTTTCGGAGTCTCTTAACCCAGGCCCATCGATGTTGTGAATAACAATGCATATAAGACAATCATTCTCCTCCCCCTGTGGTCCATCCAAAAATGCAATAAGATCGTCCACGGATTTAGAATTAAAAGGCTGTTGCCCTTTCGGCCAGTTCCCTGAAGTATTCCTCCGTTTGTTCTTCAACTGATCAGAAAGAATTTCAGCCAAGGCTACCAAGACCTACAGTTAAAGCAGCAGACGGATGTTAACAAATAGCAAAGAGCAAAATAACAATACATTGATTTGGAATTTATGCTGCACCTGTTTTATATTTATTGATTGGAGATAGCCGTTGATTACAACCACCGAATATTCCGTCAATGTCGTTGAAGCAAAATCTTCAATCAAGGCTTTCTTAGATCCAAATCCATACATCAGAAGGCCAAACCCACACCTAGCACATTAAAACCCCAACAAATGTATGTGTGTGTGTGTGTGTGTGTGTGTGTATATGTATTAGATTATCATATAGGGGACGTGAATCATGTGATAGCATAATCAACTCGCTAAGATCTATTTAAGTAAACACGCTGGTGATGAATGGAGGTTGCTAATTGCTTTTGATCCAAGCTGTAATAGAGCATTTTGTACATCTAATTTTAAGCAAATTACTTTACATTTCAAGCAGAAAAACCTCCAAAATGAGATAATTTTAGAATTCAAAACAGCCAAACAGACTTTGATAAGCTTAAATGAGTCCAAACACCTGGTATGCTGAGAAAATTGCCTAGTTTTCTGGGGAAAACTCGAAAGAAAAAAAAGGGAAATTTTTTGAAGACTGAATCAGAGAAAAGTGGCAGACCTGAGCTCGAAAACCCATTTCGGATACAGACTTGCATAACTGTTCATCAGTTCCCGTACCTCTTTCTCGTGTTTGGGATCAATGTTAGCCGCTGCCGCTCTCAGCTCCTGCACATGTAATTCTCTAAATTGTCTTTCTTTTCTCTCGAAGAAAAAAGCCATTGTCGGAGGGCAAAGCTGAGGCTTGGAAGGTCAGCGATTACCTGTTCGTCAACGAGATCGATGTCGGAGAGCTTGTGAGTGGATTTCTTGCCGGAGCCGCCCAACTCCTTTGCCAGAAAGTAGTTTCTCGAGAATCCGAACTCTTCGTCATCGCCTTCGGCCATATCCATGGCTGCAGTTCTTGACTGATCGGAGAAACTGAAACCCTAGATCGGAAATTTTTTTTTTTTTTAAAAAGATGGAGAATAGGGGCGGGAAAAGTTGAGCGAGGTGAGCAAGGTTTTCCTCGTTTTTGGAGGGAACGGGAATTGGGGAATAGCAATGGGGCCTATTCTCAACATGGATCGGATTTTGAACAACCCTTTCCTGTTGGATCGAATCGGGTTTGGGGAAACCCGGATCTCCATCATTTCGTGAATCTATTGTGGATCAATTTGTAAAAATAAAAAAATAAAGTGGATGTTTTTTTTGAACTCATGGGTAGGGAATTTGAACTCCACACCTTTAGACGGAATCCTGTGATATTACCATTAGATTATACTTACAACCACATATAAAGTGAATGTTTGGTAAACCAACTTCAATAAAAAAAATTTAACTCAGTTTTGTCTTTTTTTTTAGTGGTTAATAAAATTTTTAACTAGTTTTTAAAAAGATAAACTGACTTCAAACCCAAATATTTCAACTCCAACCTATCAATCAAAGGCATGCAAAAATTATTGTCATATTGTTTGTGCCTCTGTTTGTGTGTGTGTGTGTGTGTTTTTTTTTTTTTTTTCTAAATAGAAGTTGTCATTAAAAGGAAAAAAAAATCTCATATGTTAATAGTTTTTATTTAGATGAAGGTGAATCTTTCAATTAAATAAGCAACTAGTGAATGGATGTCGTGATAACATATAATAAATATTTATTGTTAATTTCACATATAAATTCATCATAAAGTATGTGGTGTCAATCTCTCATTCCGAATTTAAAAGAAAAAATAACTAAAATGTCCTATTAAATTCTCTATACAATTAATATATCTTAACTTTTTAAATAAAAAACAATAAACTAGATATATTTAACAATAACAATCTAACTTTATTTGGCATTTAAGTTTAACTCCAACTAAATCATATTTTTCCATCTTAATTTTTGTTTTGTTTTTTTTAAGTTAATAAAATTTATAACTAGTTTTTTAAAGTCAACCAACTCTAATTTAAAAATTTTATCTTCAATCGGCGAACTAAACGCAAGCTAAATTAATTATAATTATAGTTTGAATGATGGTATACGTTATAACTCAATATGTTAGAGATTTAAATTAAAATCTGTTGCCTAAAGCTTGCCTTCCTTTCAAATGTTCCTTCTCCAACCCATCACCTGGACTGTTGTCCTACAACAATAATATAAGAAAGATTAACAAAAATAATAATAGCGATAATAATGTATATTCACCAAAAAAAAAAAACACAAATATATATATTCTTTTTTTTTTTTTTTTTGTGGAAAGAAAAAAGTTGTGGTTTACATAAACCGACATGGCTTTATGTCATTGTCGTTATTTAAATAAAAACACACCCCGTGATTGTCTTCCAAATTTGTTATCATTCATATGAAAACGACCCGTCGTTTTTATGTTTTACTGTATAAGTTCATTGCCTATTTATTTGTCTGCTCGGTTTGAAGTTTAAAAACGACGTCGTTTTCCTCAAACATGTAAAATTTAATTTCTCAAATCATGTTTCATTTTAAAAAAATATTATGTTTTTTAAAGAATGAAACTACATGTTGATTTCGAGCTTTAAAAAATTTCATAATAACTTGTCGATTTCGCGAGTTGGCGTGGTTAATGTATTGTGATGTGTGGTCTGTTGTTCTTAGAAACCAAAACGACTCGTAGTCTTCAAATTTTGATGTGGTTTGTTGTCATTTTATTTGTATGAATTGCAAAACTGCATGTCGTTTTTTCCAAATATTTGCCATCACTTGAAAAAAAATTAGAAAAAAAAAAAAACCGATGTGCTGTCGTTTTATCCTAAAACAACATGTACTGTGCAGAACAAGTGCCAACTGGAACAAGAGATATTTTGCTCTTGATTATGCGCCATTTCACTAGATAGACGTGTCGTAGTCGTAGTCGTAGTATCCTGAAACTACATGTCATGCACAATGAATGCGCTTAGAAATTCATTGTCGTTTGTTATAAGTAATGTCGTTATCGTTTCATCCCAAACCACGTGACAGGCATTGGGCTTCTTTTTATATGGAGAGTTTTTTTTCTCTTTCAAAAATATATAAACAAATAAATATAAGCAAGTAACGGCTTCATGAAATAATTAAAGTAAATAACAAGTTTTTAAAATATTTAGAATAAAAAAATAAAAAAAATGTCGTGTAAATGATATATTTACGTCTTACTTAATAAATTTACTATTTATTAGTTTAATATTTACGAAGTAAATTTTTCATTTACTTATTGCATCAAATATTTTAAGAAATTGTTAATTATTTCAATTATTTTCGTAAAAATGATGTTTGATAAGTGCATGTGTCATGTGTGTGTTATCTTAAAAAAAATAAAGATAAATTAAAAAAAAGTAGCATGTAAGAATTAAGAACAGATTATTTTATAAGAAATTTGGAATAATTAAATCTAGGCAATTTTGATATTCTTTACTGCAAACTCTTGTCATCTTTACTCAACTCTAGGAGAAGGTTAACCTTTTTGTCATCTTTACTCCAAACTCTTCATCATATCCCCCAACGGCCAACGCCATCTTCGTTGCTGCATCTTCAGGCGATCCAAGGAATGGATAATCTAGGCCGGTGCTATCATGAAAATTTGTCAATTTATGCCTAAAAACAAGGGGACTTAAATTCTTTCCATTTTTTTTTTCCTAAACAAGTATTTGCCATTAAGTTGGTAAAAATAAAATGCCCTTTTTATCTTTGCTAGTAATTATATAATTCTACGTGTGTTTTTATATTACAAGCCTTTTAAATCACAACTTTCCAGAAGCTTTGGGATAGGATTTTGAAAATTGACCAAGTGCCTGGTTCAAAATTATGTTGAGGATTGCAAAATAGGAATTTTATTATGTTTATGCAGTGTTAATGATCCTAGAGCCCAAAAATTACTTATTTGTTTAACTTTTTTGTCATTTAGACTAGCTCAAATGGTTGAACGTGTGAGTGTGTGATTCACAGTTCGAATCTTGAATTGTTCATTTCGTGATAGTAGTAAAATTTGTAACATATATTTATTTAACTTTTTTTTTTTTTTTGGCATTCCTATCAACAAAATTAATTATTCTATACCAATTTACCAAGGGAAAAAAGAAGAAGAATAGTCCAGTACCATTAGAGAACATTTTATAAATTTCACCGTCCTCTCACTATCTGTGTCATCATCAATATTACAAGCAATGTTGTTATTGTCAAAGTGGTTACAAAGCTATTTAAAGCATGCACCTGCATTGACAATATCACGCCCCTTATACATGCTACGCGTGTGTGTGTGTGTGTGTGTATGATAATTTTGGTGCAGCCGGCCTTATCGTAAGGGGGGAAAAAAAGAGGGATACTTTAATGCCGTTTAAAAAATAAAATAGTGTTTCATTAAATAAAGAAATTAAGGAATTGCCTATAACTTTTAAAAGTTAAAACATTTTTAAAACGAAAACCTGAAAATAGTCGGCTTGTGAGATATTTACTTGAGTGATTAGAGATACTTTACAGTTTATTCTCAAGAAGAAAGAGCAAATGTATTTCTGTTATTGTCGAAAGCAAGGGCAATTATAGAGCTAAAACCATAGTTAATGATAAAATAGCAATTTTGCTACGCCCTACTTACTAAAAAGCAATTTCACTACGTGAAGTGTTTAACTTTACGGTTTACTTTTAACCCCAACACGTGCATTAACCACCCAATTAAAAGTAAAAAACACTTCCACGCCATCAGACATTACCCCGATGATAAATGCATTATGATTCGAGCATTGTTGTACGCAAGCATCTATTAAAAATCTTCTACTCATTAAAAAAAAAGTAATAATCCATAGATGATGGGTACAAGTATACGAAACACATATATAATCGGAATTTTAACATGAGATTAAATATTAAAATCAACATTGCTGTAAATCATAGAGTTGATCTTTCAACCAAAAGAAAAAAAAAATTCATAGAGTTTTTTTTAATTTAATTTAATTTTATTGAAAAGCATCTACTTTTCGAATAAAACTACCTAATTTATATATATATATATATATATATATATTACACTTATTAACCTCGAATTTACCGGACTTAAAAATTCATAGAGTTGGTCAAGCGTCCCTCGTGCATCCCATTTGTAAATAAAGAATGAATGAATGAATGAATGAGCAACTGCAACCCAAAGCGCACGTTAGCGCACAGGCCGTGCACCTCAAGGCACAGAGCTCGACCCAACGCCCACCAACAATCACGGCAAACATTATTTATAAAAAAAAGAAAAAAAAGAAAAAAGGGCTATCAAAGCAGGACAAAAAAAAAAAAAAAAAAAAAAGAAAAAAGAAAACCCAGGCAGATCCTCCAAGCAAGCCGCGATAGCTTTTCGATATCATCACAAATCATCATTTAAAAAAAAAAAAAAAGGAAAAAAGAAACCAGAATTTTCCGGTTTCCAATTATAGTAGCTCGAGCTCAGTGCAAATCATCCGGTTTTAGCCTTTAGGTCGTCTCGTAAACCAAAAAGGACACAGAAAAACCCACACCAGAAAGCCACACAAAAAAAAAAAAAAAAAAAAGGCAAAAAAAGAAAGAGAAAAGACCGAAAGGGAATTTTCCGGTGCTGTTTCTCTGGGAAAGGAAAAGGGTTGTTTTGTAACTGGGTGTTTCATTTGGTTGATCTGTCTGGTCGTGGTTTGATCTGACAAAGAGTGGAAGCGAAGAAAACGAGGCCACAGAGAGAGAGAGAGAGAGAGAGAGAGAGAGAGAGAGGAAATCAATGGTGGGATGAGGGTGAGGGAGAGAAGAGGAGAGGGAGATGGCAAGAGGAGAAGGGAGAGAAAGGAAATCATGGGGAGGAGGAGGAGGAGGAGGATATTGCTCTTACAAGAGAACCACTCTCATCCTTTGCCTCATCAATATTCTCGTCGCTCTTTACGTTCTTCGTTCTCTCTACGCCTCTCTCTATATCTACTCTGATACCTATTCACGTCCCGGTATGTGTGTGCATATATATGTTTATATGTACATTTCGAGTTTCTTGATTTCTTCTAGAGATATCTTTGTTTATTTTTCCCCAACTCAACTCAACTCCACTTTCATTTCTGTTTTTTCCCAATTTAGAATATTGAGGCGGGTTTTTTTGGAAGATTTTTGTTCTTTTTCGGTAACCCAGTTGCTATTTTTGGTGAATCGGTGAAAACCCACTTGCAATTTCTTGTTTTATATATGTTATCTAACCAATACATGCCTGTTCGAATAAGAGAAATTTTTTTCTTTAATTTTTATTATTTATTTTATTGCTCTCTGCAGTTGTTAAGTACACCCCAGATCAGACTAGGAAAATGGAAGAATCTAATCGGATTCGAAGAGAAGCCGAACCAGTAGAGCTTGTTAAATTGGTAATTCTTGTTCTTCTGCTGGGGATTAGATCTAGCGTTGATCAAACTTATTTCCATTACACATAGCTTAAGGCATCGCTTCCCTTGTGATTTTCTTTAAATTTGTTTTGTTAAAACTCGTTGTTAAATCGGTAAAACTCGTTGTTGTGGCTAAAAAAGGTAAAGAAACTTGAGAAGGAGCTTTCCGGTGAAGATATGGTGGTTGAACTGCCACAGCATTTGAAGCAGAGTATTACAAACGACATTATTCATAGGTTGCAAACTTTGGGAGACAATCCTAACATTACCGAGCAGAGAGGTGAGAGTGCCTCTTCTCCCGTTTAATCTTCGTATTTGTTTCATTGGGTTGCACTTCGAAGCATTAAAAAGGTTTTGATTGATGTTGCCATCTTTTCCTAGGAACTTTTGAATTTAGTATTGTGAGACTTCTAGAATGCTAGTCTTTCCAAACGGGTGTCAAACACAAATCATCGTATCCTAATTGGATGACATTAGAATATAAACTATTGTCAGTCCTCCGCTGTTTTACATAGTGTCAGAGCAAAAGTTTTACATTCTAACAGATGATAACTATGGTATAGTTTTTTTATTTGATTCTGTTTTTTGAATGGGGTTGGCGTCAATTTGGATTTATGGTTTGGACTGTTAGTGAGCTTTGGTTTGTGAATATCTGTTGTGGAATAGGCAAAGAAAAAGTTATTTATGTCCTAGCGGAGGATAAAGTCCAGGCGAACAAATTTCCTATTCCGTAGAAACCTTTGGCGCCTCAAGGGAAAACCATTTCATAGGTTGTTTAGAAGGTTTATGTTGTGGAACGTATTGCAATGTTCTCCCGAGCAGCGGCCAGCATTGATTTCAGTTCCCTTAGAGAAAATTACCAGCATAAGAAGGCATGTATACTCCTTGAAAATGAATTCTTGTCATGTATACTCCACCACTATTGCAGTTTAGAGATACTGAAATTACGCACTTATGTTAGGGTAAATGTAGGGTTTCATAATTTAGTTTATTTCTTATTGATTTTTATGTTTTTTTTTTTAATGATTTACTTAAGTTTTTTGAGCTAATTCAACATAATAATGAGATACTTAGTTAGCTTTTATTCATCTATAAATTAGCCTTAGACCTAATATTCACGTATTAATGAGACATCTTAATTAGGTTTTATTCATCTATAAATAAACCTAGTGATTGTATTTTCAATCCAGACTATTAATTGTACATAACTTCCTCTTAATCGTTTTTCTTCTCTCTGTAAATTTCTCTTTCCTTCTCTCTACCTACACCCGATAACATATATCTTTGTCATTTCAGCTGTCTCGATCTGATATCGTTGCTGTCCGAGGACTAGTGTGTCAGTGTTTCCATATATTGTATCTAAAACAATACAGAGGCCACTTTCACTCTTAACAGTCGTAATTACCATGAGATTGGTCTTTCCTATTGCTAATTTTTGTTGCGATACTGATGCTATCACCGCTGGTACAAGAAACCGGCACTAATACTAGATTATTATTGTAGTATTGTTGTTTTAACTATCAATCAATTCTAGAGCCAATACTATAAAGTGCTCAGAGAAAGCAATAAGACAATAATTAAGTTCCTTCCATGCAAGGCTCTCTAGTCCAGCTTCCACCATGACTTGTTTGTTGTCCATGCCCCCCCTGCCTCCGACCCCCGACTCAACCCTCCTTCTCCTTATAAAATTTTGTTCCTGACTATGAAAATAAATTCCCATTTTATGATGGTCTCTGAAGCTATGAATGCATTGCCGGGACAATTATAGTTCTGTACCTATCTAGGAAGTATCATCGGTGACTAACTATTTTATTAACCAACATAGCGATGATCTCCCCTAAAAAGAAAAAAAAACATATCGATGATCTAGATAGCTTGCTGATAAATTTTTTTTCTTATTAATTTTTAATAACAGAAGTAGTTGAAAGCTGGCGCATGGAAAAACTAAACAAAACTAAGCACTTGATCCTTGATAGAGGTGCTCTGGATTCAAATATTCCACGTGAGGAAGCAGGTATAGAATTTGTTCCTCAATCCATATCTTACTTTTAAATGTAATTAGTCTGTAGTACCTTATTCCATGAGGACAAGTATTGAAAGCATTGATTTGACGGAAACGTTTTCGTTTTGTATTCTGTTACTCTTGTTTGTAGAGATTCTAGTGAATGCATTGGAGTCAAATTGGGCTGTGCTGTTAGAAGAGATTGGCCTTTGGATACCTTCTGAAATAACTATCAACGAACACGATGATATACCTGAAGGTGAAGAGGAATCAGGTAATGTATCTATTTTCTTCCAGCGGTCCATTTTTCTTTCCAATCACTCCTTTTAGTTATTTGTATTCAATTATTCACTTATAAACCTAGTTCACTCTCCCTATTGATAGTTACTCGTTTTCTTTACAGAGGAGGACATTTTACCTGGCAGACCAGTTCCACCTGAATGTCATGCTGAACTTCATACAGATTACGACGGTGCTGCTGTGAGATGGGGGCTTACCTTCCATAAAGAAAGTGCGGCTGACTGCTGCCAGGCTTGCCTTGATCAAGCTAAAAATGCGAGGCCAAGCGAGAAGAGATGCAACATATGGGTTTATTGCCCAGCTGAGATGGGGTGCCATTCTCCGGACATCTATCAACACAAAAATCAGGAGTGCTGGCTGAAATACGTAAGCATCATTTTGCTTCTCTCATTGTTTCTTTCCCTTGAAGATTCTTGCAAACTAAAATACGCCTTGTTTTGAAATATCAAAATGCAGGCCGAAAAGCCCAAATTAAATTTCAAGGACAAGTATTCCGATTCATACAGAAACTCCCATCCGACTGCACCGTTCATTGTGCCATGGGTCTCCGGTGTCATCAGTGCATAATTTGCTCTTAGACCGACGACACAGGAAAACATTTATGTCTACCATGCGCTCGCAATTCTGTCATGTGTTGGAAATATCACAAATGAACTGTAAGGTTCAGCTCCCTTGCTATCTGCAGTTTGCTCTCTGGGATTATGTACTCCCTGGGGGACGTAGATGAAGGGGAGGCATTTGGGGTATGTATCCATCTTCTTTTAGTTTTGTTCACAAAGCTGAAAATCATTTTTTTGTAACACGGACTAGTCCGGCCTTGGTGCCCATGACACGAAGTTTGAGTCTGCGGCAATCGGGGTGAAACTTGTTAGATCTGTTGAGAATAGTTATAAGTGGATTGCTGATTGTTGAACCATTGGTTATAGGGGTTATATTACTCTATATATATATATACACATATGTGTGGATTCCCGATCATTGTGAAATGAACTCTTTACTTATATCCTTTGAATGACTGCTGTTCGGGTTCAACTACAACTACTGCAGTCAAATATATGATCCAATATTATTATTACATTGCATCTCTAGTCGTGTTAACAAACAATCAGTGAAATGCAATTGCTTTCCCCTTCTTTTAAGTTCTTTCCGTAATTACTATTATTAGTATAATTTATAATATAAGCGGAAGTATGTTACAAATTTGGCAGTTAATTTGTCTAGTTAAATATAGTTGTAATTAGAAACCAATTTACTTGAATTATAATAGAATGAATGGTCAATTTCCTTATTGGTATTCATGGATTTCTTGTGTTTATTTTAATGATCAAACGCTTAGTTACCATTTGTTTTAGAATTACTATTGCTATAGAATATTAGCATTCTCTATAGCCAAAAAATAACAAGCTATACTTAAAAAAAAAAAAAAAAAAAAAAAACAAGACAAAGAAGTTTTATTACTTTTTTAACTTAGAATGGGGGAATTGAATTTTTTTACATTTTGGTAGAATCAAATGTGAATGCCTTTTCATCGATTTAAATAATGAAAGCTTTTGCCTTTTGGGACCCGGAAATGGAGAGTTTTGATGTCAATTTTTTTATTTTGTTTGGGATGATGCATATTGAAGTTCAAGTTTTTCCTTCCTTTAAAATCTAATTATCTACTACAATTACTTTCATAAAAACACTAGTTTTTACAATTTCCCTTACAAATCCAAAGTATGCCCCTTATGGACCACGAACATAAAGCTCAACTACAAGAATGTGGTTGGAATTCTTGGAAACAGAGCTTTGGCCATTGCTGACATTGAGTTGAGGCTCATGTATCAAATACGATCACAAGGCTTATTAGCAAGAGCATGCTATTGCTCGCCGGTTTTTCTCCGTGGGATCCCGGTTGACGTCATTTTTAGGTTTCTCGATTGTATCCCACTTAACATGCGTTTGATTGGTAGGTTAGAGTTGAAATTTTTTTTATTTAAGTTGGAGTTGAGTTGTGCGTTTGGCTTATTAAAGTTAAGAAGTGTAAAAACTTGAAATGTGTTTGGAAAAATTATTTCATTTGAACTTGTATATCCAAAGTTATGGACTTTCAATTCGCACCTAATTGATGTAGCCGTTCAACTCAATTTGAATTTTTTTTTCTTTTTTTTCTTTTTCTGAAAAGGAAATTACTTACAGTTACTATTATAACTTTGTAACTTAAATTTCCAAAGTTCTAAACTTTGTATTTACAAATTCAAATGCAATGATTTTTTTTTTATAATAAAATTACATAAGATTTCGAGACGAATGAAACAAGCTAACTATTAATATTTTTTTCTGAATACATTTCAAGTTTTTACACTTTGTAACTCCAACAATTCAAACGACTCACCAAACGCACAACTTATTCAACTCAAATCCAAAAAAAAAAAAAAAAAAAAAATCCCAATTCTAACTCATGCACCAAACGCATGCTTAAAATTTAAAATTTTAAGTTATAATTGGAAGTAATTAATAGTGAAATTAGTTGACTTTCAAAGCCAAAAAAAAAAAAAAAAGACAAAATTTTCGTTAGATTTTTTTTTTCTGTGTTGAAAATGATAAACCAAACACATGCTCAATGTCGTTTACTCTTTTATTTCGTCTCAAGGAAATTGTCGTTTCCTATATTAATAATGTTGTTTATCATGTTGATGTCGTTTTTTAGTTGCCATCCTTTTTGATTTTGATTTTGATTTTTTTTTTTTTTTTTTTTTTGCTGCCTCGTTTTAATTCTTGCCCATTCTTACTCCTCGTCGACTTGGTTTAACGTTGTTGTTGGCTTCTTTTTTTCTTTTTTTTTTCGTTTTGAGTATATGATAGTTATGAGTTTCCGTTGTCGTTTATTTATATCATTGTCGTTTCCGGGTTCAGATATTGTCGTTTCGGGATTATCGTGATATCTGAACTTTTCTTCTTCCTTTCCCTTCTTCTTTTCTTCCTCCGGCCGAGCCATCTCTCTCTCTGTTGACGAAAGCGCAACCCAATTTCTGCAGCGAAACTTTGTGGAGCGAAGAGAGATTTTTAGAGACGTTAAAAGTTTTGAGGTAGGGTTTTCTCTTTTCCGAAATTTCCCTTTTGAATTCTAAGTGTGACAGAAATCTCTTTTCTCATTCTGATTTTGCACAAAAGAAGAACCATAAAATCCCCAATTTCTCAGTACTTGAAATTGGAAAAAAAAAAAAGTGAGCCTAATTAATGATATCTTTCTATTATCTTGGTTTTGCACGAGCTACAGAAGCCCTCTATTTCCAGTCGTAATTAAACCTGAAATTTTCTATTAAAATGAATTTAATTTTATTGATTACCGTTTGGTCGCAAGACTAGGAGGAAACTCCATAAGGTAATGGTAATTTTACTTTCCTCCTATAGAATTTTCCAGGAAAATCCTGTTTTCTTATGTTTGTTAAGTTGTTTGCTTACATTGTTGAATTGAATTGTTAGATGAAAATCTTTGATGTCACATTTTGAGAGATTTAGATTAGTGTGTTTGTTGTCGATGGGAACGTTAAGGATTGACGATATTGTTTGCTGTATCTATGGTTTATGGTTTTACTCATTGGTCTGACTAAAATAAGCCATCTTTTCATATAATCAGGGATAAAGTCTCTCGTTTGAGACAATTTGGGCTCCGTTTGTATCACGGGTTTAAGATAAAATTTTTAGGTTGAAATTAGTTGACTTTTCAAAAATTAGTTATAATATTTGTTGATTTTTCAGAAAAAGACAAAAACTAAGATGAAAAACTTAGGTTAGGACCTGAGGACCTGAGAGGCAATGTGTGCTTAGTACCTTCTTCATTTGCTGAGGATTGTTTGTTATTACAAAGCACGAGTGAACGAACCTTTTGATGAGATGTTTTCACTCCATTTTCAGCAAAGCTGATCAAAAGAGAAAAAAACTGAGAGAAAACCATGCTTCACGGAAAGAGCTACATTCAAGAAACTTACTATGACATTTTATCTGTGAAAGAGGATGCGACTCATGAAGAAATCCGCGCTTGTTACCGATCTGCCATTCTCAACTCGCACCCTGATAAGTTGCAAAATGGATACGAGACCTTTCCTTCTGAGGAGAGTGGATCGGGGGATAGATTTTTCAAGGTTCAGAAGGCTTGGGAAGTACTCAGCAATTCAATGTCGCGGGCGCTCTATGATAGCGAGATTCAAGCTTCAAGACAGGATGATATAGTAGCTGCAGAAGATGTCAGCTTGGTAGATATGATGGTTGAAGATGGGGGAGATTTGGTTGAGCTTTTTTATCAGTGTCGATGTGGTGATTATTTCTCAGTTGATTCTTCGGAATTGGGGAAAATGGGTTATTCCTTGCTGAGGGACGGGAACAATTTGTCTTTGCAAAGAGGGGATGGTTTGCCAGCATCAGTTGTTCTTCCTTGTGGATCTTGTTCTTTGAAGGTCCGATTATTGATCGATTCGGAGATTTGTGTTTCTATTAATGATAATATTTGAAGGTCCGATTAATGACCTTTTTTCTTCTTCTTTAAACGGTTTACTTTCACAAATGACAGAATTGAGGGTTCAAACGCTAAAGCTTTTAAGGAGACAAATCCAAATTTGAGATTTCAAATTTCGTTGACTACTTTAACAAAAAAATTTCTACTTCATACTTCATAATTTTTGGTTTGTTGAGAAAGTAGGTACATTCTTCTAGCTGAGAATCGGAGGATTCTCAAATGAGAATGGATACTGTTAATGAGGTTTCTTTGTGTAAAGAACCAAAATAGATCATAAAAGTGTACAAAAAAAGAAAACAAGTGTACTTGATGGTATTTTTTTGATATATTGTTTCCTGTTTTAAAAATTGCGTTTGGGGTCTCTCTTCAATCTTAACATACTCCGTACTTATCAGCTGAATCATCATTAGTTAATATGTACTTGATGGTATTTGTTTATGTTATAATTACAGTCTTGTTCTAGCAGTAATTTAACACCGGATCCAAATTTACGGTTTTGAAATATATATATATATATATTATCCTTTTCATTTCGGACTTTCTTTAAAAATAAATAGCCTCTTTATTCATCGAAAGTACTTTCTTTCCCCATCGAACGTGACCTTGTAAGGATCAGAAAGTAATTTTCCAATTCTTTTGAACAAAAAAACAAATCCGGGGTTGGGCTCCCAACAAGGCCTCTTTCATTGATCCAGGATCAATGGCCGTATTAATAGGAGTCAGCCTCCATCTGACAAATTAGATTTGACCATTTCATGGTTCCATATTTCATTACAGTGATCTCAATCGCAGACGATCATTAATCATTTTCCTTTCCATTTTTCTCCAACATTTCCAGATGATTTCAGAGGGGGGCGTTCATTCTAAGAAACGAAGAACTTGTTCCAACCAAATCATAAGATGGAACTGAACAGACTATGATTCGTACTGTATTAGCCATTCGGAGTTGGGGAAGATCTTGTCTACTTCTCCTAGTACGTGACCTCCTTTTCATATTTAGGGCTTTTCTGAATTTCCCATTCTCTCTCTCTCTTTTTTTTTTTTTTTTTGGTAACATTGTTTTGCTCTTAAAGATATATGAACGGTACGAGGAAACAACTCAAGAAGAAATTGGATTTGTTTTTGTTTTTGTTTTTTGTTTTTTTTTAATGAGCTAATCTAGGTTCTTCATTAAAAAAAAAAATGAATAGTTTGACTGGCTTCGGTATTTTCCTGAGGGGATTAATTGAGAATCTTGATTTGGACTGATTTCTGAGAATTTTATTTTGATTGGTTATGTCTCAAATTGAGTTTGTAATACAGGAGAACACAATTCTTTATTGATTTTCTAGAATGTTTATGAATGAATTCTTATTGATGGTTGCTTTTGTGATTGAAAACCCTTGTGTTTTTGTTTTGTTTTTTTGTTTTTTTTTTTCAAGTTCATCTGGCAAATGGGATTGAATTGAACTCCACAAATTCTCTCTGAAGGTAGTGATTATGTGGGGAAGAAGGCGTAGTAGTGTGGGGCCACAAGACTCACAAGCCCAGCTGCCAAAGAGGGAGATGGTTTCTGCTCCAACTTCTGTTTCTGTTTCTGGTTCTGGTTCTGGTTCTGCACAAGGAAAGATAATAAGTCCTCATTGGAGCGTTTTTGATGGCGTGAAAACTATCCCCGCAACCCCAGAAGCTCTAATGGATGAGATAGATTCTGCCATATCCAATCTCGAGCTTGCCCGCGCAACCGCCCTCCTTAGATCTCCATCTCCCTCTCCATCTTCTTCCCCTTCGGGCAAGAAGAAGAGCCCGGATGTGACAACACCCGTGCAGTATGATGTCAGAATGGCCGATGAAGCCTTTAAGGCAGGATGTTCGGCGTTGGCTGCAGGCAAGCTTGACGAGGCTCTTCACTCGTTGAATGTTTCTCTTTCCAAGTGCCCACCTGATAAGACCTCTGCCGTTGCTAAACTTCAGTCTCTCATCACTCTAACCTCTCAGCAACTCCAGAGATCTAGCAACTGATTTGACTTTCAATTCTCTACTTCCTAAAGATTCGGTTTCTTATGTGCTTTGAGAACGTCAATGTACTTGTTTGAAACACCGCTTTCTATTGTATTGCGCGTTTCTCTCAACTGGTTTTGGATAGCAAAATCTGTTGATTGAAGAAGAGAAACAAGATACTAGATTTTGTATTGAAGAGGCTACTTGTTGATTCATGTATATATATATATCTGTTTTTCCTTTAGAAAGAAAGTCGGGTTTTGCTAGAATCACTCTTTCTTGTAAAGAATCGCCGTTGTTTCAATGTAAAACTTCGATCATTTTGCTCTTACCACAATGGAACTGAGCCTTTTTTTACTGCAATTCTGGTTCCGGCCTATTGAGCCACATGCACATTTTATATTTGTGTCATGTTTCTTTTTCTTCCTCCTTTTTTTTTTTTTATAAATATTTTAAAGATTAATATGAATATATATTTTAAGAGAAGATGTATATTTACGTATAAGGCATAAAGACTTGCTGTTTAGTTTTTGTTAAATAAGGATACAGATTACAATGATACGCTATTTGCGTTTAGTGGGCTAAATTTCATAAACTCTTAACAGATTTTCTATATTGGGACCCGGATGCTTAGTGGTTGTGGTTTACTTGATTGTTTCTAAATATTATCCTCAACTGAGATAACTTCAACGACAGGAATTATAATTTTTTTTAACAGATTTCTATTTTAGTCGTCGTTTGGTAATATGTCCTAGTTCACCATGACTTTATCTTGAAGTGAACCACTGAAAATTAAAGAATTAAGCCCTGCAGCAAAGAAAAATTGAAGAAACAAACAAATATAAACTTCTTCAGAAGGATAATTGTTTTGAAACAAACGTTTGAATCAATTAAAAATGGAATTTATAAGGTTAAATTCTTAAAAACGTGTTTCGTGCTTTTAACTTTGCCTTGACCCCAAAGGATGTAAGGCAGCATTGTCAAATAAGCTGCAAGGCCACTGTCACTAGAGGAAGTCAAATTGAACATCAAAACAAGTAGGAATTATCTCTCAAAGTTTATATATATATCTATATCCGTGCCTCTCAAAACAATAGCAAATTTTCTCTTTCAACTTCCTCCTCAAACATGACCGTCTCTTATCATCAAGAAGAGGCACCAAATCCTTCCAAGAGATGCAAATTTCTCGCTGCGTGTTTGAAGGACCCGTTTTCCAATTGCCATGCCTTTGGAACACGCCTTTCAGCTTCAATCCCTGACGAAGAATATCCAACAAGTGACTTCGACGATGAACAGGATGTACTAATTACTTCTCCCAACTGCAACATTTTACTTCATATTTTCTCTTGAAATTTGGGTTCTTCTCACTAATTTTTTTTTTCCCCTCTCTTTCAGGTGGTCGTTTCGGCGATTCGAAGCGGTGCACTGGAGAAGTTGAGGAGGAAGCCCATCCTTCTGATGTCTGATAGCTTTTCTTGGGTCTATTCTCCAATAACCAGAGAATTATACCTAACACCAAAAGGGCTTGAACAAAAAGAGAACATGAACGACGAAGACTACGAAGGAGAAGAGTTCTTGTCCGTGAAAAGCTGTTTTTCCTGCTGTTCAAGTGCCGCAAGTAGGGATGTGTTTGTTTCTGTGCAGACAAGCTTCTCACGTAGCTCCAGCTTAAATGGGGTGGACTTGAAAGAGTTTCAGAGGCGTTCGATAATCGAAGAGTTCTGTCACTGCGAGGGGTGGCCTTTCGGCCTTTGTCGCAAGGCTGTGTTGCTTCCACCACTTCCCAAGTCCCCTTCCGAATCTTGGTCATGGCGTAAAGGCACCAAGACGGCAAAGCTCACTTACTGCTGAATCTTTCTTTTCTTTTATTTTCTCTTTTCCCTAATTATTAATAGCTTTTTGTTGCCGTCTCGAGTAAGAAAATGCCTACTGGAGTTAAACTTACAGTGTGAAGTGTCTTCTTCATCGTATCTTAGACTTTCTTGTTTTGAAAAATTACATTAGAGCCCTTTCTCATACTCTGCCATAGAGAGCAAGAATGAAATTTGGTTCCCCCCCCAATTACTGGTTATAGTCAACCATTTTGGAGACTCAGATTAAAAAAAGCCACTAAAATGGTCCTGTAATGATAATACTTGCTTTATAACCATGGTGGATGGTTGAGCAGAGCCCACCCCACTTTTAGCCGAGCGCACACTAAGCCATCAAAAGAGTGCTAGAAGGCATGCTTGGTTTGACTCCACCATATTGGACAGAGCAAGATCACCTCACACCACCTAATTCAATTTTGGCTTTTTAATGCATAAAAAAGCCAACTAGTGAATATCCCAATCATATATCATATGTGATCCGTTTGACATAGTTTTTATTTTTTACTTTTGGTAAATAATAGAAGATTAGTAAAAATTACGATTTTTCAATCATATTTTTAAAAGAACTTAATAGGTCAAAATAGTTTTTAAATTTTCTAATTATCAATAAAAAAAAAAACTTGAAGACAGCCTATAATGTCTTACTGAAAACTCATAAGAGCCTTTTTGAAAAACCACTTTTTTTTTTCGGCCTTTCAGAAGCAGTTTTTGGATGCGCAGCTTCTAGAAAGATCTGCTAAATATGCTCACAATGATGCAGAAATAGGCCACTAAGTCTAGGATGAAAAAATAAAAATAAAAATAAAAATAAATCTACAGTTCCCTGAGCCAACAATAGCATTAACTACAGAGCGTAAGACATCAAATCCAGCCACAAAATACGATGAGAGACAGCATAAAGACACATGATATGAGAGATAGCCGGCAGTAAAAACATTGGCGTCTTTTTCTTCCACAGGAAATGCAACATCTAGAGCTGCTGTTTATAAAGCCAGGTTCAATCCTAAGCATAGCAGGTTTAGAAAACCTATATACACCTGGAATTTAAGATGAAATAAACATCTCCAAGATCGGATGAGAAAAACAAAAAAGGATTACCCCTGGCTAAAAAATTAAGCAATAGATTCCTTCTGATCCAATTTGAGGCCACTACTTTGTTAAGATAGATATGGTTCTTTGCACGTTAAAACGAATTTAAGACGATTGTGACAATGAAATTTTTCATCACAAGGATAGAAAACTTGTGGATTGTTATAAAACACTGTTCTCAATCTCTCTCTCTCTCTTTCCATGCTAAATTATCAATTTGCATTATGACATCTAATTTTCTATTTAAATTTCTTTCTGCAAAAGAAAACATAAGTGCACCAAGGATGTTAGCGCAATGTGAAATAGAGCCAAATTCAGTTCTGCAGTGCAATAAAAGGTCATAATGAAAAACAAGATGTTATATTTCTCCAGCATTATCATTGACAAAGATAAGCTTTTATTGAACTGCCATCAGCCTGAAAATTATGGTTTCTGAGGAAAGGATACGGCAGGTCTTTCTCGAAACATTCAGAAACATGATTCTAAACACAAGAAAGATCACAGACATTGAAAAATCGCAAGGCTATTGAGTTAAGCTCTTTGCTCGACATATGACCCAGCAAGCCCAGAAGTTCCAAGAACTGTTATCTGCATCCAGCAAACCAAATAACCGTAAGCACTGAGCACCTAAATTTGCAGAAATGAATTGCTCTAAGGTGAAGCATCCATTTGATAGATTCATGGTGAGTCCCCTTCCTAATTTCCATTCCAAAAGGGGTGGAGTGGGAGATGGGGGGGTGGAGGGAGGAGGATGGGAGAAGAGTAAATAACGGGGTTGCTATTTCTGGCATATTCTAAACTGCTTAGTTTTTGGGCTTGATTTCCCCTAAGAGCCATATAGTTAGGAATTTTTCCTTGCTTGTGATGTTATATTGTTTGGATGATGATGAAGAAAAGTTATTAGCAGAAACAGCAAATACCAAAATTGTTCTAGGTTAATACCTTTCCCCATTCGGCACCTAGCCCACGGCATCTCATCTTCAAGAATATCAACTTCGCTCCCAGCTCTGTCTCCACTTTCTTCCGCAAAAAGGCCTCATCAGGCCCAAATGCATCCAAGTAGGTCGAGTAGCGAGTGAAGGCAGTCTGAAGTGCATTCGCATGCTCATCCGACAAAGGCTTGACATTCTACGAACAGGTTCAGAACATTAAACTTGTCAGAAACAGAAAGGAAAAAGAAGAGATAGAGAGTTATCAATCCATGTACACATAAATACCTCGCCCGACATTCCAATGGTGTCATCGAATTCCATTTTAAGATTCATGAGCACATCACCAAATTCCTCAACCGCTTCAGCCGCGCGAAAAACATTGGTCACTACCTCCTTGCCAGCCTCGTCATTACTCTTCTTCAATGCTGACTTTACTTCACGGAGAAGAGAATCAGGGAGCTTGTCCCAACTAGCAGCCAACAAATCCTTGAAAGCCCTTTCTAGCTCAGGGTCTTTTATGACAGGCTTGTGAGTTATATCTTCACTATAAAGACGTCTACTTCCCAAACCCATTGAAAAAGGGGACCTGCAATCTATACTTCACCAAATTCAGTATAGATTTATCTATGTGTGTGTGTGTGTATGTTCACAACGTAAGAAGATCAAAATTATTAAAAAAATAAAAATAAAAATCTTAGAACGACGAAACTCGGTAATCTGACTGGATAATGGACATTGCAAACTAGCAGCAAATCGCAAAGCTTATGGCCACAAGATCTACCAAATGGTAAAAGGATAAGTAAATGGGTTTTGTTGCATTCCACTATTGTTGCTGTCATTATTTATGTACTAATGAGATTTTGTGCTTGTGAATATTCATATGCCCAAAAACCAAAAAAAAAAAAAAATCATGAACTCCATAAAATGCAAATCACAGTGTCTTGGCAGGGGAATTAAGAGCCAAACTAGGTTGAGATAAGGTTACACAAGGGATTTAGATCCTGTTTAGAAATCAGTTGTGAATATGTTTATACGTATAGATGAAAAACAAAATACAAATAAAAATAAAAAAGAAAGGCTCGGGAACAAAAAGGGGATTCAGTGCCCAACGGATCACTCAGTCATATTATCAAACAGTAAAACGGCGAAAAGTTCGCATGGAAACTCGGGATAAAAAAGGAGAACAAGAGAGCAAATTTCAATATCGGATGATTTCATAGAAGCAAAAAGGGGAAAGAGAATTGCATAAAAAAGTAAGAAAAAACAAAAATTGTTCTAAATCGACAAAGGAGAATGAATTCGGAGACTTTAATGAAGAGAAGAAATAGTACCGGAAAAAGCGAGGGCATCGCGAGGAGGAGGAGAGGAAGGCCGCGGCGATGATGAGAACTTGAAGAGGCTCCGACCGGCGGAGTAGTGGCGGAGAAGGTGCTGGGTGACGGCCGTCGAGAGGTAAGATCTGGACCAGGCTGATCGGTATACCGATCTCAGAGCCACCATCTTCTCCATTTCTCTCTCTTTCTCTGTGTGTTTCAGCAGAAAACGTCGAAGTGAAAAAGTGGCGAGCTTGATTGAATTCTGGGTTTTTTTTTTTTTTTTTTTTTTTCTGTCGTTTGCTAAACGGCCAATCGAAAATGCTATAATGAAAAATGAGAATACGACCAGGCGTTCGTTCTGGTGTGGGTGGCGACTGAAGGTGCTGAGAGAGCTCGCCATTTTGGGCCTATGGTTTGTTTGGATTAAAGAGCAGATCTGTCTGACTAGCCCAATGATAACACTTTAGCCCATCAGCTAATACTTATGCTACTTTTTTTTTTTTTTGGTGATAAAATGAAATAGGTCACGGTGATAGAGGTGGAAAACTCGGATAACTCCAAGGAAGTGTATGTCCTTCATGTGATATATGGATTTCTCACGAAGTGGATTACTCATTATTAAGCTGATGTAAAATGAAAAAAAAAAATGACTGCCGGTGTTATTTGATCATTTTGTTATAAAATTAGGGTGCACTTTGTTATATTCAGCGATCCATCCATCTCATGCATGCAGCCGTCTACAGTTAATTGAAAAAACCTCAAATTTAATAAACACCCTCGTCGCCCATGCCAAAGGCCTCGCAATCTCCGTTAATTACCGGAAAGCCCCTGAACACCCCGTCCGCACCGCATACAACGACTCCTGGGCCGCGCTGCACTGGTTCTTTCCCACCGCCACGGACACGGCCCCGAGCCATGGCTCAACGATCACGCCGACTTCGCGCGTGTGTTTTTAGCAGGAGAGAGCGCCGGCGCCAACATTGCCTCTCACTTGGCTTTAGCAGCTGGAGATCTTGAGCTTGGGCTTGGGATTGGGCTTTTGGGCCTGGCCCTTGTGCACCCTTTTTTCTGGGGCTCCGTTCCGATTGGGTCGGAGGCGTTGAACCCGGAGAAGAAGGCGTACGTGAACCGAATCTGGCCGTTTGTTTGCCCTTCGGCTGAGTCGGGTAGCGATGACCCGCCGATCAACCCGGTGGCGGAGGAGGCGCCGGGCTTGGCGGGGCTTGGGTGCGGGAGGGTGTTCGTGTTGGTTTGTGTGGCGGAGAAGGATGTGTTGAGGGATAGGGGTCGGTTGTATTATGATTTGCTGAGTAGGAGTGGCTGGATGGGTGTGGTCGACATTGACGAGACCGAAGACGAAGATCATGTGTTTTATTTGAATGATCTGGATGGTCAACATGCAAAGAACTTGATCCGACGGCTGGCAGCTTTCTTCAATAGTGACATGCCTCCTCTCATTTGATTGTTGTATAGTGTGTAATTTATATATATATATATATATATATATATGCACACAGGAAAATACATACATATAATATATTTATCGTACATCGTTGTCTTTATCTTTGTTTATTGGAGGGACAATTGAACATGTTACTTTAAGATGATCCTAAAATAATAATTCCAGAAAGGCTTTGCGATACATGAAATAAGTGTACAGACTATAATATTTTTTTCAATGATGTAATTCTATGTATCCACATTTTCTATTTAATTTTTGATATCCTAAATGATATATAACTAATAATATTACGTCACATCATGTTAAAAATTTTATAATTAATTTTTTTTTTCTTAAAAATTAATTTCTTTTAATGACATGTCAAAATATAATTGATTAGATATTATTTAAGACATCAAAATTAGATAGAGGATGTTGATCCATAGTTCTATACATGGTTGGCTTTGGGCATTGGACAACCTTAACACGCAAGGGAGAAGACATAGTTTGTCTATAACGATTTGGAAAGGATCGATAAATGGTGAATTTGCTGTACTGTTACTTTTTAGAGGTCATTAGACAATATGAAAAAGATTTCACCCGTGTTAGTGACCTTAAACACCATTATATTACAAGTCAGAATATGTCGCCTTCATAATGATCAATGAAGGAAGATACAAGCATATAATATCTTGTTAATTTAATATGGAAAATCGAATCATTGTGTCAGTTCATTATGGCTTTCCTTTTATCTTTTTATAAACCTGCAAATTAAATAAAATAATGCCTAGCCATCGTAAGAGTAGCTCATTAAAAACTTGTTTCACCATGAGTTATCTGCATTAAAAACTTGTTTGTACGACCCCGTCTGGGATCATGTTTGGAAACACTTTTTAAATTTTTTTTTTGTCATTTTTCTCTAATTTTATTATTTACTTTTCTAACAGTTTTAAAAAATTTAAACTTTAAAATTTCATAACATTATCATTTTAAGTTGAAATAAGATTTTTTTTTTTTTTAAAAATTACTTAGAATTTTGAGAGCAACAAAATACGATCTATATTGTTATTTTTTTTTTCCGAACAAATTTTAAGTTTTTACATTTTTTCACTCCAAACAATTTATTTTTATCAAACACATATTTCTAAGCGTCCATTTGGTAAGTTAGTTGGAGATGAAATTTTTAAGTTGGAGTTGATTGACTTTTAAAAAACTAGTTATAAATTTTGTTGACTTTTCAGAAAAAGACAAAAATTGAGAAGAAAAAATACAATTTAATTAGAATTAAATTTAAATATCAAACGGAGCTTAAAACTCAAATCATCTCTAACCTTCAAAATACTATCTCTAAACATCACTCCAAACGAGCCATAAGCCTGCTGTGAAGATTAGATTTATTATGATGCTGACAAAGGAGGAAGTTTGCTCTTATATTTTGTTTATTTTTCTTGTCCACATTTGTGAAACATTATATCTGAATTCCAATTCGTTAGCTCCCCACCCAAAAAAAAATATATATATATATATATATATATATGAATTCCAGTAATTGGAACAAGAAATACAACAACCTAAACGTCCTTGACTGTCAACCTCGAAGGCAAGTTGATATTGTCGTCTGACCACCAAACCCCTTAATCAGGGGCCGGCTATCCAAAACCAAAAGTCTACTTTGAATCACCTCTAGAATCAGTTAGTCCGATACGCAAATATATTGTCTCAATTATTATAAGTAATAATATATAATGTAATTACGATTCAAATCACTTAAAAATTAAAAGTCATCTCTTTCTTGTCGGTGTATTAAATTAAATTGGACAGAAAGGACGTTGATTCCTGTGATTGGCCCAAATATTTCATTTCGATGTCCATGCTTCTCGCCTGTTGACTTTCCAATTATTACATAAATATATATGAAATCACTTCCTCTCTTTCTCACACGAAGAATACTTCACTGATATTTTGTTTCTCATTTTTCTTCACACAGAAACAATGGGTTCGACCAAATCAGCTGAAGTCTCAATCGACGCCTTTCCATTTCTCCGTCTCTACAAGGACGGAACCATCGACAGGCTCGCCGGGACCCAAGTCACCCCACCGGGACTCGACCCACAAACCGGTGTCGTTTCCAAGGACGTCGTCGTCGTACCGGAAACCGGCGTCTCCGCCAGATTCTACCGTCCCGCCACCAAAAACGGCCTCGGCAAGCTTCCCCTGGTGGTTTACTTCCACGGAGGAGGTTTCTTCATATCGTCCACCGCCGACCCGTTCTACCACAACGCCATGAACCGCCTGGCCGCCGAGGCCCGAGCCGTCGTCGTTTCTGTCGACTACAGGTTAGCCCCGGAGACCCCTCTCCCAGCCGCCTACGACGACTGCTGGGCGGCGCTCAGGTGGCTCACTTCCTCCTCCGCCGAAGCCGAGCCGTGGCTGAAGGATGACGTGGATTTGGACCGCGTGTACCTCCTCGGGGACAGCGCCGGAGCCAACATCGCCCACCACATGATCTGCCGGATATCCGGGTTGGACCACCCGATTCCGGGGTTGAAGATAGCCGGGATCGGTCTGATCCACCCCTACTTCTGGGGCGAGGCTCCGGTGGGCTCGGAGGCCGGAGACCCGGTACGGAGGGCGATGGTGGACCGGTGGTGGAAGGTGGTTTGTCCGTCCGAGAAAGGAAACGAAGACCCGCTGATCAACCCGTTTGCGGACGGAGCCCCGAGTCTGGAGGGGCTGAAAGCATGTGAGAAAATGATCGTTGTTGTGGCTGGGAAGGATATACTGAGAGAGAGAGGGTGGCTTTACTACGAGACAGTGAAGAAGAGCTCGTGGGAAGGGACGGCTGAGATTGTGGAGACCGAAGGGGAGGATCACATTTTTCATGTCCTTCAGCCGGAGTCAGAGAAGGCTGAGAGTTTGGTTAAGCGTTTGGCTTCTTTTGTAAATCAAGGGTGATTAATTTTGAGAAATTAATGATAATAACGATTATGGTTGTAATGTGGACTTTGTGTGAAGAGACTTTTAGGGCAATAAACAAGTGTCCTATTGGTAATGCGTGGAAATCTGCTTTTCAACGTTGCTTTGTCGTTGGTGTAACTGTTTAAAACCATTTCGCTTTCACTTGTGTGTTGTTAACAAAAGCCTAATAAGTGAACGTTCGCTTTCACTTATTAGGCCTTTTTTTTACATTTGTATGTGTAACTTTGGAACTGTCCTTGCTGTCAACTTTTGCTTAATAGGAATGCCAGCAACACAACCCAAGTAAGAACACTTATCTTTACTTTAATTTACTGCCACGTGTCTACATCTTTTTCGTTTCATAAAAGCTGTCAACTCATTTTAAAAAGCAACCATTGTTTTGATTGAAATAGTAAGACTATAACTGCTTAAATCTAAAGGGTAAGGTGGGATCCACAATTGTTTTTACTCTTCCATCACGTCTTGCATCTCATCATTTATGATTTATCTCCTATGCTTCTCAAATTTCTTTTAAGCAAGAAAATTGTTAAAAAGACCATCAAAGATTTAACCAAAGATGAGTTTCCTACTATATATCAGTTCACCTCTAATAACATATCCAAGTTCATTTCGGCCCTCTCCAAAGTCTTCACCCCAAAATTAGTAAGCCCAAAACCCATTTCCGCTTGTGTTCTTCAACCTGAAGAACCATTTCTTTGAGCTTCACCGGTTATTTCATATCTAAACTACGTGAAAACTTTTTTAAAAAACTTTGAATTAGTAAACCTAAAATCCATTTCCCCTCATGTTAAGATTACTTAAACTCAATTTCACCTTTTGGCTTAAAGAAAAAAAAGAAAAGAAAACAAAAGAAAAGAAAAGACTTAAAAAGAAGTGAGACAGAGACCGAAATCTTCATTTTTTAAAATAAACACTTCTCTTTTATTTCTAGGCTTTTTGGGGTTCTTTAAGATTTGAGATTTGAAAAAGTTTGAAGGATAATTAAAATGTCGCAAGGAAAATCTCAATTTTGAGTCTTCAGAACCCTCGTGGTCACCTGGGCAACGCTGAAATCTGCCTTTGCCGATGACTTTTCCAGTTATGTAATCCTCAACTTTTTTTTTTTTTTTTGAAGTAGATCTTTGTCGTTGTGATAACTAAGAAAGGAAAAGCCAATCTGCTATGAAAGGAAAGACAAAACTTGTAATAACAAAAGGAAATAATGGTATAAGGTTGAGCTTTGTTTCTATGGGGAAGTGAAAGATACGTGGCAAGTGGAGAATGTAGAGAGTGAAAAAGAGAGTGCAAATTCAAGTGCGTTTACCATTTCTCTTTGGTTAATTATTACTGTTTTTTTTTTTTTTTTGTGCTAAAAAAATTTGATAACAAGTGGTTAATGACAAATTATGAAATTTTTTTAATAAAAAAAAGGTTCTCGTGGTGGTTATTTATCGTCCCAATTTTAAAATTTTAACTTTACTTGTAAGATCCACTTCTTTAAATATGACAAGAAGCTACTGGGTTGGTGTGTCGCTGCATGGGGGAGTGACGGCGTCTGCTCAGCCTCTCAGCTTTTTTCTTTTTTTTTTTTGACCTTTGGGTTTCAAATCTGTAGTGCAAACGGGCCTGATTCAACGACAACAATTTTATTTTTTATTTTTTTCGCGTTAGAGTTTTTGAAGACCTTTTGGTTTCAAATCTGTAGTTACAATTTCTTTAAGTTGTTACAGTGTTGTTGTGTTCGTCATTGTGGGGTCTGCACTAGTTTATGAAATGAATTAGTGGCTAAGGTTACAATATTTTTAGATTTAAGGCTAATATTTATTTAGACATTTTGGACATTTACTTTCAAAGTTAACATGGTTAGGGTGAGGGACATTCACGTTATTTATTTATTTTTTATTTTTTGTCAACGGGGTATCTTTTTATAATTTTGACAAAACATGAGGGGTGTTAGAATAAAAATTTTCGTGTCATTTATATGAACAAAACTTTTTAGACATATTTTATTTTTTGCTTAAATTTAAAAAACCGATACTTAATAGCCTTCTAATTTTGAACTGTTAGTAAAATCCTCATTTGAACTTCAAACTATTAGTAAAGACACCGCTTATGTCATAAACCATTACTTAAGGTTAATGTGGCATTAGTTTAAATAATAGAAAGTTGGACAATTTTTTTTTGTCCCCTAAACTTTGTGAGAGTCTGCACACTTGTTTGTACAAAACAAGTTTGTCCAAAATCATTAGTTGAGTCTTACCCTTTTTGCCTTGTTTATTTTTCGTTTTTAGTATTTTAGTAAAGACGATACTTTCTCACTAGTTTTCATGTCTCTTATGAATAGGTAACTTTCCAAACTAACTTATAAATCATGTGGGATTTTCAATCATTCTCATCTAAAACACCACTACCATTCTCAAGCAAACGTGTGAGAAAATTCGTATAGTTTTCCATTCATGAAAATACAATAGAATAAATGAACAAACCTATATATAATTTGTTCACAACTACATTCAACGCTAAAATGATATCTAATATGTAATGTGTTTCTCATCTAAAACTTATTTATTTAGGTTTTTTTTTTCTTTATTGTTTATTCTGTCTCAAAAGTTATATTACCGTTGTAACAATAAATTAAATCAATCCTTTGCAACAGTCTTCCAAGTATTTTTAAAGCCCATAAATCTAGTATCTGCCCCACATGAAGCACTGGCCGAGGGAATAACACCATCCCATGAACAGCAAACAAGTAAATTCAAGCCAAACACAATGAATTTGTTTAATAAGTAAATATTCAATGAGGGACAAATTTAAGCAGAACGGAACAACTCTGAATGGTATCCATTGCGTTCAAGCCTTCAAAATCATGGAAACTACAAGGTCTAAAGATCTTATAAGCAATCAAAAGGCTTTGCCAAGCCTCGGGTTTGGTTCAACACAATAGTTCAAGGATTGGCTTTGAACTTAAAAACTAGAAGACAACTGTGTCGAGCATTGTTCCCAAAGTTTGAACTATGTTGGAAGACATCAGGTTGGAGACATGTTCCTCTAGGTGCTTTTTGGCATCTTGTCTTCCCACATTCGCAATCGCAAGCTTCTCTGGTGGCAACTCATCCTCCTCCTGTACCGCCTTGTTGTATTTAATAGCTAAGTTTAGCATCTCCTGAACATCCGAAACCAATCCAATCATCAAATGACTTTCAGAAGTGAACATGCGGAATAAATAAGAAAGCAATATTCTTTACTCAGCTTTACTTCTCTGTGATCTAGTGGTTCACTAACACACGAAACAGACTTTTGATCAGGAAAGTCAAAATTCACAGATATCCTTTCAAAACAATATTACTTTAATCCCTTGGATGGAAGATAGGTACGTGAAGCTGGTTATCAATCAAAATCTGCTCTCGAAATGAGAAGTTCTCTACCACAACTAATCTGTGGTGTTCACTTAATTGAATCTACATGGACCTAAAAATTTGCTACCTTATGTAGAAAATAGCAGTTAGGCAAGTAACAATGGTGACAGATGCTATGCAAGATGGGAACTAATCCAGATTACCATCCTAATGTTGAACCAAAAATGAGGTGGCCAAAAGTACAAGGCACAAAAGTGGAAGCAAGGAAACCCACGGCTAAACCCAAGACTGAGCATTAAAAAGTGTTTGATGCATATACAAGGTTCCTTGTGGCAAGGTAAGGAACTGAGGAAAATTCTATAGTTAAGCTATCACTTCTGAGTATCCAGCTTTTGGCTATATCACGAACTTGTTACACACACTGGATAATAGGTAATCCGCTAAAAAATAATTGTATAGATACCTAATAGTAAACATATAGAACCATGATATATAAGAAAACTACTACTTTAAGAGTCATGAATCCTTACCTGCACTGTCTGCTCATTTGTTTTGGCATGGGTATCGAATTTCCTAAGTGTGAGACCATCAGTCCATTTCTTCTTATGAAGGTTAAGTAACATCTTCTCCTCAAGTTCATTCTTCCTGTAGTTAATGGCAATCGAGTAATAGTGCCGGTTCAGACCATGGATCAATGCCTAAAAAAGAAGTCATGAAAAGTCAAAATGTTGTAAACACAGAAGAATGGGATATTAAAAAAAAATGTTGTTTCTCTTTTTTCTGTACTCACTTGAATTGACGGTTTGTTAAGATGACCGAGGTTGGATGTGGTCTGTCGAGGCTCTTGGCCAAGCATCATAGTTTGTGGGTTGATGAGGCGAAAGGCATCGATCACCACCTTTCCTTTCACACTTTGAATTGGGTCCACCACAACGGCAACAGCCCGTTGATTCAAAGCTTCAAAACTCTATGAAAAGATATGCAGTCAAACTATAATTACTTGGCATACAATTAGGTATAGAATGAACCTCCTCATTCAGAAAACATCACTTAACATCAGCATTATGCGCAGAAATTTTAAGTAAAACACTTCCAGATACACTCTGATAGAACATATTCTCAGCAGAAAGGTTAAAAGTGATCAAAACGAAATTCACTACATAGATGGGAGCCAAGTTATTGGTTCATATTTCTAAATTTAACTCATTTCCAACCCATCAGCATTGAAGAAATTACAGTTTCTTATATTGTGCAGAAGACCAGCAGGAAAATCCACACATTTTGTTGTTTGGAGATATTCTCCATGTTTTGGAAACTAAAACTATTTATTCATATACTATAGAATATAAATGTCAAGAAACAAATATGTATAAAATATCCAAGCACTACATTCATTAAGAATCTGAACAGAAAATACAGCTTCTATGCCATTACGACAAACAGAAAACAAAAACAACCTGCTGTGTGTTAATGTCGACACCAGACAGCCAGCAGCCAAATCCAGGATGTGAATGGTACCAACCGACAACCATCTCGGGTCTGCAAGATGGATCAACAAAATATAAAATTAATGAGCTAACTCTCATAAATAATAAGTAACTAAACAAGATTTTTTGCCATTAAATAATGCACAAACCTTCGTAAAAAATAAAAAAATAAAATCACAGAACAGAGTAGCAATAGAGAAAAAGAGGCAACAAGATTACATAACAGCTTTCACAAATTCACACGTAGGAAATGATATCATTAAAATTAAGAAAAGTATTACTTCGAAATCGGAATCAACTATGGAATCACTCATGTCCAATAACTACATTAAAAAGTAAAAAAAAGTGAATCGAAATAAACTGAGAAGTACCTTCCAGTCTGTTTAAGCATATCGAGCATATTGGTCTGGAAAACGTGATCGACAGCTTCGACACTAACACCAGTACCGCTCTGAGGCATTGCAAAGACATCAACAACACGAACTGTGTACTCATCAACAAATTCTCCTAACATGAGTCCCATGACCTCCATGGGAACCCCAGCTCTTCCTAAAACCAATCAAATCCAACGACATCAGACCAAAATACACCCAGTTTTAGGTTCAATTCAAATCCCAGAAAAGTCCCATTCATCTACAAAATTTCCCCAAAATCGATTACGCTCTCTGTTTAGGGTTTCGCTTACGCAAATCTTGTTCTTAGATCCAAACGAAAGCGAATTCGGAAATCAAAGAAACCCTAAAAAACCCAAAGAACCAGCGAATATTCAGAAGTAAAATATCAAGGAAAAAGAGAAGATGATGGATTTTGTACCGTGTTTGAGCATTTTGAGGAGGGCAAGCGAGGATATATATACTTGCTCCGACGAATCGAGGGTGGGCGAGTCCGGCGGCGGGTGCCCTAGAGCTCCTCCGGCCCCCGCAAACATTCTTTGTAGTCTCTCCATGCCAGACATCCCCTTCTCACTCTCCTCTCTTCTCTTCTCTTCTTTTCTCTTCTCTTCTCGCTCCTGATTTCTTTGCGAACAAGACACTTTGGGTGCTTCCGTTTGGTGTCTCTTGCCTAATGCCTCCAGAAAAACGAAAATAAATAAGTCGGTGAAAATTTACCTAAACAAAGAATAATTGACATAAATGGTCACTGAATTTTTTAAAATATGATATGTTAATCTTTTTTATTTTATCGTAGTTGATTCTAAACTTTTTAAAGAAGTGACGGTTTAATCTTTTTCATTTGGTTTCATTAAAAAACACTCACGGAATGGTTATGTGATAAGCACGTTTTGTATTTTTTGAAAGAAAATTTTAAAAAGATGAAAATATCCTTATTCATATCAATTAAAAAAATTAAATAAAGAGAGAGAGAGCTAAATTAAAAATCAAACCCAACCTCTTCTCTCTCTCTCTCTTTGCCTCCCTTTCTCCCACAGGTCCGACACCAACGTCAAATGCCGAACGTCTCTTCCCTCCCCTCCCAGATCTGATGCTAGAGACCACCCTCATCTTCTTTGTCACTGGGCCCCGCCTTCGCCGACAAGCGCGAACGTCCCCCCTCCCCTAACATAACCTAGATCCAGTTTGCTAGGAGCGCCCCCCCCCCCCTGCGCCGTTTTCTCCGTCGCCAGGCCCCCGACACCCCCAACGACGATGAGCGGCAAACTCGACGAGCCCAGATCGCCGAGCATTCAGTTTGGTGAGCCCAAAATGTCGTGTGGGGGGCAACCCAGATGGCAACTTGGTGGTGGACTTGTTATTAGATTACTAGAATACCTTCTCAAATTATATCATATGATCGTTCTGTTAGAAATTTAACAGTTCTAGACGGAAAAGACCAAACCGTCACATTTTTAGAGGATCTAGGGTCAATATGATTTAAAAAAAAAAAACATGAATCAAAGTATTACCTTTTAAAGAGTTCATAGATCATTTAGATTAATTATTCTTTAAAAGAATATACGTATTTTACCTAAATTACATAGACGCCCTGTATCCAATATTAAAACATCAATACCCCTTTGAGTTAGTAAAAAATTATAAAGACACCTCCTGTTGTTAGTCAAATATATTACATATAAAGAACCGTACGATTGGACTGTTAACTTTTTTTAAATAACAAAAATACCCCTTCATAAGTTAAAAGAAAGCGGGGAAAAAAAAAAGGAAAAGGAAAGACAAACCAGAATAGAACTATGTATTGTATTTCTAACCCCTTCCAAGGCAAATGTTTTGAATTTTTTTTGTTTTTCAAGAATAACACTCGTTTTGTTCACAACAATTTCTACATTACAAACTCACCACTCGTGGTGAGTTGATTTTTTTTGTGGGGGTGGGGTGGTCTGCATTGTGGTGGCTTCGTGACTTGTGTGGCAAGGAGCTGCTAGGTCGGTGTGTCGTTGTATGGGGAGTGACGTCATCTGCTTAGCCTTTTTTTTTTTTTTTTTTGGTCTAATTAATGTTTTTGAAAACTTTTGGTTTCAATCTGTAGTGCATGCGGGCATGATTCAACGACAACAATTTCATGTTAGGGTAAGGGGCATTGAAGTTGTTTATTTATTTATTTATTTATGTCAACGGGTATCTTTTTATAATTTTGACAAAACCCGAGGGGTGTTAGTTTATAAATTTTCACCTCATTTATATGAATAAAACTTTTTGGACATATTTTATTTCTTGCTTAAATTTAAAAAACTGACACTTAATACCTTCTAATTTTGAACCGTCAGCAAAATCCTCATTTGAACTTCAAATTATTAGTAAAAATACTCCTTGTGCCATAAAACTATTAATGTTATAAATCATTACTGAAGGCTGATGTGGCATTAGTTTAAATGCTAGAAAGTTGGACTTTTTTTTTTGGTCCCCTAGCTTTGTGAGAGTCTGCACACTTGTTTGTACAAAACTAGTTTGTCCACAGTCATTAGTCGAGTCTTATCTGCTTGCCTTGTTTATTTTTATTTTTTAATATTTTTGTAGAGATGTTACTTTCTCGTTATTTTTCATGTCTCCTTATGACCAATTAGAAAAAGCTCAGAAAGTTCTTGAGAGGGATGATAAATGAGTAAGCTATAAGGGCTTTGGGCACTGGTGTGATAAGAACTTTAGCTTACTCTCATCAATAAAAGAACCATCATCTTTTTGCCTATGACTTGCCTTTTTTGTTGCCTCGTTTGTTTCTCGTTGCTGTTTTGCTTACATACTTGGTTGTCTTTATTATTGCTGCTTGCTATTACTCATTTTCGCATATGTGTTTTTGTGATATACTGTTGTATTCTAAGTGCTAGAAACTTGACTTCGCTTGCGTTTGGTTCACTGATTGGAAATAATTTAGTAAGTTGAAGTTGTTTGACTTTTTAAAATCTAGTTAAAATTTTTATCAATTTTTTAGAAAAAGTGAAAAATAAGTTGGAAAATTTTAGTTTAGAATAATGTTTCAAACAAATGCTTAATCTTAAATATGTTGTCTTATAAGTAACTTTCCAAACTAACTTATTAATCATGCGGGTCAAACAAGTACCACACTTTATTTACAAATGGGAGATTTATTCATTAATTTATTTTTACCCACAGTATGGATATATACCTTTACAAAATCATTAAAGATTTTTACCTCCTTTTTATATTATAATAAAATTTTGTTAAAACCCATTAAGAATGCTCATTTCCACACATATATATGAATAGAAATATTATTATTTTTAAATAATTCAAAAAATATATCACATTAACTATAAATGGAAATAATATTTTTTAAAGAAGCAAAAAAATCCCTATAATTTTAATTAACGTTAATTTCATTTTATGAATCCTAAATTGTTATCCATCAATTATTTTCTTATGAAATATTTATAACTACAAGAAAATTTCAATGGAGGATTCAAGTGATCAAACGAAAATAAAAGAAAGCATGTCTCTTAAAGAGCCAAAAACTATTAAAGTTTGTATTTTTAATTTTTTGATGTTGTTTCCTATTTTTTTAGAGATACTTTATGTTTCCTTTTTGAGAATGAAAAAGTAATTTTTTTTATTTAGATTTGTTAATTTATATTAAAAAATAAACTAAAATTAAAAAAATAAAATAAAAATAAATGTATGAGAGAGTCAAAATATGATATTCTAAAAAAAATTTATAAAATAATATATTTATTATGTTTACATTAGAAAACTGGATGCCAGTATTTATCAATATGGTGAGTACTCTTTACAGCCCCGCCCCTGATACTTGACCAAAATGAATGGATTTTTGTGGTTTTTTCTTGTAAAGAGCCCATTTGCTCTTTCCGGGCTGGTAATCCGTTTGCCTAGCCCGATTCAATTGCAAACAATTCATTCACAAAATGCTTTAGTGACCATTTGTGACGGTTCAATTAAGTCCAAAATATAAGTTAGCTTAAAAGCAATGTTCAAAGACTTTAATGGTCAATTTGGAAGACATATTTATTTTATATTATATCTAATTGTAATATATGAAATACATAATATATGTTTGGATGTGTCTTTTTTAATGTTACATCCAAATACAATGTGTGTATAGATTATTTATATTTGAATAATCATTTTAATATATATTAGTGAGAAAGAGTATGTGATGTGATTAAAGATAGAAACAATGAATGGATGAATAATAGCATAAGTAGATACACTGTTCAAATATTTGAGATACTCAAATATACATTACATTGAACGGAGATATAATATAAAGTGAATGTGTTTTTCAAATACATCATAAATGAGCCCTCTTTCGCTATGAAGGGCACAACTTACAAGCTGATGAACCAAAAAAAAAAAAATGATAAACATGATTTTTGTTTCTTTAGTGGTGGCACGTGCCTCCATTTCTCTCAAAATACCTCTATCAGTAATTATAGATATGATTTAGTGATAATTTCTAACATGATTTCGTAATAAAATATAAAGTTCAAATATCATTTTCTCATGTTCATTATTTTTTATTTCTTTTTCGTTTCGACCACATGATCAAAATCATGTTAAACTACTACATTTATGCTGTTATCTTGGAAATGTTGGTCATCAAGTCAAGGCTTTCCTGTTCGCACTGAAGTCTTTAAAAAAAAATAAAAAAAAATCTATTTTGGAAAACTCAGATACCGTACGGCATCGAGAAATGTTATCCTTCGGAGGGGGTCTTTCTTTATAATATATTTCGCAATTAGTCTGCAAGTTTCTCTATGTACTTTTGGCTAATTCACCGACGGACTTTTATACTTTTCTCGTGGTTGAAGTCTATAGTGTCGGCAGACTTTTAATCAAATAAGGTAACAAACCTTATAAGCGTACCTGTCTGTTTTTGTATATTTCAAAAATGACAAAAATAAGACCTCTTTCAAAGTGGGGTTAATTAGGACACCCGTCAAAAAAGCTTGATCGAGATTGCAAAACTTGCCTAGCTGTAAATCAAGAGGCCCTGTTCCCCATCACTAACTTCAACACATTGCAATATTTTATACATTCCTTTTCTTCCCCGTTACAATCTGTTGATATTGTAATATATGAATATATGAATTTTCAATTGTAACAAGTTCAGATTCAATTAATGACTAGAAAAGCCGATCTTCACGATAAATACTAATCATATCCTTCTAGAGAGGGTATACATATATATATATATATATATATAATTGGCCACGTCTAGAAATTATAGATTTCGAGCGTTTTCTATTGGTAGCTAATTAAAAAGTAAAAATAAGAAACATCTATTGTTTTCCAAATCCTTGGAAATTTCAGAACAGTCAAAGTCATTGATTTTTAGGAGGTCCAATTTAATCCATGCATGTAAGAAAAAATTTACTTGGGTCATATATATGAGCAGAAAATTGTTTGGACTGACTTGAATTGCCGGGTCCAACTTAAATCCCATTTCTGCCAGCACACAATTCAAGTCAAAGATGGACCATACAAAATAGTTATATTTAAGGAGCACAAGAGGTTTCATGGTCATCACTTCTTAATTAACCCAGCTTTCTTCTTGATCTTTTACCTTTTGATCTAAGATTGTAATTTCTGTAAACCATTCTCGTCTCGATCCCTTTTACGAGCAGCCATGGAGAGAGCAAGATCATTCTTACAATCTCCAACTTACGGAAATGTCATCACTGTTTTAAGTATTGATGGTGGTGGCATAAGGGGCATTATTCCCGGAGTCATCCTTTGCTGCTTAGAGTCCGAGCTTCAGGTAAAAAACGACGCCGTGCAGCTTATATTGTGCAAAAGTTACGAAGCACTACAATTAGTAGAAAGTAGACCTCACCTACGGATCATATGTTGTGATATCCACTTTTTTATTAATGTGTGACGTTGAACACCACTAATATTCCTAAGTGACAATGTTCAGTTGTTACTATTGACGGCCTTCATAACACGATCTACTTTTTATTATGACATGCCCTGCATGCATTAGCGATACGATTGAAATTTTTCTGTCTAATACATATGTTGCAGAAACTAGATGGCGAGGATGCAAGAATTGCAGACTATTTTGATGTGATTGCGGGGACGAGTACCGGTGGGCTTGTGACCGCCATGCTTACTGCTCCAAATGAAAACGACCGTCCGCTCTTTGCAGCCAAGGACATCAAGGATTTCTACCTTGAACACTGCCCCAAAATCTTCCCTCAAGAAAGGTATGAAATATTCGACTATAAAATGATCATAAACATATATGATGAACTTACAATTTAGTGATCATGAACCCATATATATATATATATATATATATACTTTTCTTTGGAACAAGTACAGCTTTCCACTTGCTGGCGCAGCAGAGGCGATTAAAGCTCTAATGGGACCAAAATATGACGGAAAGTATTTGCACAAACTGCTCAAAGAAAAATTAGAAGACCGGCGGTTGCGTCAGACACTCACCAACGTTGTAATCCCAACCTTTGACATCAAGCGCCTCCAGCCAACTATCTTTTCAAGTTATGAGGTATGCCTCTTTCCATTATCAGCTTATAACAAAACCAAGTCACACATGACATGATTAATATTTATCGGGCTGCATCGGCATTTTCAAGCTTTCAAACTTTTTTTTACAGTTTTCTCTTACAAAAGTTTCAATTTACTGTTTGAATTGTGGGTTTGAACTTATGATCAAAACAGGGGTGGGCTAAATATACATCCAAAATATTAACTTGTCGTAATTTTAAGTGTTATATATAATTGCACCTTAAATGTTCCTTATCTAGCAAGTAAATTTTTAGTTTTTGTGCTAATCAATATCGTTCATTAATATAGGTGAAAAAGAACCCCAGCCTAGATGCATTGCTCTCAGATATTTGTACGGGAACTTCGGCAGCCCCAACTTATCTTCCGGCCCATCGATTTGAAACCTCCGACTCAAGCGGTCAAGTGAGAGAGTTCCATCTCATTGATGGTGGTGTCGCCGCTAACAACCCGGTAATTAAGTGGCAAATTTGGCTTAGGCTTTTCATAGCACACAACATCAATCCTGATTCATTTGTCACAATTTTTTTTTTTTACATTTCAGGCTTTGGTTGCCATCAATGAAGTGTCAAAGGAAATCCACCAAGGGAATCCTGATTTCTTCCCAATTAGGCCGACGGACTACGGTCGGTTCCTGGTTATATCCTTGGGAACTGGTACACCAAATGCTGAGGAGAAGTACAATGCAATTGAAGCAGCAAAGTGGGGCGTTGTGGGATGGTTGAACAGCCACAATTCCTCACCTTTGGTGGATATTTTCACTCAAGCAAGTAGTGACTTGGTCGACTTCTTCCTTTCCACCGTATTTCAGGCTCTGCACTCCGAGAAAAATTACCTCCGTATTCAGGTAAAGTTCACAATTATCACACATTTCATATTACCGATCGACGAATCTAGCTCTTTTGTACCGATATAACGAGCAATTGGTGAAATTTGCAGGATGATACATTGAATGAAAGGGTGTCCTCTGTGGATATCGCAACTAGGGAAAACCTGAATGATCTTGTGAAAGTTGGCGAGGCGTTGTTGAAGAAACCAGTTACGAGGGTGAATTTAGAGACCGGTGTCTGTGACCAGGCTCATCAGAATGTAACAAATGAAGAAGCTCTCAAAAGGTAAGTAAGAGTTATCACGCGTTTGCTAGCTCAACAGGTGAAAAATGGAAGTTTAGGCTCTGTTTTCGAAACTGATTTTTTAAATTAATAAAATAAGTGTCCATAAAAATCCTGTACATAAAAAGAGCATTACTACTATGGTACTACCATACAAGTTATTAATGTACCAATCTATGAAGCTTAATAACCATTTCTCTTATAATGTTGATTTGTATGCAAACAGGATTGCAGGAATACTTTCTCGGGAGAGGAAGGCCCGCGAAGCGAGATCACCCATCGGAAAGCTCGCAGCGGCTAAAATTTCGAAGTGATGTAGTGGACGAATTGATCAACTTATCAAACTTTATTGATCATTCTAGCTAATTAGTAATTATAATAGTTAATTATTCAGTAAATAAAGGATATGGGAGTGGTTTTATCATTTCCAGGTTTTCAGTCCCACAGACAAGAACCATTTCCATAGGTATGGCAGGGAGACATGCTCTTTATATTAGTTTCTCTCAGTTGGCCATCTGGGGTCCACCCCGCCATCACCAAACAAATACTTCAACATCCGATGCTGGAGCAAGACTTAATGAGATACAACGAGAGTCGAACCCAGATGGATGAAAGCGAGAAGCAAGCAAAGACACACACTCTTGTCAATCCATCCACCCCTGTGGGTGTAGGACAAATTAGTTTGTTGATTTTTATGTCGAAATATAAATATTAATCTAATTATTTAGGGATATAGGTTTAACCATATAAAATTTTCTTTGCTTGAAAATAAATAAATAAATAAACAAACAAACGTCTACAAAAGTGGAGCACAAAAAGTACTTAGTAATTAGTTGACCGAAAGCACTCGATCATTTCCTCCTGATAGACACGGATCTCGTTGTCGCCAACAAAAATCTTTACTTCTATACCCATGAAAGTTATAGTGATGTAAATTGATTTAGGAACCAAATACTACCAAAAAGAGTATACATGGGGACAAAAAAAGGAATGATAACGACAAGAATTATTTTGAGTTCGTCGATTCTACAATTAGAAAAAAAAAAAAAAAAAAGGAAGGATGTGACCATATATTTCTTTTTTTTTTTTTTGCAGGTGGTAATTGGTATATGACTATATTTTAATAAATATGTTATATATAAAAAAAACATTATCTTTACTCTTAATGGGATATACTCTCTAAAATATAAGGAAATGCCGACTTGTAATTTCGGGTATATATATTTTGTTTGGGACTGATTAGCAACTTCAAGGACCACAGAGATCAATTCGATCCTAACCTTAACAAAGGACAAATTGGGCCGAGTATAGTCACATTATTAGTGGGTCAGCTTAAAACCTTGAACATATTTATTGCAGCACAAAATTCAAATGTGTGGTTGTGATTCGTGAACCTCAGAGATTTTTATACAAGGAAGCAGTACTACTTTTTAGTTAATTTCCATATATACTCTTAAAGCTTCGTTTGGTTTACATGTTTGGAATGGTTGTTATTTAGAGTAAAATATTTGAATAGAAAAATTTAAATATAAAAATTTAAATTGTCATCTAAATATGCATTTAAATATTTGCAACCATCATCATTCAAATATGTTTTTGGATAAATTTTGAAAACAATAATATATCTTGAAAATCAGAATGGCCCATTTAGGTACAAATGCAAATATATCAAAATTATCAAAATACAGAGAAGGCTAAACTTGCCTAAAATTGTAATTTGGAACGTTTCCACTTGGATGTTAAGCGACCTTTTGGATCGTCAAACTACAATTTAAATGATAAATTCAAACGGCGCCATCTAAATGTTTTAAAGCGAACGCCCTATATATAATTCGTCTCAGCCGCCTCTAATCCCCCATTAAAATCTCTTGAATCCCTATCATTTCAAGCAGTTTCCTTTCATTTCCTTTCCTTTCATTTCCTTTCTCCTCAACCGGTCATGGAGAGAGCAAGATCATTCCTGCAGTCTCCAACTTACGGAAATGTCATCACTGTACTTAGCATTGATGGTGGCGGCATCAGAGGCATTATTCCAGCTACAATCCTCGCCTTCTTAGAGTCTGAGCTTCAGGTACATAGAATAATGAGAAAAAAAAAAAAAAAAGCTTCTATCTCAGAGTATTGGAACTAGTTTTTGTTTACTAATATTATCATGTATGTTTTACAGAAGCTGGACGGTGAAGATGCAAGAATTGCGGACTACTTTGATGTGATCGCGGGGACTAGCACCGGAGGACTTGTGACTGCCATGCTTGCAGCCCCGAACGAGAACGACCGGCCGTTGTTTGCCGCAAAGGATATCAAGGACTTTTACCTTCAACACTGCCCTAAAATCTTCCCTCAGGATAGGTTATCTAATCGGTGAATATTCATTATTAATTGCTTGACAAGTCATGACACAACTAACTACCTACCATATTGTCACATGTTTTCTTACCTAATTAATTAACGACGTTTTTTAATAACAAGAAAACCCTATTTATAATCGGTCATTTAATTTCAGCTTCCCACTTGCCGGAGCCACCGAGATCATCAAATCGCTGATGGGACCGAAATACGACGGCAAGTACTTGCACAAACTTCTCAGAGAGAGATTAGGAGACTTGAAATTGCACCAGACGCTCAGTAATGTCATTATCCCAACTTTTGATATCAAGCGTCTCCAGCCTATTATCTTCTCCAGCTATGAGGTTTAATTGTATTAATTTTATGTTAATGTTTCTTGCTAAGATTATTCACCAATTATTTATATTTATTTATTTAATTTAGGTTTCTTACTTGGTTTCGGGCCCTTTTTTTTAGGTGAAAAGGAACCCAAGCCTAGATGCTTTACTCTCGGACATATGCATCGGAACCTCGGCTGCACCAACCTACCTTCCGGCTCATTGTTTCCACACCGAAAACCCAAACGGCGAAGTCGTCAGAGAATTCCATGTCATCGACGGCGGTGTTGCAGCCAACAACCCGGTATACTAAAATTTTAAAATATTTATCATAGGACAAGGGCTTAAAACCTTGGAAATATATTCAAGATTTATTTATTTTATTTATTTTTTTTTTAAGGCCTTGGTTGCTGTAAATGAAGTTGCAAAAGAAATCCACCGGGGAAATCCGGACTTCTTTCCGATCAGGCCGACCGAATTCGGACGGTTCTTGGTCATATCATTAGGAACAGGCTCGCCAAAAAGCGAGGAGAAGTACAACGCCAATGAAGCAGCTAGATGGGGTGTATTGGGATGGTTGAGCAACCACCAATCCTCTCCGTTGGTGGATTCATTTACCCAAGCTAGTGGTGACTTGGTTGACTTCTTTCTCTCTACTGTGTTTCAGGCTCTGCACTCCGACAAAAATTATCTTCGGATCCAGGTATTCTCTATAAATATATATATATATATATATTTATGTATAGTATAGATATATATTTATGTATATACATATATATATATATATCTGAATATTTATGCTGGTTCAAAAATAATATAATTTTAGGATGATACTCTGGGCGAGAAGGAGTCTTCTGTTGATATTGCAACAAAGGAAAACCTGGAAAACCTTGTGAAGATTGGGGAGGCACTGCTGAAGAAATCGGTTTCAAAGGTGAATTTGGAGACTGGTATCTACGAGACTTCTCATGGAGCTACAAATGAAGAAGCTCTAAGAAGGTAATAATAAAAATTTAAATTTCATTTATATTAGAACAATATATTAATATTAAAATGAAAACCAGATTAAGGTGTTTATTTATAAAGTTTGTTTAATATTTTTATATTACTTTGTAATATTCTAATATATATATATATATATATGTCAGGGTTGCTGGAATGCTTTCCCGGGAGAGAAAGACTCGTGAAACAAGATCACCGATTAAAAAGATGGCTGCAGCACGAGTAGCAGCTTCCAACTGATCATATATTTTGCATGCTTATCTGGTCACAAAAATCATGTAATAAATCTTTATTATCTGTTCCAGCTAATTGTCAAAATTCATGAAATTAAGACCACACCTTGTTTGTCTCAAATACCCATAAAATAAAACCACCATGTTTTGGATGGTAAATCTGTAATGTTATGCGTTATATATGTTGAATGACGTTGAATGCTTAGTAGTGTTCTACTTTTTCTTTCCATAAATTATGCCGAGTGGATTTTTTTTTTATTTTTTATTTTTCCTACTTAATGATATAGGTGATCTGTAATTATGGTACTATAGTTAGGTCCACTTTTCCCCCCCTCTATTCTGATGCTTTAAATTTAAAAAATTCAACCTTTGAAGAACTTATTGTCCTACAAATTTTGTTTCGTTTCGAATGGCAAGAGGTAAACTAACACAACTCAAATTCTCCATAATACTGAATTTATATGCTTGACCATATATAACATGTAAACTTGTCAAATTTCAATGTTTATACAATGTCCGTGACCAGGAGGATATAAAGGGGAAAAAAAAAAACTCTTTAGACGCACTATAACTAGTGGTGCTATCATATTGTATTGGGAGTTGGAGATTAGGGAACTTGAACTATTTACCTACGCCACCTTGAACGATGGGATGCATCTATACCACAATTATCTAAAGGAAAATTTTATGACAAAACTATATTTTTGTTATGCTAGCAAGTACAATTATTTTAATTATGTTATTAACTTTTTAATAGTGTGATCTATGATTGGTGTGATATATAACTCGAAGCAGTTATGCGCATCACGTTATAAATTTTTAAAGTGAACACTTGTAAAATAAGCTGTTAAAAAGTTAATCAAATGACCAAAACCTATTAATAAAATAAAAATGTGGTTTCTATTTTAAATTATATCTTACTTAAATCATACACATTAATGGTTCAAATCTATTTTATTATTATTATTATTATTATTTTAAATGGAAGAGATGAACTAAAATGTAGGGAGGGTGCTCCATCGAAAAAGATAAATTAGTGAGAAAAAACATTATAAGAAAAAAATTTTAAATAATGTTAAAAAACAATCTCAAAATTCCAAAAGGCTAATACTAGTAACAATATGACCTCTATATAATTCCATATATACGTGTATATATGATCCTCAGGTGCCATAGAGTAACGTCAACCAGAAAATTAATTGTGAACTTTAAATGAAGATATGCAAAGTAAATGAGATACTCCTATTATTTTAATTATTTTAAAAATAGTTATATATACGTACATGCATATTAGGCAACAACAATTTTAGGTATTGTTCTTAGAATTTATAATTAATTGAGAAATTGCTACTTATATGTTTGTTAATTTATCGGAAATTAAGCTGGAATAGCTCAGTTGGTTAGAGCGTGTGGCTGTTAACCACAAGGTCGGAGGTTCGAGCCCTCCTTCTAGCGGTTTATCTCTTTTTCATCATTACAAACACGGAAACTTGTTGATGATTGTCGCTTGAAAACCAATGTTGGGGAAAACTGTAAGTCCACCTCTATCTTACATTTGAAAAACTACATATGAAAAACCAGAAGAAAAGACAGTTTTTATAAATTTGAAAAACTACATTTTTTTTAATGAATGGTTGGTATCAGTCACAATCGATATATATATATATATATATATATTAATATGCATATATGCAGATTTCCAAGTTGACTGGTAGAATACAGTAACATCTGTAGTGCTCAATTCAAGTCTCTATGAAGTTTAGACCAAATCGTCAAACACACGCAATCACCAAATTTTCATTCTTGAAAGTTACCTATATATGTATGTAGATCACATATTATCTGTTTGTTTCATCAGCCAATCCACTTAGAAGTCTTCGCTTACATAATTCTATCTGTATATATGCTGCATACACACTTAGATAAATATGGACACTATGGTAAATAAAATTTTATTAAAAAAAAAGGAGATTAGTAACATCTTCACGCATTCTGAGCTAATATCACAATTTAAGATACACATGTCATAACTTAAGATTCAAAAGACACTCCAATTTTCATATTGAATGACAAACACTTGATTAGACGAGTAACATTAATTGAACCTAAATTAAAAATATGAAGAGTTTCAGATCAATTACATATTGATTATTATATCATCATCACTGACAACGACATCTGATAAATTTTGCTCTACTTATTTTATTACTATTTGAAAAAGTGTCTGCAAATATAAAACTTCCAAATATGCTTTTCTGGAAAAAACTTTCAAAGATGGCAAGATTTTTTTTTTTTTTTGGCTGGAAATCAAAGATGGCAAGATTAGTCATTAAATATATATATATCTGATTTATTTTTCATCAAACAGTGCATTAAAACTTATTCTATAGACAAGTTTGGTGAAACATATATGTATTAATTTAAACAAGCTACATGCATAGAATTTGCAAGACAAAGCATGATGACAATTCGTGCATCTGTTGTCTTGCAGCTGCTAATAATTAAGTGCTAATAACACCAAGTCACCGAACACAATATTTATACTCCTTTTAGCGGCCTTTCTTATTTATTTATGGGATACAGAGGTAAATAGCTTTTTTTTAAAAAAAGTTTTTTAACAAATGACTCAAGTTTTTAAAAATTGTTTAAAAGGCATTTTTTTTTTTATAAACAAATGGTCAATCGATTTTATAAATAGTTAATCACTGATTAACCATATTTAGTCGATCCATGTGTAATCATTGGTCAACCATTGATTGACTATTGATAAATCATTAATTTACTATTAAATTTTTTTTAAAAATAAAAAAATACCATCTTTCTCTCCCCCTCTCTTCCCTCGACATCCTAGCCTCCCTTCTCTTTCTCCCTTTCGATGATCGGATCTCAAACTTTGCAAAATCACCAACGAGTGCCACTGCAGCCACCATCATCGCCTCCCTGCCGAATAAGCTTCGCCAGCTGTTGATCGTCATCGCTCGAAGAAGTCTGCCTCTCATCGTTCTCCACACCTCTCAACGCCGTCAATCTCGGACCACCAATCACGGAGGGGAGAGAAAGAACCAACGTTAGAGTTGATCTCCTCCACACTAGCCTAAAGCAACGCCGAAATTGAATCGCTAGCAAAGTACGATCGTGTTGCCAACGGAGATGTAGTACCGGCCTCCTCCAGCACCGTTGCCAGATTTCTCATAAAGAGAAGACATAGAAAGAGGTAGAGAGAAGGGGATCTGGAGATTGATTGACCAAAATATACTTATTAGGCCATTTAACTAAATAATTAAAAGTTGGGTTATCTATTAGATTAGGTGATTACAATGGATCACCCAGCTTAATTACTCTTTATTTATTTTTCAAACTTCATCTCCCTTCCAAGTGGGATAACTACTCTCTCTCTCTCTATCTTTCTAAATCTATATTTTCATGCAAAAGAGTATAATATAAGAAATTGTTGACATTTTATCATTTTTTATAATTTTTTATCTATGCTGTTGAATTTTAGGGTCATATGCACTTTGTTTCCAAAACTTTAAAAACTCTTACTCTGGCGTATGAATTTTGAATTAATCACTTAACCCCTTTCATTTTAATTTCAGGTAAAATAGATAGAAAAAAAATGAGTTAAGTATAATCATTTGACTTTTTTTGTTTGTTTTTAATATAAATCCTAGCATACTGGATTTAATAAGACTAATTCATCTTTTTTCCATCTATTTTTAACAAAAATTCTAGTAAAAAGGGTAATGTGGGACAAATTTTCAAAATTTAAGAGATAAATTGAGAGTTTTAAAGTTCGGTAGAAAAAATGAGAACGATCCAAGAGTTTAGCGGTATAGATGAGATTTTTTTTTTTGCTAAGCTAATGAATATATATACTTACTTCAATATTTAAATTTTATGTCTATATATGATCTTGACGACAGAGTTCTTAATTGAGGAAAATAAAAGCTTGCTTTTAATTATGGTAAACACGGCGGTCGGGTCGCATTTTCCTTTTCTTTTAAATAATTGGAAATTTATCATAGCTGATCACGCTCATTTGATATTGTGATACATATCCGACTTGAAGATTAATATATAGTTGAATGAAACTAAAACCTGTATTTATGGTTAACCCATACCCATTTTCTTATACCATCTGATTCCTATAACTATAATTAGGCTCCGTTTGGAGTCACGTTTGGAGACGGTGTTTAGGAGGTTGGAGATGATTTGAGTTTCGGAAATGTGCGTTTGGTGAAAATAAACTATTTGGAGTGAAAAAGTGTAAAAACTTAAAATGTGTTTTGAAAAAAATTAGCAATATGGATCTTGTTTCATTCGTCTCAAAATTCTATATAATTTGAAGAAAAAAAATCATCTTATTTTGACTTAAAATGATAAAGTTATGGACTTTTAAAGTTTTAATTTTTTGAAAATGTTTGGAAAAAAGAATAGTAAAACTGGAGGAAAAAGAAAAAAAAATGTTTGGAAAAAACTTTTGGAAACTTGTCCCGAAATGGGGCCTTAAAGTTGGAATTAGTTGTGTTAGAAATTATAGGTATTTTTCGCAAGTGCACGAGCCGGTTTAAGTAATAAAGTGATTAGAAGATATCGTTTCCAACGAGGAATATTACTACTAAGTACTGAATTACTTTAATCCTAATTCTATTTGAACAATAAAATGATGAGAGACAATAAAACAAACAAAATTAAAATAAAATAAAGGCAATGCACGAATTTAGCAATGAGAAATTCAATGTATAAAGATATCTAGGGTTTTCGATTTCACCGGATTAATCCTGCTCAAAGCACCTAATTTAATCAACTAAAAGCTTATTCATATGCTAATGACAAATTTCCCTAATGTAAACTATGATAACTTTGAACATTTATAATCCGGCTACATTGTAACCCAAGAAAAAGAAATTTAGTTCACAATGAAAATAAACACAATCCTAATTAAAGTCCTGAACATGATGAGAAAAGAAAAAGAACTGATTTATTAATTGGAATTGCCACGTTCCGTCTTCGGAGTCGTTACTCTTTTTCTCCAAATCACCAATTGCTTTCTTCTCCTTCACACCTTTTTCTTTTGTCCAAAAAAGTCCTCCCCCAAAAACCCTTGAAGGATTCTATTTATATTCATGGGCCCAAAGACCTCCTTCTCAAATCAACAAATTCGAGGAATTATAAAAAATAATCCCGCTTGGTGTCTAGGCCTTCTTTTTTCTATGCCCAGGCACAAAACTGTTGTCTACACGCTTGCTTGAGGAACCACGATCCGTGCCTATGCACAAATTTATCAGTGCCTAGGCACAAAGTTATGTAGACGGAAGTCTCTTTCGGCGCCCAGGCACTACTAAAACAACTCCTAGGCCTAAGCTCTCGGCTTTTTGTACTAGAAAACTCTATTCAAGTGCCCAGGCACCCAGAAAACTGATGCGTAGGCGCCCATTTGCTTCAAAATGCACAGATTTCACACCAAAGTATGCCGGCCAAGTGCTCCATTTGCACCGAAAAACCACCGAGGCCACCTTTTTACTTAAATCCTATAAAAAGAGAATAAAACAAAGTGAAAAAACCTAAAAACAAATTGAAAACTAACAAAATACTAAGTTGAAAGTACCCAATTAATTAGTATAAAACTAACTTATCAGGAGACTTCTATTAGATTCGGGATCAAGGATCAAATATCAATTTTTGACATATCCTCTTCCATTATTTTTAAAAAAATTATAAGATTGCCACGTCATCTTAACGCATAGTCGAAGATGTTGATGAGGTTTTGAATATCAAGAATGACAAGTCGGGTGAGAAACTTGATATATGTACACTTGCTAAAACGAAGCGCAGATTGTGATTTTAAGGTCTTGAGACTAAATGGAGAAATAATATGATTCAAAAAAGAAAAATATAATAAAGTGCCTAAGAATTGTGTTTGAAAAGGAAAGGGATGTAAAAACGAATCCAATTGTTACTTTTCTTCATTTGTTAAAGGAAAAAAATTCCCAATCATCAAAAAGTACTTTTTTTTTGTATATCAAGAAAATACTCCCCTATTGTCATAATCACTAATATATTTGCTGTTGACAGTGAAAACACCAAGAATTTAAAGGGATTTGACTTCAAAAAATTACTACATACTGAGGGTGTTTTTTCACATCTATCAATCAATTACAATGAGCTAGGGGTCGTAATCCTTGAAAAAATGATTAGGAATTTTTAGGAGGCATGCAAGCCTATTTTTAAACTTTGCTAATAAAACAGAGATAAATACAGTACATTTGAATTAATATTTGCTTAATATATAAACCGCTTTACATGGCTATATCTCTCGTAATTTATTATAGTTTATCTTCATTTGAGTTGATTCAAGTATATCTTCTAGTGAAAATTTCAGGATCCTCGGCAGTATAAGCACAATATGGGAGCGTCGACGCATTAGAATTTTCATTATTTTTCATAAGGCCCGCGTTCTCTCATTTAAATAAATTGGTGCCGTGACGATCGATTTTGAACATGCCCTCTTATATGAAATATTCTTAAATATTTAATCTATCAATGTTATCGACAGACTGATTGATCAATTGAAAATTAATTTAGGGAAAATCTAAAGAGAGATCTCATATGTCCATAACAACGAGTACCCCACTTGAAAATTTATTTCTAGTTGACTAGTACACTTTGAGATGCGTGAATAATATAAATCTTACATTTAAGGACACATATTAAAAAAGAATAAAGCAAAAACTGAATACTTTTTCATTATAAATAATTCAAACTGAACACAATTATCACACTATATTTCCACCTTTTACGAGGATAATTTATTCGTACACAAGATAAAGAATCCAACAAATAATTAACCATGGTTACAATGGGAGCATTTACCTTATAATTATTAACACTTAATCACTACAATACAAATAATTAAATAGTACTGCTGGTATAACAACAATGCAGCTAGAGCTTAATCTAATTTAATTAATTAATTGGCTTTAATATAATCACTTGGAATTCGAAGCACGTCCAGTATGAGGCGACTTCACGTCGCGAAGCCGCTTCTCGTCAGATAGCATCTTAGCAAACCTGCAAAATTAATTAATTATTAAATGACATTTAATTACATATTCATATGCATATCGTGTTAAATGGACATAGATAGAACTCATCCAAAAAAACTAGTCTAACGGATTTAAGAGTTCAGTAACCTGATGACGTGAGACAAATACAATTTTTATAGTCTGTAATATACAGATATATATATATATATATATATATGTATACATACCTTACAAGAGCCTCTTTGTTAGTCTCATGGTTACAAGTCTCAAATACGCCAGTCTCCAAATTGACCCTGGAAACAGGTTTCTTCAATAGTTCCTCACCAACACTGACAAGATCATTCAAATTCTTCTCTGTGGCTATGTCTACCGATGATACCTCTCCGGTTAGCGTGTCCTCCTGTATTTTTCCCCATTCAAATTACATATATATAAATATATATATATATATATAATATCAAATAAAACTTCGAATAATTCGAACGACATATATATATATATGTATATATGAATATGTTGTGTTGACAACATCTATCGTACCTGAATTCGGAGGTAGTTTTTCTCAGAGTGCAGGGCTTGAAAAACCACAGAAAGGTTGAGGTCGACCATGTCGGAACTTGAGTGAGAAAAGGCATCAATAATTGGGGTGGAACCACCATTGGTTAACCAACTTAACAAACCCCATTTAGCAGCCTCTGGTGCATTATACTTCATTTCGGCTTTTGCAGATCCTGTTCCTAATGATATCACAAGAAATCTACCGTACTCCAACGGTTTTATTGGGAAAAAACCTGGATTTCCCTTGATAATCTGTTTCGTCACTTCACCTACAGCAGCTAGAGTCTGATAAAAAATAAAATAAAATTGAGATTTCAGTTACTTATGTCTAAATTAATGTAAACAAAATTAAAAATCTTTGGTTACATCTTTTTTTTTTTTTTTACCGGATTGTTTGCAGCGACACCGCCATCAATAAGGTTAAATTCTCTAAGTACTTTGCCTGCATCATCGGTGGTCTTGAAATAATGAGCTGGAAGATATGTCGGCGCCGCCGAGGTTCCGATGCATATGTCTGAGAGTAAGGCATCGACGGAGGGATTTTTCTTCACCTGTTTGCTTGACATTATTAGAACTTGTAATTTTGTCTCCAATTATTAATAAAGACATCACATTGAATTTAAAGCGGTCTAGAAATCACAAACAAAAATGGAAGTGAATTTGAAAGAGAAATTAAGATGATCATTTTTAGATGTCGGACTGGATTATTTATATTAGATATTTACCTCATAGCTAGAAAAGATTGTTGGCTGTTGGTTCTTGATGTCAAACGTTGGAATGACAACATTAGTCAAAGTTTGGTGCAATTTTGTGTTGCCCAGTTTTTCTTTGACGAGTTTGCGAAGATACTTGCCGTCGTATTTTGGTCCTGATAAGGCTTTGATGATCTTTGTAAGATGAGGGAATACCGGACAACTGTTGAATGTTTGAGAAATTCATTAAAAATCATGTTTAATATATATAGATATATATCTTAGAAAAGCTTATACATATATGCATATATATATATATATATATGATTAACATTGATATATATATGTACTCTTACTTATTCTGAGGGAAGATTTTGGGACATTGAGTAAGGTAGAAGTCCTTGATATCTTTGGCGGCAAAAACAGGACGGTTATTTTTGTTAGGGGCGGTTAGCATGGCCGTCACTAGACCTCCTGTGCTTGTCCCTGCAATCACGTCAAAGTAATCGGCAATTCTTGCATCCTCACCGTCGAGCTTCTGCATTCCCATATACATAATCTCAGCTATTTACTAACAAAGATATTGTGAAGGTAAGCAAACACACACTAAAGTACAAATAATAATACCTTACTAATATTGCTAGTTTTCAATATAACAAAGTTGCACTGTTGCACATGCCTTATATTATGGAAAGGCAAATTATTGCTGGTGATATATATACATATATATATATATGTGTGTGTGTGTGTGTGTGTGTATGAACTAGCTAGGCATATATATGTAACACGTTGTACGAACCTGAAGCTCGGCCTCTAGGAAATCAAGGATAGTTCCGGGGATAAGACCTCTGATTCCACCTCCATCGATGCTGAGAATAGTAATTAGGTTTCCATAAGTTGGAGGCTGCAATACATTGGTTCCTTCCATGTGTGTGTGTATATATATATATATATCGAGAGATTATTGGATTTAATAAGCTCTAGTTATCAATATATAACAATAGAGAAGTATATAGAAAGAATTTGAGGTAAGTTATTAAGACTCTTGAAAATTATGAATTTGAACTTTGAAGAGCTTAATTTGAGGAAATAATATTAACGGATCAGTTCTCGTCCTTGAGATTTGTGCAGTCGAGGAAGTTCTAAGGGGTACTTATATAGGGCTTCAACAAGTAAATGAACCTTGTCGAGTTCCAACAATGGCACTGGATAACGTCTCCCAGAAGATGAAACCAAAGATCATGTCAAGATTTTCGACGTTGAATCTTCTCATACATTTGACCCCATTTTTTCTCTCTCGCTCTCGTGAATCTGTTGCTTTATTTGACCTAATCGGTACGTAATTTAATTTTGTTATCGTAAGTTTTATCATAGTTTAATTTTTCAATTAATATATGTTCATCAATATTTAAAATATATGAAAACTTCAAATCTATATATAATATTCCAACTTTGCCCTTGGGGAATAAGGTAAGAGAGCAAATCATGAGTGCATGAGAATTGTAGGTGAGACTCATTACAAGGAGAATTGTAGGTACGACGACTAGTTAGGCGAATCCATGAAAGACAACTTGTTAATTACTACTAGCCAGTTAGGCGAATTCCAAAGGTACATTGTAGTGGTTTCCCCAATCAAGTGTCCAATGAATATCTCTAGATTAATATAATACTGAGGAAAAAAAATATTTTTTTAGGTTACATTCAAAAGGAAACATGATAAAGATGCCTAAATTTTTATTCAAATGAGATCATTCAACACGGGAGTTTTGATTCGTAAAAGGCGGTGTCCCAATCCACGAATGATAGAAAGAACATGACAAGTCAATTAGGGCGACGCGAGCTATATCTCGAGCGATTCAACAAATTGACACGAAAGTTCAATGGTATTTAAAATTATTATTTATCATCTCTAACTTCACCATACCCACCTCCTTCAATGCTTATAAATGAGCTATTTATTAAACATGGAAAATAGTTCATCATGAATGGTTAATTATGATGTGTGTATATATAGATGAAACGTGTAAACAACTAGTTTTAATCAATCAAGTTCTAATTATATTTATTCTCTAAATATATACGTCTTGAAAAATGAGATGAGGTGGCTAAGGATTTATTATTATTATTATTTTTTGAGTTTAACTATGTGGATGATCTGACGACCAAAATCTGGTATGATAATATGATTAATATGATTTAACTCAAGAAGGGAAAAGAAAAGGCTTCCAATTACCAATATGTTTCTAATTATATTTTAATCCTATTTAATTGAAAGGACACACACATTGTACGGTAACCTAAACGACAACCAATGATCAATGCATTGATTTTTCTTTTTTCTTTTTCTTTTCGTTTTTAATGATGATTTGACAATATGCCACCTATGTCTATAATGTGGCAGCAATTCTTCGCATTGAAGATGATAGAACTTTATTTTGTTATATATTAGGCCTCTAAACGCACGTTATGAAAGCCTTCCTTTTATTTTATTTTTTAATAATTGGGAAAACGAAAGAAAGTCTAGCTTAAAACAAAGTTCATATTAAAGTGTTTAATGATTTTATTTTTATTTTTTAACTTAAAAATAAGGAAATTCGAACTCTACACTTTTTAGTAATGTTATATATAAAATTACCATGAGACTATACAGACCTAAAACCAAATATCTAATTTTGCTTCTAACTATGTTCTTTGGAACAACTGAAATTCGATTAAAGATTAATTAATTAAATTCGGTTGTTACTGTTAACTCAACTAGGGCAGTTTGCTTCTTATGCGACTAAAGTTCAATCTGGATTTGGTTACTTTTATCTTTCATTAATCTAGTATTGGACTCAATTACTATTTCTTTTTTATAAACCAACTAGCGGCTAATCTCCTAATTTAGTTTCCCAACTTTTTCTTTTCTTTCTAACTTAGTTATTATTTGTGAAAAACCATTATATATACCATAATGAGACAACCTTTGTTAGAATTAATGCGCCTTATAAAACAATTTATATGTAACATCCTTTTGTAGACATATTGAGGGATAAAGTTTAATTATTATTCATCTGATATAATAATCCATTATTCTATTTATATCAGTAATTATTATAAGGATCCTATATATACTAGCTATGTATATAATATCCTTTAATTTTCTATATGATCAAATGTTCATGAACACAATATATAATTTCAATTGACTAAGTATATATAAATTATTAAGTTCAGAATCAATAACCAAAATTTGATACTTTATTTTGATAAGATTATGGTGTTGTCTGTGTTCAGTTTTAGTGTAATGATCTTATCTGGATCATTAAAGTGATTATATGATTACAAAATACATAAACTTATATTTTTGTAAATACATTAAAAATGGACCACAATATAATTTTGTCATTTGAAAAACTGTTGTGGTGAATAATTAAATTCTATTAACCGATGATCATTGATTGACTTTAAATTTGAGTGATTAATAGACGCATAGCCATTTTTTATGTCTTTGATTTATTAATGAGTGAGATTAGTTTATTAACAAAAACCACGAGATTTTGCAGACATGCTATTTTGCATAGACGGGAACAATAACTCATAGATATGAAACCACAACTTCTTCAAGACGAACAATAATATTTTCATGAATATTAACTCGGTATTTGGATGAGATCTCAACCTATTTGACATGTGATATCAAATAAACTAAAATCTTATTTATAGATCATAAATAAATAATTACCTACTAAATAATTAACGGAACTCATTAAAAGAAATTATAATTAGAGAGGGTGACGTATTAAATACGTAGCTAACTAATATTACATTGATATCAAGAGTCGCATTGAGATCATGAATACGGTTTAATTATATTAATTGTAATAAATATTCTTTTATAAAAGTGCAACTTTTGTTTTAAAATGATACGAATCAAAATTCATTAATGATTATGTTTAATTTGATGAAGAGATTAGTTAAATTAATAATAATTACTGGAGCTTAAAAAATGAAACTTACATAAAAGGCCATGCGCAACTAATAAATAATTAATACAACTGAATTATAATACATTAATTTCTCACATTATACACATACCACCCTTCGGGGATTTATTCGTATAACACAAATGAAAGAGTTTAATTAATTACAAGTTGATCATGGACGAAACGGGAGCATCATTTTTATTAAAGAACTAAAAATATCGATCAATGAACTCCTGATCACCCATAAATGTATAATACTGCTGGAAAGAATAATACGAGCTAAAAATTAATTAATTTGCTTTAATATCATCATTTGGAATTTGAAGCACGTCCAGTATGAGGGGAGCTTGCGTCGCGAAGCCGCTTCTCGTCTGATAGCATTTTAGCAAACCTGCAAAATTAATTAATTAAAAAACGATTTCTTTATCCTAGCTACTCCTTCTTTATATTATTATATATAACTATATATATAAGCAGATTATATATATATATATATATATATATGCAAGCATATATATACCTCACAAGAGCCTCTTTATTTTTCTCATGGTTACAAATCTCATATACGCCAGTCTCTAAATTAACCCTCGAAACAGGTTTGTTCAATAGTTCTTCACCAACTTTGACAAGATTATCCAAATTCTTCTCTGTGGCTATGTCCACCGAAGATAACTCTCCGGTTAGCGTGTCATCCTGCATTTTTCGTCATTCAAATTACATGTACGTACATTTTTTTTTAATATCAATAATGAGAGTGAACAACTAACATCAAGAAAGTTATATCATATAATTGCTTTGATGATATATATATATATATATATGTTGTGTTAATATCGATCGTACCTGAATTCGGAGATATTTTTTCTCAGAGTGGAGGGCTTGAAAAACCACAGAAAGGTTGCGGTCGACCATGTCGGCACTTGCGTGGGAAAAGGCATCAATAATTGGGGTAGAACCACCACTGGTTAACCAACTCAGCAAACCCCATTTAGCAGCCTCTGGAGCACTATACTTCTTTTCGGCTTTTGGAGAGCCCGTTCCTAAAGATATCACAAGAAATCTACCATAGTCCAAGGGTTTTATGGGGAAAAAACCTTCATTTCCTCGAATAATCTCTTTCGTCACTTCACCAATAGCAACTAGAGTCTGCTCGGATAAGAAAATTTAATCATGTCTAAGCTAATTAATTAAAATTAAATTGCTGAGTGATAAAAATAAAAATTATAGTTAGTTATTTATTTATTTATACCGGATTGTTTGCAGCAATACCGCCATCGATAAGGTTAAATTCTCCAAGTAGGTTGCCTTCAGCATCGGTAGTTTGGAAGTAATGAGCCGGAAGATATGATGGTGCCGCCGAGGTCCCGATGCATATGTCTGAGAGTAAGGCATCCAAGGAGGGATTTTTCCTCACCTGTTGGCATGCCATTATTAGAACTCGTAATTTCTCAAGGAAATAAAGGCATGACATTGAATTGGAAGCCCTAGAAATGACTTAGAGAACGCGCAATAATAATTGAAGTACTGAATTTGAAAGAGAAACGAAGATGGTTTATAATCAGGACGACGGAATTTTAGATGATTACCTCATAGCTAGAAAAGATTGTTGGATGTTGGTGCTTGATGTCAAATGTTGGAATGACAACATTAGTCAAAGTCTGGTGCAATTTCGTGTTTCCTAGTTTTTCTTTGACGAGTTTATGAAGATACTTGCCATCATATTTCGGTCCTGATAACGCTTTGATAATCTTTGTAAGACGAGGGAATATCGTCCAACTGTATTAATCATCAACATAATTTTTAAAAAATCATGATCAATAATTTTTCTGTGTCTTTTAAAATAAAAAACACATGTGTAGAGACGTCATTAAAGAACTGATCCATATGAGAGAATTAATGGTTCTTTAATTATCGTTATTATTCTTATCTTACTCATTCTGAGGGAAGATTTTAGGGCAGTGAGTGAGGTAGAAGTCCTTGATATCTTTGGCAGCAAAAACAGGACGGTTATTTTCGTTAGGGGCGGTTAGCATGGCCGTCACGAGACCTCCTGTGCTTGTCCCTGCAATCACGTCAAAGTAATCGGCAATTCTTGCATCCTCACCGTCGAGTTTCTGCATTCTCAGACCATATATCAGCTAATTTTAATGAATATTTTTTTAATAAGTAAAATATTATTGAAAATAAAAGAAAAAAGGAACTTAATAAGAGAGAGAGAGAGAGAGAGAGACTAATTATCAATAAAAAAAAATTAGTATGCTTGTAATATACTTTTTCTAAATAAATGAAGAGTAGGAACTAAAGTTTCTACCCAAATTTATTAAAAGAGAAAAAAAAAACAAAAACAAAAACAAAACAAAACATAGAAGATTAGCGGCGAATCAAACAAAAATTAAAAAAAAAACCCCCTTCATAGAAGGTAAACAATTCTAAACTAAATTTGAAATTCATCTACATATCTTGAAACCTTTGAAACCTTTTTCTTTTGAATACGAAGTTTGTACTTAAATACAGAGTATGTGACAAATATGTAATGCTAAATATATAACACCTTTGTTGATTTAGTCATACAGACTAATATATCGGTAATTGATTACCGTAAAATTTATGATGTGTACTAATATATATGTGAATGGCAACTTGCATGCAATAATAATATAAAAAAGAATGATATCTCACTTACCAATATTGTAGCTAGTATACAATACACACACACACTCACAATGCATTGCACACATTAAATTTATTAGTAGATGCCTTATTAGGGATAGGCACATAATTGTTGGTGATGATAAACGCTTATACACACACACACACACACACACACACACATATGAAGCTAGCTAGTATATATATATACGACAAGTTTTACGAACCTGAAGCTCGGCCTCCAGGAAATCAAGGATAGTTCCGGGGATAAGACCTCTGATTCCACCTCCATCAATGCTGAGAATAGTGATTTGCTTTCCATAAGTTGGTGGCTGCATTACATTGGTTCCTTCCATATTGAGAGATTGGATTAAGTGTGTATATATATATAGATGTATATGTATGTATATATATATATATATATATATAACAAGAGAGAAAAGTGTGTGTGTGTGTATATATATATAGAGGGAGGGATTTGAGAGTTATTAAGACCCTCTTGAAAAGTACTGATATTTTGAACTTTAAAGAGCTTAAATTTGAGGAAACAATATTAGTGGATCAGGCCAGCTCGTCCTTGAGATATTTCATGCAATTGAGGGGGTACTTATAGGGCTTCGAGTAAATGCATCTTCCCAAGTTTCAACCATGTCATTGGATAGCGTTTCCTAAATTGATGAAACTAAATAGAAAGGATGTTGATGGACATTGAATATATCTTCTCATTTATTAGATTCCGTTTCTTTCTCCTTTTGATGCATCCTATATTGGAAAGAAATCATGAGGCGGTTGAAAATCATGTTTTCGGATTGAATACAATTTAATGTTGTAAAAGGAAATTCCCTTCTTGGAGGCTTCGAAATAATTAAATTAGCAACTTACAATTACGAGAGTTTCCTTTTGTAATTATTTGACCTAGGAAAGTCAAATTTAATGTTGGAATATAAGTTAGTTTCCTATTTTGTTTTTAATTGTGGAATTATTTAGTTATCCAATTTTATTTGTAGTTTCCCATTTGTATTTGGGTAATTTAGCTTATCAATATGTTAACTAGTTCAATCATATGTATGCTAATTCTTCTCATTTTATCAGTTATCTCAGTATTATGTGTGAAGTGGTTGCATGACTCTTTTATATCCTCTTATCCGATATTCTAGAAAATATCTATTATATTATCCTCGTTTGGCGTTGGAACTCAAACTGTACTTTTTCATCTCAGTTTTTATCTTTTTTTGAAAAAGTTTTTGTCTTTTCTAAAAAGTCAACAAAAATTTTCAACTCAAACTCATTCACCAAATGGACTCTATATATCTATGCATGTTTGTCTTTTATTTTTCATTTATTATTTGTACTCCTTTTACTATTACTATCTATCTGTTCCAATCTCTCTATATCATTTTTTTAATCATTTTTTCTGCTGCTTCCGCTAGATAAACTCTCTCATGATCTTGCAGCTTTATTCGACCTTATAACTTGTACTTTCCTTATATTGTACTCTTTTCTTTTCTTTCTTTCTTTCCTTTTTTTTTTTTTTTGTTTTTGTTTTTTGTTTTTACCAAGTTCGGTTTATCCAAATTCATCGATCTTTAGAAACACGTCAAATTGATTTTTTATTCCAATCTTGCCCCTTCTACGTTTATTGATCAATTATAAGGTTATGGAGCCCCTTGGGAAATGGATAATACATATATATATATATATTTACATATTTATACGTGCATGAGAATTGTAGGTGAGACTATTTATAAGGGGAATCGTAGGTAAGAGTAATTAGGTGGATCTAAAGCCACAAAGGTAGTAAGTGTAGTGACGTTTCCCCCATTGTTTTCCCTAACTAGTAGCGAATGAATCTCTAGATTATTATCCAAATACAAATACAAATACAAATACAAATACAAATACAAATACAAAAATCTAAGAAGAAAACGAGAGATCATTTAACACGTAAGTTTTGATTCATTAAAGGTGGTAATTCAAACAACGAAAGAGAACATAAAAGGTCAATTAAGGCGACATGAGCAAGCCGGAGTGATTCTAAGTATCGTTTCAATTGTGAATGTTTCCAAATTGTATTCATCTATAACTTCATAATCTATTCAATACCCATAAATTTGTTGTTTATTGAACATGGAAAATGGTTTAGCATGCATAATTATGAGATGTTTACAAAGAGAGACGCCTAAATAAGTATTAAACAAGTCTTAAATATCTGCGTAGACATATATGTCTTGTTAATTAATATATACGTATGTCTTGTTTGACTTTAACTATGTGGTGATCACCTTACAACCAAAATCTGATATAATAATAATCATTTTACTGATCACAAGAATGGAAAAGAAAAAACTTGTTAGCTATTAATGAGATTTTATCATCTAATATAAATTGCACGGACAGACACACATGTTTAAGTAATTATCTCAACAATTGCTTCTTTAACTCTCTCTCTCTCTCTCTCTCTGTCTTCTCCAATTTTTTTGGCATATATTTTAAGACATATATAGTTATCTATAGCATAAAAATTATGGACCCACAGTTCCAGGTTAATTCTGCTACAATATTAATTCCCGGGATTCTAATTATTAGTTGACAAAAATCATTTTATAAATTTGGCATACATCACATGCATTTTCGGACTTTAATTTTATGTTTAAGTATAAATGTGATCAATATTATTTCTCGTGATGTCTTAATGTTTGATGTTCCTATTTCTCCGAATTCTACCATTAATTATTCAATATATATAACATTATGTACAGCACAATAATGAAAAATCAAATAATGGTAACAAACAGATGATATCTTTGCCGACGTAATACTCGGGATTTTGATGATGCTAAAATTGAAAAGGCTTTGCAATCGTCACATCTCATAAACTAGCTAACGACATTAATATTCACAGATAATTATATTATCGCATTATTCAATGGATGGATGTAGAAAGCCATAAATAGTGAGTCCCACACAAGTAATCGGCCAAGAAAGAAATGCGAATATGTAAATATATATACATATATTCCTTCTATGCATGCATATGAGAGGATAATCAAATTTGTTATTTATATTGATAGGTAGCATCACTTCAATGCAGTTAAAAACTAATACTGAAACATACAAAAACAAGATAACAAAAAAAAAAAAAAAAAGGCCTTTGGGGTGGTAGAATTTGAACTCCATACCTCTTCATGTATATTTTAGTGTGGCATTACTATTTAATTATGCTTGCAACCACAAACTTTAATATAGTTAGTAACATGAACAATTTATCAATTGCTACAGGAGAGAAATTATCCCATCAATCTATAGTAATTATTAAAGCTAGGTTAATTAACTACAGAACCTCATCAAACCAATTACTGGAATTGCAAATCTAAACTGGATTTGTGTTGAGAGAGAAAAAATAAGTATGTTTTTCTATTTTTGAACTTATTTTCCAAAACACTACGTGTCAATGACCAATTAAATATGGTAATATTGTATTTCCAAAAAAAGAAAAAAAAACTATGGTAATATTGTAGTTCATAAATATTGCTCCACGATGCAACTCCAATTCAGCATATCATATGGCTGCACATGACTTTGTATTCTTAATGCTACACGATTTTTTATGTTAAACACTATACACTAACTATACACTAACAAAGAGTGAGTCTCAAAGCATACATATCTAATTCTATTGACTATAGTGCTTAATACACTAGAGACCTAAAAATTTTTTTTTCTTTAAATCAGAAATATTTTTGCTCGTTGTCTTGTTGTCTTATCTAGCCAGTCTTTCTGATCGAGCTGGAAGCTATATATGGATCAGGGGCTTGCTATATACTCGGTCCTACTGCCGCTTTCAACATTTCTGTAAGGTGATCAGCACATGGGCAATTATTTCCATCAAGTAGAGAATATATATATATTTCTAATTTTTTACACCGACCAAGTAGTAAATATCTTGGACTTATGACTCGTAAGCCCTACTCCCCCCTTCATCATGAGGCCAGCCCCAATGGCTTAAATATAGGGGGTTTATAGCCAAATAGTTTTTGTTTAAAAAGTTTTTTAATAAATTATCGAAATTTTTAAATATTAGTTAAAAGGCCTTTTTTTTTTTAATAAAATAGTTAATTAATTTTCTTAAATAATCAATCAATGATTGACCACATAATAGTCAATCAGCAACAGACTTACGGTCAATCAGTAACTGGCATACGGTCAATCGTTGATTAACCATAACGTATATTACTAAATTTCATAGTTAATCACCAATTTTTATGGTCAATAACTGATTGACCATTAGTTAATCATTGATTGACCAAATCTGAAAAATGACAAACAGTCTTTTTCCTAAATAAAAAAAAAATTAGACCATCTATTAGATTAAGTGATTAAAAAAGGCCCCTCAACCTAATTTTCTTTAGATATATATATATATACACATATATGATAATGGTCTAAGAAATTATGCATAATACCTTGTTCGTGGATATTTTTGAAGTACATACGAGAATATTACTTTTTCGGGGAAAATTTCAAAAAATGCCTTGATATACTCATGTAGTCCTCAAATATTCAAGAATATATTGGTAGCCATCAATTCTTGCTTCCCTACTTTTTGCATGATCGTGGAAATGATAATTAAGATCCTTGCATTTTAAATTTTTTAATTTAGTTAACATGTCGTTTGATTGACAAAAGTAAAGGCATAAAAAAATTGAACAATAGATTTACATTAATAAAATTCGAATCCGAGCAATATAAAATATAGAAAAATTTGGAATGTAGTTTCACGAAATTTACATTAATTGATCGACGCACACATGTTTGGTCTATACAACTTTCTTCTTCTTCTTCTTTTTAAGAATCTGAGAGAGAAATAAAAACATTCTAATTAAATCTCGATTTTGAGAGTTTCTATTCAAACCCTTCTCATTCATTGAGCTCCATGTTGCATTTACGCACATAGATTGCATAAAGTGCACGCGATGCGGATAGCTACATCAATGCTGACTATAATATGGCGATGATGGTTTTTCTTATGAGTTTGAAATAGAGGTTTAGGGTTGGTCTTGTCCTTTTCCATTGGGCTGCGGGAATATATGTATGTGTATATATATATCATGCAATAAGTAGATGTCTTGTGGACAAGAAATGCCAAGGGAAAGTTTATATTTCTTTGGTGACGATCGTATCAAATTTCGTACTCACGCCCCTATATCTTTATGACACTTTTATTACTGTAAATTAGTGTTTATGGCTTTGGATATATATATATATATATGAATTTTCCTTTTAAATTGTATTTATCATTGAAAGCAAAACTAAGCTTTAAGAATATGCCATTTCATGGGGTCGGTTATAAGACCGCTTAAGCGCTTCGCCCTTAGACTCTTCTGGGAGTAAGAATTGTAGTTAGAGGTTAGAAAATATTAGGTTAGACTAGAATTACGGGTTTGAAGAACAAATATAATGGCTTCTCCACTAACGTTGATATGTGTGTGTGTGTGTGTGATATGTTTATTGTTGGTGGAGTTCAAGATGGCACCCCGTATTGTTTTTTTTTTTTTTTTTTTTTTTTTTTTTTTGTGAATTTCACAGTTATGATGACGTTGAAAGTTGAATTAGTGCAAATCACAAGTAATACTAATTAATCCAAAGTATTGATGGAAACAAAATTTGGAGAAAATTTTCCTTAAGATGCTTTTGAAGATAAAATTTCAGATAGAATGCTCGACAGAATTGCAGGTAGAGGAAGCAGTACATTAACGAAAATTTCAAGAAGGGGAAAAAAAAAAAGACATAAAGAAGAAGAACGGAATGCGTTTGGTGCACCAATTTGAAATAGAATTTTTAAGTTGAAATTAGTTTATTTTTTGAAAACTAGTTATAATTACTATTGACTTTTCAACCAAAAAAAAAAGTGAAATGAAAAATTTAGATTCAAACCAGTTGGCCAAATGCATGCTAATATTGCCGTTTCTTGTTCTTAATGTCAGGGTTTTAGTTTACTCGTTTATGGGATTTTTCACGTTTGGACGCATATTCTTTTTCGTCTTCTAGGGTGATGTCTTTTTCAAGATGCACTTGTTTTTTAGTTTTGATGGTTGTTTTTTAGAATGTTGTCGTTTTATATTAATAAGGTCGTTTTGTAGTTTGTTGTCGTTTTTCTTTATTGATGTTGTTTTATTTTTCACTTGTGCCGCGATGTCGTTTTTATTAATGTGGCTGTAGCTTGTGTTAGGTTGGCATCGTTTTTTGAGGTTATTGTAGTTTCTTTTGCTGGCAAAATCGTTTGTTATAAATTCTTTGAAGTTTTTGTCGTTTTAAATCATTGTCCTTTCCTATAGCGATTTGTTGAATTTTCTCTATAGTGGCTATTAGTGTAAAGTACTTGGTGTTTATTGCTTTGGATATTATATGAATGCTCCCTTTAAAATAGTCTGCATCTTCATCATTGAAAGCAAAACTAAATGTTAAGAATATGTCATTTCATGGGGTGGGTAAGATCGCTCAAACGATTCGCCCTTGGACAATTTGGGAGTAAGAATTGTAGTTAGAGGTTTGAGAATTTTGGGTAAGACTAGAATTACAGTTAATTTGAAGAACAGATATAATGGTTTCTACACTGACGTGAATATATATACATATGTATACATTTATATTGTAGGTGGAGTTCAAGAAGCTACCTAGCTTTGGTATTAATCATTTTGAGCTTGAAACTTAAATGTTGGCGATAGACATTAGCTAGTGGTGGTGGAACCCCAATGATGAATATATGTCGTTTTTTTGTGATCAATAATTCACAATTAATCTCCTTCCACATGCAATAATGATGACGTTGAAAGTTGAATTAGTGCATTTCAGAATTAATTCTAATTAATCCAAAGTGTTGATATGGCAACAAAATATGGAGAAAATTTTCCTTAAACTACTTTTGAAAAGATAATTTCAGATAGAATGTTCAACAGAATTGTAGGTGAGGAAGTATTAAGTACATAAACGAACATTAATTCCCAAAAAAAAAACAAAAAAAAAGGTAGAAGAAGAAGGAACATGTTAGGATTCCAAACCTGTCGTCTAGGTGTTGTTGTCGTTTTCAATATTAATTGTTGCCATTTCTCGTTCTTAATGTCTGGGTTTTAGTTTACTCGCTCTTCTGTTCATGGGGTTTTTCACGTTTGACGCGTATTCATTTTCGTTTTCCTGGGTGATTTCTTTTCAAGACGCATTTATTTTTCAGTTTTTTTTTAATTTTTTTTAATTTTTATTTTTTAATGTTGTTGTTTTCTAATATTAAGGTCGTTTTATATTTTTGTTGTCGTTTTTCTTTATTGTTTTTCATTTGTGCCGCCATGTCGTTTTTTTATGTTGCTGTCGCCTGTTGCTAGCTTCATTTTGGCATCGTTTTTTGAGGTTACTGCCGTTTATTTTGCTAGCAAAGTCGTTGTACATTATCTTCAGTTTTTGTCGTTTTAAATCATTGTTATCTTCAGTTTTTGTCGTTTTATATCACTTAAGTCGTTTAGTTTTTCATTTGTGTCGCCATGTCGTTTTTATTGATGTTGCTGTTTCATTTTCCTTTCCTACAGCGATTTGTTGAATTTTTACGTCTGTTTCAGTGAAGTCATTTGTTTACGTCTGTTTGTTTTCTTATCCATTTTTCTTATGTCGTATTAATTATTGTTTTTCTCAGTAGATTCGTTTTTAATATTGCTCACAACGACGTCGTATTCTTCATTCGTTGTCACTTTCTTGTCATATTCGCTTTGTCTCTCGGCTTCTTTTTTTTTTTTTTTTTTTTTTTTTCTGGTTCTAATTGTGTCCTGTCATTATGATATCTTTTCTGTTTCTGTGCTTTAACGTCGTTTTTTTATTTTTTCCCCCGTTTCACCACGTTGAATATGTCGTATTTCTTTTATTCATTGTCGTTTTTTAGTTTACTGTCGTTTATGCAAAAACCTTTGTTTATCATTGTTTTCGGTTTTTTTTTTTATTTTTTATTTTTTATATTTTTTTGGCGATTTTGAGTTATTCTTCCTTTCTGGTTGTTGTTGTTGTGTTAAATATTACTATCGTTTTCTTTGAAAGTCATTACGTATATTTTAGCGTTCGATTTTTCCCTCGCTTGCTCGTTACTACCGTTTTCTATATATATATATATATATATATATATTTTAAATATTGTTTTTAGTAACTGTACTAATTTTATTCCTTCTGTTATTACATTTTTATCATTTGTCGTTTTCACGCTGTTGGTAATCCGCGACCACCTTTCCTTCTCTAGCATTCGTGGAAAACAAATTGAGGAGGAATCAAAAGAGTCGAAGGAAATATTTATATATCCAAGTCCCTCAATCCAAGGATACTTTTTCATTTTCTCTTCCTAGAATGCGCTTAGGCTTGATAACTCCATAATGGTGAACATGTGAGACTTAGACTCATTTTTCGAGTAGAATTAAGTTCATTCTATTGATAGACCTAGAATTTCTTTTTATAGACGATTGAGCTGGATGACACTAACGCTCTTTATATATATATATATATATATATATATATATCGATCAATGAAAAAAAGTAGTCCCTCATCGTATGGACACGAGAAATTGGTAAGAAATTAGGCGTTCTTTGGAGGCACGGGCAACTGATCATCTGATCCTCTAGTCCAAATGGAAGGAATAGGAATTGGGCTTGAAGCTAATAAGCCTAATGGGTCGTTTAGAGGCTTATTGATGATGTTAAGTACTATCTATTGACATAAGATGGTTGTCACTATATAAAATTCATTAATAAACCCATTTTTTATTTGTTATGACCTTTAGCACCGATAATGCCTTTAAGCATCTTTCCAAAGAAACAGAGACAATTGATATAGACCTTAGACAATTAACGCCATGTTCAGATGAAATTGGATAAAAGTATAATACACGTTCTTTCGTTCTTTTTTTTTTCCTCTGTTCTTTTGGGTAAGCACTGTGCAGGAAAACTGTATAATACACGTTGTTGTGCTGTATAGGGATAAAAGCTATCAAATGGAAGTACGTAACTCAATTTTATTGGAGGTTGGAAAGTTTTTCTAGGTAGTTCAGCACTGTTGCATGTATGCGTCTCTAAAGCAATATTACGGAGGAGAAAAAGAAACGTCAAAAACAGAACTAGGTAGTTCAGCACTGCCATGTAAGCATTTGGACTTTTATGCTTTGTCTTCATTGATATGAAGAACAAGAAGGGAATAACATTATGATGTATAAAGAAATATAGGACTATATATGAAGAATAATATAGTCATCTTCTCACCCAGTTGTTAGTTCATTTAGCTTTCTTCTTCCTTTTTTTTTTTTTTTTTCAGCGAAAGACTGCCGTTGACCTAACCATCAGTGAATGATACCACTGATTATTAACAGACCTAAAATAAAGAAAACTCCTTTTTTTTTTTGTGCTATTTAGGAAATCATATACTATACTTCGGCAGTTTTCATGCATTAATCAGTCAAATTAATATTTTGGAGCAATTGCAACCACTTCCTATCCGGACAGTACGTAGCTAGACAGGCATTAAGCGGAACAGGCTAGTACACTTAATATCATATACAAATATATATATATATATATATATGTATATACACCTTTTCACCACTCCTGGATCACTAAAGAAAAAAAAAAAACCTTGAAAAGTTAAAATTAATTTGTTCTTTGAGGCATCAATAAGATCCTTCATTTCAATTTTAGCGAAACTTATTCAGTTGTATTGCATTTTATATCTTTACCTAGTAAAAAAAAGCAAGACACTGAATTGGCATACTCTCAACTTACTGAGAGAGCACATGTCATGTAAGTAAGACATGTCCATATTATACATCTCACCAAGGAATTTTAACATACAAAAGATCGGGAATACGACATAAACTTTACGAGGGAAGATGAACCGAGTTGAGTCTCTGGTTTGGTCTTGAAGAAGACAAAAACCTCCCTTCACAAGACAACGACCTCTTCATCTCAACATGGCTTACTCTCAGACATTGCTTTTGATCTTCACCAACCTCCCGGTTTGATCTTCCAATATTCTCACTCTCCAACTCACCAATCTCTTTAGCAATCACCGCCGCCGCCGACGACGACGACGAAGAATCCATCGAAACAGACCTCCCTAGCGGCCTCACCTGATCATCGCTCCCCCCTATTTCCCCATTGTCGTTTTCCCTCTCCAAATCACAGCTCCGATTAGAGTTAATTATATTATTCACAACATCTAGGTCAACTCTTTGAGCAGTGGTGCCATTCTCAGAATTCCCCATTTGTGTGTCCTCAATCTCATCTCCACCATTTCTGATCGCCGACTCTAAACGACGGTTAGTATTGCCGTCGTTTACGATATGGGCCCGGCAAAGCGGGCAGTTGGTGTGGGACCTGAGCCACTTGTCGATGCAGGGGATGTGGAAGGCGTGACTGCATTTGGGCAACAGCCGGAGAGTCTCGTCCTCTCGAAACTCGTTAAGACAAACAGAACACTCCGTCCCTTCGATCAACCCTTCGTTCCTTTTGTACTTCACGACCGTTATGGAGTTTATGATCGACTGCTGCAGCCCCACGGTAGTGATGAACCAGATGTGATGATCAATCGCGCGGTTTTCGTGATCCACCAACCCTTCATCATCTCCGCCGTCCGATTGAGAAAAGTTCTCGTTCTCGTTGTTGTTGTTGTTGTTGTTCCTCCTTTTGAAGAGGCCAAAGCAGGACTTGGCGACGACGACGTAGTAGCCGACGAGGAGGGCGAAGCTGGCGAGGAGTGTGACGACGACGATTAAGGTGGGGGAAACGCCGCCGTGATTACTTTGCTCGGCTCCGTCGGGGACGGCTACGGCGACGGGTGACGGCGGAGGCGGTGGTTGGAAGTAGAAGAAGCAGAAATCGGAACAGTCGGTTCCGTTGGTGGAATCCGGTGAGGGGAAGAGTTTCCTGTGCTTCATTTTTGGCGTCAAAGCAGAGGAAACAAGAATAGAGGAATTGAGAGAGGAGAAGAGAGAAAATGGAGAGAAAGGAAGGAAGGTGAGTGAGGATGAGGTGGGGTGTCAACTTTGATTTGGATTGGTTTTTTTTTTTTTTTTTTTTAAGAAAAGGGGTTAGATTAATTAAAAGCAAGGTGAAATATAAAAAAAAAAAAAAAAAAAAAGAAAGGTAGAACAATCTCTTTCGTGGTGAAGTAGAGGGATAATTGTTTGTTGTGTTAGGTATTTGGTGTTAAGTCAAGAAATTTAGTGCATACGACGGTTTTTTTATCAAGTTAATTGCTTGTAGGTCATGACTTCATGTCTATGTATCTTGTCCATGCAATAGTAAAGTTTTGATAGCACTATTATTATGTGATTGTCAAGAAACAATCTAGACTTTCTATCTTGCGTGTTCTTCGTGATCACACGACTTTTTTTTTTTTTTTTAAGATTTCTAGATAGCACTTGAAAAAATATATTATTGATCGTATTCAGTTATTCAAATAAAACGGTTTGTTTCACTCTTTTTTTGTTAAATTATTATTTTGATATGATTTTGATTAGATTCAACAACAAAACACATTATGCTTTCTAATACGAGACCTTTCTGTAAAACTCCCGATATTAAATATGTGGAGTTCGTGTGTGTGTGTGTGTATTTTTTAGCATTATAATTGCATTTTGCTACATTAATGGAGCACCGGTTGCTATATTTTATAGACATTGGCTGGCTTGTAGCTTTAATAATAAAATTGGGCATTTATTAATACTATATTATGCACGAGTGACTTGGTTGCATATTTGTTAATGGTAGCAAGTAGCATATAAATAGCAAGGACAGAGTCTAGAGACTAGAAAGCGTATAACAAATATCACTTGTAAAACAAGGCGTTGAAATATGACTCTGAGTCTCAGCTTTCCGGTGGTACTTACCTATCAATTTGGCAACAGACCCCACATCTGCGACGTCTTAGCTTTCTTTGTCAAACGCTACGTTAGCTCCACAAGTGGCCAGCTACCATTGGTGCACTAGTCATTAATAATTAAATAATAATAATTATGTGATAGGAATAAACAAATACATTATCAAATACTTTGACGAAAAGTGATAAATTGAGTGAGGTATCCTTGGACTTGGTAATGTTCTTTTTTTCCTTCTTTCTTTCCTTTTTTTTTTTTTTTTTTGGTATATATTGGCGTTCTAAATTTGGCTTTTTGTTGTCGTTTGCAGTGATATAGAAAGGAAGGAGAACGCGCCCACAGTGGAAATGAGGTAAAGAAAGAGAGGGAGGAGAGGGGGATAATGGGCGTATATTAACTTTTCTTGATTAATAAATATAAACTTAGTTAGTTTGTGTTAGGTTTATCAGATGAAAATGAAAATTTTAAATTAGAGTTGGATAACTTTTTAAAAATTAATTATAAATTTTATTAACTTTTCAGAAAAAGATAAAAATTAAGATGAAAAAGTACAGTTTAATTTTAGTTAAACTTGAATACTAAATAAAGTCTTAAATTTAACAAAATTTATCAAAATATTAATTATTGTGCTTTACTTAATTAAAGTGCAAGCTTCAATCCTATACTAATTGTACAAAACCAAATATCAGGTAGGATTAATTAAAATCCAATTCTATAATTTTCTTTACATTTCTAATCGTATGATATCCAATGTTATCATATCTTGCACACAACGGACCCGTATACTATTTAGAAGTGAAAGATGGTAAAGTAGGCTAAGAGTTGAAGTTGAAGCTATGGACGAGAGGGAAATTAGTAAAGGACCTTGGCAGAGCATCCATATATATATATATATATATATATATATGAGCACTGTATGATGATGTAAATTACATCAGAAGAAGCTATGCTACATGCCGTATAAAAGGTCGACAGTGTGTTACGTTAGTGAATGGCGCATGTCAGAATATGGCGCATGTGAATGTCTCTTATAGGAACATTGCTCTTCAAGCCCCAATCTTTTATCCGTTGACAAGAAGGATCAATTTCATCAAATTAAATCAGGAACTTACAATGATCTTCTCTCCAAGTACGTTTTTCTTCGATGCTGTTTTCAAATGCTCAGCAAGCCACAGCTCAGCACACCTGGTCGTGTCTATATATCTTGAGAGTAATCTGACATAATTATGGTATGATTTGACGTTCAGAAACGCATATTATATAAAAAGTTTAGACCAACTTAGCTAGGAAACAACACTTGATTTCATTGTATAACGTCAATGGACCTATGACCTTGCTGTTCTGTAACCGCAAGCAAATGCAACTGGAACGCATTGAGAGGCTGCATGAAGAAGCACAGAGAGTAGTGGCCAAGCTAACCTGTTCTAGATAAGAAAGCTAAGACCCGAGAATGACTTTCTCACTCCCTTTCTATTTCCACTTCTTGAGATAGATTTTTATTTTATTTTATAGAAGAGGCAGATTTTAGTTGACTACTGTACAACTTCCTGAATAGATCATCTATATGTTAAATTTGAAGATGGTGTCATTTACCAAAAAAATTTTTTTTGAAGATGATGTTTAGCATTTTTTAGAGTGAGTTTCATTGATGGAAAAAAAAAATCATCATTTATATTTGTAACGATCCGACTTTTCGGATCGTTAACTAACTTACTTATTATTAGTTAATATAGTCTCAATACTTGTTTATGTTTGATTTAAAAAATGCATAACTTTTTTTTTCTTTTAAAAAACAAACCATGCTTGTACTTGAAGAGTTTAATAAACTAAAATTTTAACTGAATAAATTGAAATTTCTAAATAATAAATATCACATTCAAATTCGTATTTAGATAGTATTTAAAAAGCTATAATGTCATGCGAGTTAAAACAAAAGACTTTAAAGTCTTTAAGTACTCTTACTAGTTTAGTAGTACCGAAATATTGAAAACATAGTTTTAAAGATAATCGATACAAAATAATTTAAGAAATCTAAATGCGGAAATTAAATTCGTGGTTGTATCCCACTCCATTCCTTTATCGCCTCCGCACTACTTCGTCAGTCCAGATAACATCTAAGTAGCAGACTGCTTACCCGTATTACCTACAGTACGAATACACATATATGAGCTTTCGCTCAACAAACACAAACTATATCTCACAAAATATTTTCATAGATCATGTCATCAGACATCATAGCATGAATGTTCAAAATGCATGTGATATATATTTATTAATTATGCTTTATTATATTTATATATTGTCTACTTAAGGGCCCATATGTCGTACCCATATGCGCGCAACCAATGGGGAGTTGGGGAGCGACCTTCCAACAACCTCCAAGGTCATAACTTATAACTTTCGTTATTATCATATCCTTTTATTAATTAGATATTGGTATGACACTTAATCCTATCTTTCGTTAGTCTCATTCTGATTAATTGTGACAATGTGTATATTTGCATGTCATTATGCATCTATTCTTATCGCATAAATATCTGTGAGGCATGTCGATCATATTAGTGCAAGAAATATTATGCACGTCAAATGTTTAATCAAAACAATACATATAACTCATATACTCATCACATCATCAAGACAAATCATAGCAAACATAGAACATCAATAAAGAAAAATATTTTGTTTCATACTGTAAGTGAGGTTTGTACTTACTTATTTTGTGTGCTTAAACTTCGGGAATTGTAACTACTACTACGTAAGTTCGGGAAATTGTTATGATTTAACAATACTTCGTCATTAGAGTGAATAATGATTATATATATATTTATTTATTTTTATAAATTAAGATGAACTTAATTTACTTGCATCATAACTAACCTTAATAATTAATTGTAAAAAAAATTCTACTAATTATTATTAATTTAATTCAATTTAATTGATTAATTAAATAAATAAATAATTAATTAGTTATTAATCCTTAATTATTACCTCATTGGAAAATGATAAATCAATGACCTAATTTTTATTGACTACTTAGTAATTATATCTTTAATAATTAATTATGTTCTTTAAATATTCTTTCTCATTTAATAATTGATAATTATATTAGTTATTAATGATTAATTAATATCTAATTAATCAATCATTATTATATTAATAATCATGTTAATTATTAATAATTAATTAATCTCTAATTAATCATGTATTTTAATTATGTAATTACTCAACATAATAATCTTACTTACACAATTAATAATCACTTATTAGCTCTTAAAATTAATTAATTAATTAATTACTAATTAATTTTCTTAGCATAATTACATTTTGTAATATATTTATTAGTTTATTTATTTATTTCTTAATTAATTAATCGATTTATATCACCTTAGTGACAATGAGTCACCTAAGTATATACCCTTAAGTGGGTTGCCATCCATCTAGTATTGGGCTTGTAAGGCCCAATCTCAGTAGTTATGATCATTTAATTAGACTAAGGTAGTCTCTTGGTGTATATCTAGTAATCATCTAGTTTACTTTGCCTTGGTTCATCTAAAAACTTGTGATTTAACTTTATAAAGTTCGGGTTTTTTACATTATTTGATCATACACTTAATACCAACATATTTCATCAATATTTATGTCCATATGTTATGACTTACTCTTATATTACATTTTTAATTTTTAATCATTTTATCAGTATGAGATTTTAATTTATAAGATTTATTTAAATTTATGTATAATTCTGTTTTGGATACTTAATTACTCGTTGGAAAGCTTAAAGTATCTAGTTTTTGTCATTATAATTTATTTTCCAAAATCTTAGGGGTTTTAAATCTTAGCATGGATGTTTTCCTTAGTGTCCCATCGTCAAATCTCAGTTTACAATATTTCAATATAATGTTATGTGATTTATTAAAAATTATGTATTTATCCATTTTAAAAGAATGATAGCTCATTTCAAATCTTAAGATGTTTACTTTACACTAATAAAGTTATTTTCTTAAATTTTGGAGTTTTATATGCTAACGGTGATAGTTGGAGTTGCACGTGAAGGCCGTGGCGACATGGATGCCGCTTTCCTTCACTTCATAGTCCTAGTTTAGGGTTTTGTTAAGCACCTTTTTTTTTTTTTTTTTTTTTTGTCACAAGTGTTCCATCTCCGTTGCAGTCTTAAGGGCTAGCACGCTAATAAATAAATAAATAAATAAATAAATGGTTTTGATTTTTTTTTTCTCCATTTTTTTGCTCTCTCTCTCTCTCTCTCTTTTTCCCCTAATTGACTACTTATATTTTCCCTGATACTTTGAGCAAGGTCAATTTTATTAGACATTGTAGTCATTTCACAACAAAAGCTAACAGAGTTTTGCAAGGTGTTGACCTGAAACATTTTGATCAGAGGGATATCTTTGTAGTTTAGGTTAAAAAAAAAAAGGGGTGTTAACATGATTCTCCTAAAGTCATAATGGAAAATGTATATTTCCAATATTGGACGTTGGCGTTTCCTTTATTGATCTCAATAAACCTCCAGTCGTTCGAACTAGGCAAATATAGGAACAAAAATCCGGTGGCTAACTGGAATTCGATTCTACACAAATAAATTATAATGATTAAATTTAAGTACTATACCGATTTACACTAAAAATTAAAAAAAAAAAAAGATTATAAAAAAAAAAAAAAAGAAAGAGGGAACCAAAGTGGGTCTCTGCATTTGATCACAATAAGAATCAACAGTGATTCATGATGATCTTTGTGTTGGGAACTTTCCAATATATTGTTGAAAAAATTTCTGACTTCTTGGCTTAATTCTTGCACTTGGGTATTGGTATGTTCTCTGTCCAGCTTTGTTTGGTTTGTCTAAAGCTTTTTCTTCTTTCAAACGAAATTAATTACTAGCCGAGGCCCGAGGGGGAAAAGTACAAAAGGGTTGGTTGAAAAGATATAATAAGAAATTTAAAAGATAAAACTTTGTCCTCGTCATCGCTCAAAGAGCAAATTACTAGCGTTAAATTATCTATTAAAAAAATAACTAAGGTTAGATGTCATGACAACTCTTCTATCAAAAAAAAAAAAAAAAAAAATTTAAAACCATGACATGCTCTAATAGGGATACTACACGTACTTGAGAGGGGGGAAAAAGAGACAGAGAGAGAATTTTATATTTGTCAATGTTTAATGCGGTTAGGTTTGTATAAATTCTGTCAGTTGTGTTCTAAAAAACCTAATGTAATTTTGATCAAATTTAAGGATTTCAAGTCTACACTACTAATAAAGCATTTTGAGGATCTAAAATAGTCTTATCCACACGTTTTTTGGCAACCAAACTTTGGTCGCAAGAAAATTTTCTGCAATCAAGATGTTTCCCGACAACCAAAATCTTGGTCGTTAAAAAACTTTATGCGACCAAACTAAACAAACTCATCCCTAATATTTTGGTCGCAAGAAAACCTTTTTTACTGTAATGCGAAGACTCATAATGTCCAAAATGATTGTCTAAGCAACTAGAAAAACATATATCGTATTTACATTAATAAGCCGACCGTGTAATTAATGCCTAAGAAATTATTTTGTTAAAGAGGTGTGAAAATACATCTCACCGGCCAATTTTAGTATTAAGAAAGTTGAAATCAACGGCTCAATCAATGGAATATTGTCAATTTGCAAGGGACCATATTGCAGACTGTATATATTCAGAACGTTAAACTGTCTCAAATTTGTGAACAATATATAGACACAAGTGAAAATAATTGGAATCAATAAAATTGAATATCACAATATTGTTTTCTGAGATATAGCTATCACATAAATTAATCACAGAAGAGTACTTATAACTTTTATTCTTAATTCAAATTTATAGCTTTATAGCATTTATAACTCGTAGTTCACCTTCTTAACTATGAAAACATTATTGTCGCTTACTCCATTCCATACAAATTAAATCCTAGGAAAACCATCATAGTTGACCCATTTAGTTCTGTTTTTTTTTTTCTTTTCATTATCTTGCTACGAGAAAACCTGTTACTAAAAAACTCAGATATCCTATTCAATTAAAGACTTTGCGTGTGTGTGTATATATATATACACACATATATGTTTTGCTACAATCCTTAAGTATATTCAAGTTGACATAACATATTGTTGAATGAACATACTGTTTCCTTTGGCCTTTTCTTCTTTTCTCCCCACCAAATGTCTTTATAAGTTCACTAATATATATATATATATATATATATATATATATATCTTTATAAGTTTACAAGCTTTGCTGCAGAGAGTGCATTACAGTAGGGTACGAGTAAATATCTTATTTTATAAAAAGAAAAAAAGAAAAAGAATGCTGAATCCGTTTACCGATTAATTATTGGTTTTGTACAGTTTCCGTAGAAAAGATCATCAGAACTAATAATTGCTCGTCGATGGATAATAATAATAATAAATTTATGAGTATTTCTTCTTCTTCTTTTTTTTTTTTAAAGGATATTTCTTCTGTATTTGCTAAAAAAAAATATCATCTAACCCGTACAATAAAACAATATTCATAAAGTCTTCAACAATGTCTCAACTCCAGCTCAGAGCAGCAAATAAAAACAAAAAACAAAAAAAAATCCAGCTCAGAGCGGAAAAAAAAAAAAATAATAATAATAAAGCTCCAGTCTGCGGCATTACATTCACATGGGACTATAACCACCAATTAATTGTGGCCCACCATCTGACCAAAGCAAAATAATATTCATATTAAAAAGTTTTTTTTGTTTGTTTATATGATCAAAATGTTTTTTTTTTTCTTTATTTTCCTTTAAAAAAAAGTGTTTTTTCGGTTTTTTTTTTTTTTTCTCCAAAAAGCGAATTTTATTACTTGATAGATTACTTTATTATGCCATATGTATATTATTGTGACGACTTCTGATCGCGTTGACTGCAATAGCATTTTGGTGTTAATTCTCCTTTAATTACTATCATATTTGTCCCCTATTTTTTTCCCAAGCCTTATTTTAAAACAACAATTAGGCTTATTTCTGAAAGTAATTGCATATATTCAATGTTGAGCTCTTTATTTTTTCAATAAGATGTGTAGTCATGGACTTGCTTGAGCCTCGAAGAACGCGAGCCCGAGGGCACATGATCGAGCAGTAACATATATGTTATTTGTTTTAATTTCTTTCTGCATCCAAATTGGTTCTTGTCACTGGTCATTATAATAAACACAAAATTAGAAATATGGTGATTACATATATATATATATATATATATATATCCGATCATACAGTGAAGCAAACGAGAAGCACACTAAATTTGACTTTTCAGAGATAAAGAGAGATTTTTCTTGATGCGTGTATATATATATATATATATATAAATATATATTAGTCCACATGATTTTCTCGTGCGTGAGCAAGCTAGCAATTAATCAAATTATTTTAAATATTCTTGTAAAGAAAAAATAAAATTCAGTACCTCAACTAATCTTTAAAAACATGCTAATATTGGCCAAGTGATAAGCATGAACTTTACCATCATTATTATAATATATAATTTTTGTATTTATATATATAAGGCACGTTCTAAAGGAAAAGTAGCTATAGGGAACCTCATTTCTAGATAATCAACTCTTCAAACTCTTCCCATTTTTTTGAGAGAAAAGTCCTCTGCCATTAACAAAATTAATATTATCATGTCGACGGTCACAGGCTCAGTTGCTGCTAATTGTAATTATGCTTCTCTGCTTCAGATAAAATGTTCCAGCTCTCGCAGATCATCGTACCGGCCAACTTCAACCCTCGATCTCTCCGGTGGTCTCGCGAACCAGACCGGTACTTGTCACTTTCTCGGGAATCCGAGGCTCCAGTCGATCTATTCCAGCCTTCTGATTGTGCAAAATGGAAGCAAAAACACAAAGATGTAACATATTCTCGTTTAACTTCACTATCTATTTATATATATATATATATATTTGTGTGTGTGCTTTTTTTCAGTTTTTAATTAGCCGATCTGGGCAGTTTTTAAACATGTTAATAAGTTATGATCTGTACAGGAATATGAAGGTAAACAACGATTTTAATTTGCCTGACGTTCCTCAACTGCCTTCCAACTCTGATCCCGGTTCCTGGTAATTATTTACTAAGTCAACGCTATATATAAATTCAAAAAAATTTTTTTTTTTTTGGGCTTATTCCCTATGTTCATAAATTATTACCAGGAAATTATGGCTTGTGGGAGTGTTTATGACAGTGATTATACCCTTTTGGAGGAACAAATGGAGTCCTCTACAGAAATTACAACGTAAGAAAACTATAAATTTTTTGATTATTGGAACTAAATTATGCTGAGATAAAAAATTATTAGTCATATATTTAAATGATCAAATAATTATATATATATGTGTGTGTGTGTGTGTATACAGAGAAAGTGGAGCAAGTGGTGGATACAGCACAGGCAGTGACAGACATGGTGGACGATGTGGTGGAGGAAGTAGAGAAGGTGGCTGATGAAATTGGGGATCGTCTTCCAGAGGGAAAGCTTCGAGAAGCTGCTCAGCATGTTGAAGAATTGGCCCACAAAACTTCTGAGAGCATCGATCGTCTCGAGGATGTCCTTGAAAAGGTTTTTACTTACTCTTAATTAGCTCCCGTTTGACATCTTATTTTAAATTCATATTTCAAATTTTTTCTACAGTTTTCCTCTCATAAAGAATTTACCGTCTCAATTATGAGTTTAATCCTATCATCTAAACGATTATTTATTTTATTTATTTATTTATTTTGAATTATTCAATTGCCCATCTTCACACTCTGCTATGGTAACACGTTTATTATTGTTAAAATTTTAGGATTTCGCAATATTGAATATTTAATTCTATAGTGACAGGATCACATGCATTCAGCTGGACCAATTTGAGCTTTTATGTGTTTAATTTGATATTTTTATAGTATTCTCAAAACATTAAAGTATGACATGTTGGGTTCATCGATGACCACCACACATTTTTACATATAATAAGAGAGAGAGAGAGAGAGAGAGAGAGAGAGATAGAAGCAATATAAAAATATATGCCGTAGCAGTCTCTCCTTTATTGTCACCATCATTTTTTACAAATTTGACTTTTCTTCATTGGCTACAAGTAAAAATAGTACAGAAGGAGTGGCCCACATTGTCCTTCATTTATTATGTAGAGACATTATCAAGGGCATATACGAATCTTTATCATTTCGCTTTTGCAATAATGGTTATTGGTGGGCTACTTCCTTGATGCTTCCCCTTAATAATTGCCCATCCTAGCACGCCCATGTTGTGTGGCTTGTGTCCAAGCTCACACGTGCTTAAAATTTCTTTAAAAAAAACGACAAAAACTAATTATCTATTTGATTCATAGATCTAGACAGTAAATCAGAACATAACATTCATTTTTTAAGGGGGAAAAAAACACACTGTAAAAAATCTTAAATTATAAGTTCTAACCTATGATTCAGACGGATATTTTGACGTGCTATCATGTTTTTAGTATAAATTGACGGATGATTGTATTGTTCGTTTTTATGATATCTCCTAATAAAAGTATAATGTTATAAAAATGAAGAAAACTCCAATTTATTGTCTAAGTGATTAAATGATGATTAGATTTGTGTTGAACTATGACATAAATCTCTTACTTCTAAAGATTATATATGATTTTTTTTTTTTTAATTTGAGGTGGTGATTCAAATTCTACACCTTTAGATAAAGTTATATATGGTTCTTTTGAGAATAATATTTATTGTTTTATTGTGTAACTATCATTTATGAGTTGATCAACTTTTAAATCTAATCACAACTAATGCTTACAATTTTAGTATGATTATGTGATGTTATATGTATGTGATGTATTTTGCAGGTTGAGGAGGTGGAGAATAAGTTAGAGGACTTCCTTGAAGAACAACAAACGCAAGAAGAAAATAAAAAAGAAGGAAAAAAGGATGAGAAGAAGACGCAGACAAAGGCAGAGAAAAGTGTCACATCAACATGAGACGTTTCAAAATGTGATACGAGGTGCTAGCCAGAATATTGTGCCCTTTTTTCTTTTTTTTCTTTCTATTTTATTTTATATTTATAGACGCTGTAAGTAGTAAGATCATGGGCAGTAAGATTATGGGCTGTTTATGACGTCTATTCTAGAGGGTAAGACATCGTCCTCAATTTTAAAATTTAATCTTAAATTAAATTTTTTTTCTTTTTTTTTTTAATTCAAATTTTATTTAAGAATTTATAATTTTATCATTTTAAATTTAAATTTTTTTCTTGAAATAAGATGAGTTTTATGTTAAAATGCTCGTAACAACGAGACAAATATAACAAGATCTATTTTGTATTTTTTAAAAAAATAAATTTCAAATTTTTACACTGTTTTTTACATCACATAACTTTTTCAAAAACTTTTTCTCCAAATATATATTTTCAACTCAACCTTCAAACTACCAAATAGGCCATAATAATCAATCTATTTTTATAATATGTGGTTGTAGGTATATTTATAATTTTTGTTAGTGTGATTAGACTAAATTCAAATGTTAAGGTTAAAAATACTATTAATACTAATATCTAATTTGTTTTGCAAATCTAAAGGCCATGTGTAATGAAGCTGTAGCAGGCATTATCTCAACATTATCTCCAAAAGTTTTTATAACGACTTGTCGTATTTTTCCTTGGTGTTTAGGACTAATATCATCTTAGCCACAATGTCAAACCAAATAAAAAGTAAAAGATAAAAGGAAACAACCCTTTAAAAAGAGTAATAAACTCAACTGAAAACTAGTTTCATTTTTATACTTCAAACACGAAGTTTACTAGTTTTTTCCTTTATGAATTAGCGATTATGTCTTTTCATAGATTATTGAGTTCAATCAACTTATCTCAAGACCTTAAAATCACAATAATTATTTATTTTATGAGCAAGTGCATGATTATCAATCTTCTTTCGTGGGTTGTAGTTTTGGTTGGAATCTCTTCTACGTCTCTAGCCAAAATGTTGATGCCGAAAACGTCTCCGGCGGCAACACCCAAAGTAACAATGTCGTCCGGTCAGTTCAGGCCAGTAACTCCGCCGTCGGTCACCTGCAAAAGAGAAGCACCTCGGAATGATTGGGACATCGGTGTGGTGTCTGCCGCGGGCACTCCGATGCCTAAGTCAGTGATGATACTGATGAGCGTAGGGAGAGGCAGAGATTTGGCAAGGCAAAATGACCGTACCTGGATTCGTGTATTTTTCCTCTACTTATAGGCGTCCTCCCCAGACTCGGGTGCTCGGGGCGACCCGGTCGGGTCGGCTACCTAGGACGCCCGGCAAGGGGCTAGGGTTTTAGGCCTGCAGGGGCTACTGGCTCAATGGGCGTGCGCCACGTGGGGCCTGACACCAAGTAGGGGACAGAAGGGTGACTGTCGCCGGCGCCTGCAGGGGCAGGTTTTGTCAGAGTAGGTGGCGGCGGGTGGCGAAGTGACGTTCTGTAGGAGTAGGTGGGCGGCGCCTGTAGCAGATGGGTGCCAGGGCAGGATTAGTGTCAGCTGAGATGACCGCGGGCCCGGATGACCTGAGCAAATCCGGAGGCAGCCGATACAATGGGTTAATCCGAGAGCATCACGGTCCGCGTACACAGCCGGCTCTCGCGGGGTCACAGGATGTTGTCGGCCAATGTCTCGGTCAGCCGACCATCCGAGACGGTGAATGTGTACCCGAGAAGGTGGGAAGATCGAGGAATGTGGTCGGCAGTGGTACTTCGTGGTCGGAGCAGAAACCGACATCAACACTCCGTTTGAAGAGGACATACATAGAATTATTTTGATATTTTAAATTGCAATTGTTTTCTCGACTTGATGAGCATAAATGCACATTCTGCTTCACAAGCCTAATTCGTTGAATAAAATCTTGTGATTGCTTTGGCTTCCTTCATAAATTGATTAACAATTTGATAATTACAAAAGACAACGTGATTGAAATGGTACCTGATTGATCTATAATATTTTTATTAATGGCTAAACTGGAGCTCAACTTACCTATGCCATTAGGATCAAAACTAACAGACAATCTGACATTTCCGTCAATAGAAAAACTACTATTCCATATAATAGAGATGCACTGTTATTTGTTAGAGAAGAATTTTAAAAAAGTTGCTTGGAAAACATGTTCTTTTGTTGTGAATGATATGAGCAAAAGTTAACACTTGAAAATACACGTGAAAATTGATAAAGCAAACATTCGTTGATATATAGAACATGAAAGCGATATTTTTTTTATAGAAAAAAAAAATGTACAGTTGAATATAATAGGCCAATTTGGAACATAGATTCTACTTTACATTTTTTTTGGTCCGATTTCAAAAACTTTAATACCAATTAATTATGATGCAAATCTCACATATCTTTTTATCTCTTTTTCATTTTTATAAAACTTAAATTTAAAAGTTCACAACAATTTTCTTATTTTAAGTTAAAATGAGATTATTCTCATCTCTTATATGCACAAAGACGCAAATAAATAAGAACTATATTATCTTTTTTTGACACATTTACATTATTGGAATATTAGAGTTTTTTTTTTCAGTAAGAATATTAGAGTATTTTTCATTTCACAATAGGCCCCGTTTTCTAAAAGTGTTTCCTAAACTTTTTTTTTTTTTTTTTTTTTTGTCTTTTTCCTCTAATTTTATTATTTATTTTTTCAAATATTTTCAAAAAAACTTAAATTTTAAATGTTCATAACTTTATCGTTTTAAATCAAAATGAGATTTTTTTTTCAAATTGTATAAAATTTCAAGAGAAATTAAACAAAATCCATATTGCTAATTTTTTCCAAACACGTTTTAAGTTTTAATATTTTTTCACTCCAAACAGTTTATTTTCATCGAACGCGTATTTCTAAAACTCAAACTATCTTTAATTTTCAAAACACCGTCTTCAAACATAATCGTAAATAAAACATACATCTCAATCTTCAATTTATGATCCAAATGGACCGAAAAAGGGCTACTGTCATACTGCTTTTTCTCTTATTTGCTTTAAAAAACTATTTAAAAATAAAAGAAAATAGAGAGAGAAAAAAAAAAAAAAAAAAGCCACCTCGGACGATAGAGAGGCCGACGTATTCGAGCCTTTTTACGTTTATTACAAGCGCGCTCTAACGGCTAGCCAGGTTTTCAATTTGAAATCCCCCATTCCCAATTTCTCATTTTTTCCCCAAAATAAAGAAAATTCGTAAAGACCCAAACATAAATTTTTAACCTTTCAAAACCCAAACCCAAAAACTCCTCCATTTCCGATCGATTTCAGACTTTCTCTCTCTTCGCCTTCTTTTTCCTCCCCTGGAATTTCTTCTCTACTCTTGAGCTCTGTTGTTTTCTAGGGTTTCAATTTCTTCCAAGAAAATATACGCGGTGAGAGAAATCCAGGTTCTTGCAATTTGAATTCTAGGGTTTTGAATTCCAATCCGATTGCAGATTTTGGGTTCAATCTTGGATTTTCCGAAAGATCGAGAACTGGGAATGGATCTTCCGAAAGAAATCGATGATTACATCAAAGAATCGATTGAGTACACTCTCGGTCTCCCGGTGTCGAGAAGCACCCTTGAAGTGAAGCTTCGAGCCTCGGAAGAATCGCAAAGACGGCTTCGGGACCAATACTTGCTTCTACATTCCCTGGTTAAGGAGAAAGATGAAGCCATAGATCGCGCTAAGGTTTGTTTGTTACATACGTATTTAGATTTGAGCGTATTTTTTGTTTTTGTTTTTTGTTTTTTCCGATGATTTCTGTATTGGTTCTTTAGGCCGAAGCGAGTATGAATGCACTGGCTTTGAAGAAGTTTGTTGAGGAAAATCAGAAATTGGCGTCCGAATGCGCGCATCTCTTGAGCCAGTGTAACAAATGGGAGAGAGAGTGCTCGTTGTATGATAAGGACAGGGAAGTATTGATGGATTTTGGGAACGAGGCTGATCAACGCGCCAAGGAGGCCGAGCTCCGTGTTCAAGAGTTGGAGGAGGAGGTGAGAGGGCTGTCGGATGAATTGCAGTTCTATAAGCGTCAATACGAGGCGTCCATGGTAATCTCTTGAATCCGTTTTTTTTTTGCTTGTTTTCATTGGGTTTGAAAAAATGAAAATTGGATGAGAGGCTGAAATTTGAGTTTGTTAACTGCAATTCTTTGGATACAATTTGGGTATTCTGTTGGCATGGGGAGTAGAGCCCCATTAAATTTGACCCAATGGATTGAGATTTGTAGCTGACAAGTTTTGAGACTCCTAAATCTTGAACTTTCTGTTGATAACGTTGTTACAAGTGATTTTAGCCATGTATCATGGCAGTGTGATTAAATATGCTCTCTGTTCGGCTGTTCGCTGATATGCGCTTCATAAAATGATATAAAATCTGTTTCATTGCTCAGTAAACAAGAGATTAGGACACGACACTTGTAGATTAAAGAATTTGTAGATGATCCATTTTCTCCTATTAGTAGTTGGAGAAAATGTTCCACGTTTTTGGGGTATTCGTTATCAATTTACATTCCTACAAGTATTCGGATGCTGGATTCTATTGTAGATGAGCCCTTTTTAGTAGTAACTTTCGGTGACAATTTGTGGTTTACTTTAGGTGCTTATGGCAAACTACTTTTAGCTAAAGTCATTGCCCGATATGAAAGTGCATCTCCTCCTATTTTCTCTGCTAACAATATATTTGGCTTCTAAGAATGATTCACTAGTTCGTTTGATTGATTATTCTATTACTTTGAAGGTCGATTCATCTCTTCAAGTTGTAAGTACACAAGAGAGTTTGCTAGAGTCTCTTTTGGAAACATTGATCACTGGAGACGATGCTGTGTCTGCTTGTGCGTTCTTGGAGGCCAATAGTACTCGTGAGCCATGTCAAAGGCTGCTGGAGATGTGGAATTTGTGAGTTTATGCAAATGTGACTCTTACAATATTCACCAAGATAATTTGTTGCTATATATTAGTTGCACTAGGAGTATTTTCACTACTACAGTGAGTTTGTTATATATTGTACTGATTTCTATTCTTCTGTTATTTGGAACCTATTTTGTAGCTTAAAGCCATCAACTCAAAAAGTTGTATCACTAGCTGCTGAGTTGAAGGCCCTAGAGAAAGATAAGGAACATCTGAGAACTAATCTTTATAGAGCGGAAGAGGAGGTGAGAAAACCAGTGGAACCTGCTTCCTCTAATTTTTCTTGTGTATTAGTGCTTGAACCCTTGTTTTAAACGTGTAGGTCAAGTTGCTTTTTGAAGAGAACAATATGCTAGATGAGGAGAACAAGAAATTACGGATTAGGTACAATAAAGAGAAGAACCAGAATGGTTCCAGTGGAAAGCAAGCAAGCAGTGCATCGGCCAAGGTGGGAAAAGAAATAACAGCTTCAATTATGTCTTTTACGTCCTTGTGCTCCTAGCTTTTTATGCTGTTTTGGCATGAATATCTTGTTTGCATGATCTAATCTCCTGCTTTTTAACTCTTTGCAGTCAAATAAGCGAAAATCTAGCTCAAAGACGAGAAGCCCAATTGAGAAGATTGATTTCACTGATGTAGATATAGCAAGACTGCCCTTGTCACCATTGCGATGTAACTCACCTGAATCTAGAATGCATAAAAAGTAGTAGGAAATTCCTTGAGCAGCCAAGCTCTCAAGCTCTCTCTCTCTCTCTCTCTCTCTCTCATTCGCATTGCCAGTTTTTTTGTATTCAGGATGGTTAGTACATTGACATTGGAACAACAATATTGTTGTTTGTAGGTATTCAAAGAAATGAAAGGGTAAATTTCATTCTTTTTAACTTTTCCATTATATTTGCCTTCCTCGACTTCCATAGTTGCGATGACTGTAGTAATACGAAAAGCTGAAAAAAATTACAGAGCTAAAGCTATCCAACATAGTTCAAGTTGTTGTTATTATTATTGTTGGGGTGAATGACAATTTTTTTCAAAGAAAGGACGAGCAACAACTAAACATGAAACTACACCATATGAGTGTGATTGCTTAGCGGCTAGGATTTGTGGGTGTTTAGTGGTCCTTTTTAGGGTCTTAAAAGTGAATTATTATTCCTGTCAATTTAGTATTTATTTCGTGTGTTTAAAATCGCGCTCTCACAAATATTGATTGCAAGACATTTAGTAGAATTAAAGTGGCGCATTCTTCATTTGAAAGGTAAGATTTGCAGTAAGAGGATATTGAGCATTGTTGTCTCCCAAATTTATGATTCTTTTGCAAATTGTCCCCAAACTTAAATATTTGTAATTTGGTCTCTGAATTTTCTAAATTGTTATGATGTACCCTATTTGGTTTAGCTTCCTAAATTGATTACGCGAATCCCACATACGCCTCAACGGAAAACCCCATTTCTGATAAAAAAAAAAAATTCAAATCTAATATAAACCCTAATTCAAAGATTCTAAATTTAAATATTCAACTTAATATAAAGTTAATAAAACAAGACATATTATAACAATTTAAAAAGTTTCGGTGATAAATTATCAAGTTAAAAATGTGAGAGATAAGTTATCAAAGGATCATAAGTTTGAGGTGCAAAATGCTACAGTAGATAAAGAAAAATGAAAATCTCATGACGTCGCTTCGATTTGGTCAAAAGTCCAAATAAAGCCACGTCAACCCACCATTCTCAACCTAGACAAAAAAAAAAAAACGACAATGTCGCATAGTCGTCAATCAATTTGGGCCCAAAAATATCTTCCTTATCCAAACAGTCGTCGGAGAAAACCAAACAAAACCAAAGCTAACTCACATACAGAGTCATCAACCAAAGCTCAGAGATTTCGCAGAAACAGGCCATGGCTTTACTCCGCCTTATCTTCTCCCCATCTACGACATGTTTCCCAGCCGAACGACATCTTTGTTGTCTGCAAAATCCACACAGAAACACACAGTCCCATCTCTCGGTTTCTTGCTCTCTGACTTGCCACTTTCCTCTCTCTCACGCCCACAACAACACTCGTTCTTCACGTCTCGCAAAGAGCAGAAGAGATGGAAACCAGGTTCCCCATTTCTCTTCCACTGCCGCCCAAGAGCAAGCTCTCGAGTCTCCTCCGGTGAGCGAAATTGGGTCCGAAACAGAGGAAGTTTCGAAGAGCAGGTTGTATGCCCAGAACGTGCCTTGGCATTGTACCCCGGAAGACATTCGTGCTCTCTTCCAGAAGTACGGGACTGTCGAAGACGTTGAGGTTCTTTTTTCGATTTTCTCTGTCCTTTTAGTTTTTTTTTTTTGGTTAATTTTTCGTTATACATATATATATATATATATATATATATATATATTGGTTCTGATATGGGTTTGCGTTGGTGTAAGCTTTCTATGTATAACAAGACCAGAAATAGGGGATTGGCATTTGTGACAATGAGTTCACCCGAGGGGGCTCTTGCAGCTCTCAATAATCTGCAATCGTATGTAAGCATTATTTATTTCTGATTTAGTTACTCCAAAATGTGATACAAAAGCAATTTGGAAGTGGGGGGAACTATACAAAACTAATGTCCATTTGGATCATAGATTGCATATGAATGTTCATTCAATATGAATATTTGTATTGAAATGTAGAATTTGAATTGTGTATTCAAATATTCAGGACTATTTATATTAAAGATAACATTTGAATAGCGTAAACGTAGAAAAAAAATTGCAGTACGAATTTTTAAAAGGTGAAAATTTGTCACTATACTTGTGGCCCAACCAAATGCTTATTGCTTTTGAGTAGAATAATAGCTATTTTAATAGCTCATCTAAATGCGCTATTAATTTATCTGTTCTATATTGGAACCTTACACGCTATAGGAATTGGAGGGTCGTGTTATAAAGATTGATTATGCAAGACCAAGAACGAAGAAAGTTGGCACTCCTCCACAACCAAAGCCAGAAGTGACATTCAATTTGTTTGTGGCGAATTTGTCGTATGAAGCCAGAGCTAAAGATCTCAAGGAATTCTTTACTTCAGATGGTCATAGTGTTGTTTCTGCGGAAGTCATATTTCATGAGAATCCAAGAAGATCCTTGGGATATGGATTCGTGTCTTTCAGATCCAAGAAAGAAGCTGAGGCAGCTCTTTTGGGTGTACAAGGAAAGGTAAGTTTGTCTTTTTAATAATGGTGCTGGTTTTTATTTGTGGTCTTCGAACACAAGCAAGGGGTATGATTGAAATGCTATTCTCTTCTGTATCTGAATGTACAAGACCATTTTAAAATGAAGATTTGGTAAAAGAGATTGTGTTATTAGGTCTTTATGGGAAGATCAATTCGAGTGGCACGCAGTAAACAATTTGTCAAACAACCAGCTGATGAGAGTGCAAAATCTGAAAACACTTCGACGGAGTCAAACACTGGCGTGGATCAAAATTAGAAGTGAATTTTCCTCACCTGTTTCTTATGGTACTTTCTCATTACTTCATGATTTACATTTGTTCCCCTTCCTTATTTAGGTTGCAAGTTCTTTTCTTGAATGAAGTTATAATGAACGGTGATAAATATAGCTACTGATGTGGTGTGCCCATATATTGATCAATTTTGTTATTCACCCGTTTTATCTTGCCACTTTTTATGCATTTGTAAGAAAGAATCCATATTAGTCGAAACCTAAAGAATCTCTCTTTTGGGCCTTTTCTTTTTTCAGTCTAGTCCCCTCAGTCAACGTGAATCCAGTTTAATAAATTGATTAGTCTAATTATACCACTATGGTGACTTATGAGATCATACAGCGTTTATAAGTTAGAATCTCTAACTGCTTTGAGCATGCTTACTAGAAAGTAGAAAAAATATGAACAAGGAACTACTGCTTGTCGATTCATTTATAACCTTGCGTAGGTTTTAGTTAACGAGCCAAGAAAATCTTCTGGAAGGTGTGGTTATGATCGCTTAGAGAGACAATTGACAATGCGTAACTTTGTTGTTTTGTAATTTTTTCCCTGAATATTTGCTGATAATGTTAATTTCGCGACATCCTTATCAGTAAGCTGAAACCCAACGACCATGCCAACTATGTCCCGTTTCCCTTTTCACCTTCTTTCCTAAAGTACGTTGCATCCTTTCCATATCCGTCTTTACTTGTATAGATTTATGTTGTTTGGTGTGATAGGTAGACGGGGAATAGAAATTTGAAATTTAATGTTTCTTGCTCTCTTTTTTAATTATTATTTTCCAAACTACTTTTTTCCATCTCTTGCAGGAATGTTTGTGACTTCGTATGCACACCTCAGTTTGTTGTTCATGCATGCTTGAGCGGTGCTTCATTCGTCTTGTATACTGATATGCTGGGATTGCACAAGCAAAACTTTGATATTCTTATACAAGCTCTCCACCTTTCTTTCCTCTTCTTTTTTCTTTGTTGGAGCCGTGGAAAGAGGTGGGGGCACGGCGGATGCATGTTGCCCCTACTTGATTTGCTGGAAAAAGTTTTGGTTTATAATATATAGCTTTATAACATCTTTAATGTGACGTCTCTCTAGTGTTTATATGACACTAGAAATGCATTAGCAAAAATTAGAACTGAAAAAAAGGGTATATTCTGATGCTGATGTTGATTAACCGTCTTCTGTCGTCTAACTACCATGATAAGCCAAATGGTGGATATGGCTGGCTGATAAAAGAATAATCAGAGCGTCTGACGGAGGGGCGGGGTTTAGGTGGGAGCTCCTGGGTTCGAAACCCGAGAGTGTGTGTGTGTGTGTGTTTTTTTTTTTTTTAGCTATGCTTTTCCTGTGTAAATTCAGCAGCTTGAATGAACACTCCTCAAACAATTTCAACAAGTTAGTCATTTCAAGTTGGAAAATACCTGCAAGAGAGTAGTTTTCTTCAAAACAAGGAAAGTGAAGTTTGACTAAAAGAAGGGACTAGGAAGGTTCCTTTACTTGATTCATTGAACATTCGGTGCTACCATTTTTCAAAATCTGATGGTAAGAAAAAGATGTGTAACTAATTATTATAGCACTTAGTGACTCCCTTTTGTTTTAACCAAAAAATACAGAAAACGTAAACTAGAGGGGAAAATAGAGAGACTGAATTTTTGACGTTGAGATTTCACCCACAAAATGTTTGGTACGTGGCAGCGATAATGCCTCTTTTAAGGGTTCGTTTGGATCGCAAGTTTGAGTTGATATTTTGAAGTTGAGTTTGAGTTAAGTTAAGTTGAGAATGAACTTTTTGTGTTTGGGAAAAAGTATGAGTTAAAAAGTTTAGTTTGAGTTGAGTGTTTGGATGTAAAAAAGTTTGAGATAAAAGTTTAAAAAAAAACAAGGGCCATGTTTGGATGGTAAAAAAATGAGATTAACAAATTTTTTTTCCGTATTTAACATTCTGTTGTAGTTTTTAGTGCTTGTTTGATTCACAAACTTACCTCATAATTTCCACACTTTTTTTTAAAATGTTATTCCCAAAAATAATTTATGGTTTTCTAAAATTCACAAAAATTTGTCGGGTTGAACTTTGAAGTTTCAACTCAAACTCATGACCCATACGCCTTAAAAAAACCCAGAGAATAGATTTTTAACATGTAATAGTAAGCATACAACTTGAAATAAAATTTTGTAATTGTCAATAATTAAGTCTTACAACAAATAAAAACAAAAGTGAAAACAGTTCGTCTGTGGTCATTAACATAAACAAAATACAAATCAATAATTACAATCATTATCTGCTCCAATTAGATATAAACAATATTCGTTCACATTTGCCTATACCATGGTGATACTTGATATCTTTCCCACATCTCATTTGCTATGTGGTCTCTTATCCCATTCATTGCTTCCCTACTCGGGTCAAATTGGTGTGATCCTGTACTAGGCCCAGTTCCATCGATCCCATCGTCAAACACGTAATCCGCGTTAACATCGATATTTTCCCGTACAGGCTCAGAATCTGCTACATACTGCTCAAGAGTAGGATCCCCAACCTGCACCATCCTTATGAAATTATGGACAACTGCACACGCGACGGGGATCATTTTCTGCTTGTCCATTGGATAGTTGTTTATGCCTTTCAGTATTTTAAACCGTGCCTTCCAGACACCGAATGTGCGCTCGATACAGTTCCGTAGCGATGAGTGTGTATAGTTAAACATTTCACGGCGGTTGCCTAGCCCGTCACGACGTCTTCGAAATTCCGGTATATGATACGTCTCGCGTCGATATGGGCTCAGAAAACAAGCCTTATTTGCGTATCCTGAATCGACCAAGTAAAATTTGCCTGCAATAGTAATCTCATAATATTAAAACAATTAACTCCCTTGTTACATAATAATATAAAATATTATTTTACTTTATTTTCTGTTTACCTGGTGGAAGTAACGGGAATCCATGAAATGCTATCGCCTCATCCAGCATTCTCGCATCATGACAAGATCCCTCATATCCCGCCAATATATAAGTGAATTTCATATCAAAGGAACAGGCTGCCAATACATTCTGCGAGTGATATCCCTTGCGATTTATCCAAGCGTCAGCATTCTCACGACGAGGGGTACATGGGATGTGCGTACCATCTATAGCGCCTACACAACCCTGCATCGAAACGTTGTAACGTATTGAATACGCGTACCAGCATTAACAATAAAACTTTGGGGGTTTTTTCTTTCTTAATTTTGGTATGCTATTTAATAATATAACATAGAACACTTACATCAAACCATGGCCGATATTTATCCGGATTCTCCATAATCAAATTTTGGATCGATGTGTAGTCGGCGGGTCTTATGAATTCATCTTTTAGCGAGCAAATAACCTGCAACACTTTATAGAACCAGCGTGAAGTTGTTTCGACGGAGTGCTGGAACAAATATGAAATGTGCCTGTTAGTTTCGCCGCGTGCACAAATCGACAAAAATATAAACAACTGCTCGTTCACATTCATGTAGCGAGTTGGCTTCAATAACTCCCGACAAGCTAACAGGTTACTTAACGATCTGAACGTCTCAGCCTTCATACTTATCATTCCTTGTATTATTTCTTCATGCCCATTTAACAACTCTTCAACTCGCATGCGCCCAGTTAGTGTTGAGTTATGCATTGGTTGTGGCTGTCTGCGTCTGTTTAATCGGTGGGCGGCCACCGCGACCACTCCCAAAGCCAGAACACGGTTACGGTTACGGTTATGGTTATAATTAGTACGATTGCTAGCCACATTATCATAGTACGTATCATTTTGGTCGTCCTCGGGTGCGAGATTAGCGTCGTCCATTTTGGTTCGAATCCGATATCGGTGCTAGAAAAAATTCGCCTGTTCCATGGTAAACGATAATTGTTAGCGAACCCCAAAAATATCACTTCGATGTATGCATCATGTCATCGCATAAGGTTAGGTCCGCGGTGAATGACATTTACATTTTTTTACGGCACCATTACATAAGGTTAGCAGTGCAATTGCAAATATTAGATAGTGAAAATCATAAAAATTTGACGGAATCACAGATTGTCATCTACATTTACAAACCCGAAATAAATCACTACATAAATTGTAACACAATCACAAATTAATAAGTTAAAAATGTCCACAATATGAAAAAACGTGGAAAATAAAAACCGTAAGGAAATAACGCAAAATCATTCGGTGGGGGGCCCCGGGGATTGAACAACGGATGCAATAATTTCCCGCCTATCGACCTCGGGCAGCCGATGGAACGTACGTTGGAGGCGTGGATGAGCGTCGAGGTAGTGCCACATACGACACCGGTGATTAGGTGGAACGCCCATCTCTGTCATAATGTTCATACACATGAACATGTAATCCGGTTGGTTTGTGGTCTCGTTTGTTTGGGCAGATTGCGACTCGTTACGGAGATGCGTTACTATTTCCTGCATCGCCAATATGGTCATCTCATCTGCTTCTTCTCGTTGCTTCCTCTTGCCAGAACTTGCCCTTGACCGCGACGGACCTGCCTCGGCTCCACCTCTAACGTTGTTAAAATGACGGACACCCGGCGTTGGCGTTACATCGTCTTCTAATCCCACATGGTTTCCATCGTCTTCCATTGAAGCTTCAACGTCGCCGTATGGAGTACTATCACCTGGCATGCTTACTGATCCATACCCCGAGGCACCTGCAGCGTGCTGTTTCTCAAAGATTTTAATATACAGCTCCTTGTTACGCAAGCCCTCGTAGCGTAGATGGTTGCACTCCTTAAAACGCTGCACAGGAGATTTTAAAAATATTATAAGTACAAACGAAGCTTAAAAGATTTTATAACATAGGGCCTAATATTGAGCTACGCAGTTACCCCTATAAAGCTATGCCACGCTTCGTCAGAGCAAACTACACGATCCGTCGTCGGATCGTATCCTAGTCCAGTTCGGGTTTGCAAAGCCTTCCAGCCGTTATATATTTTCTTCATTCTCTCTTTCTTTTGATACAATGTCTTTGCGTGTGCCTGTACCCCGCCGAACTCAGCATTAAACTGGAGGGCCCAAAATTCTAGAGTTGCTTTGGGGGGATGTTTACCGCCACTGCATTCCACGTACTCCGATAGTTGAATTAGGAATTTTGTTTCTTTTGCGGCGTCCCAAAAGTAATGATCCCCCGACGTTTTGCGCCCCATCTCCTTAGGAAATCGATAACCAAAACAAATAGAAAATGTTTAATATAGTCCGGTACGATGTGTAATGAATTGGCTCAGTATAAATTGAGTGCATCATATAATCTGAGACATGTCATAAACCCGATACAGAATCGGCTACCCTGGCATAGGAAAAAGGAAGTTCAACTGTAGGTACTTTAATGGCCAAGACAAGACAAAGTAATGGCCATTAATTCCAATAATCTACAACCGGCAACTGACAACATGTATCGGGTAAACGACTCATCAGTCAGACTAAAATACAACAAATCTTATTTATGTACACATCATCGCCAATGGTTTGCAATTTACAAAAACGTTAATGGGGGGCCATAATCGGGTTTTAGGCATCACATAAACACAAAATGAACAGCCAGCTTTACAGGGAGTAAAACGGATGCAAAAAGAAATAACAACATGAATTTAGGCATCACATAAACAAACGGGAGTGGGCTCACAGATGAAGCAACAAACCACAAGTTACAAAACTGCTCAAACTTACATCAATATCTGATTTTAGGCATCACAATAACTAAATGCAGAGCCAACGACCCTAGGGAGTCAAAGGGATGCACAAAACCAACCCCAAATTTTGATTTTAGGCTACAGGCGTCCCATTCTTACATCAAACCATCAGAGGAATTGTACAAAAACCAAAAGAGGTGGCAAAATCAGAGTGTAGGCATCACATGACGTTAAACTTTCAACGGAGGCTAACACAGACACACACGAACAAGTTAAACCCATTTGCTATGCCCATGACCATAATGGAATTAGATAGATAATATGTAGAAGGCTGAGTTTGGAAAGGACGCTTAACAAACTAGGAATTCCGAATTTGAAGCAACTGAGTGATGTAAGTTAATGATTATTAGTTCTTTTTAATGTGAATGGTTTTCTCAGCCTTTGAGAGTTGAGTCTTATGCATTCTCCCTAACAAGGCATTCAGAACTAATATAACGTACTGCAAGTAAACCGGTACAGATGGGCAGTAGGTTGCATGGTATGCAACAAAAGTATATATCCTGAAGCATCCATAAAAGCCAAAGACACAAAAACTTCATCAATTCATCGAACAACTGCCCAGCCTAAAGCGCTGCAAAATTTATTTTCTTGTTCTGTTATGACAAAAGGATAAACATTTCCAACAATACCAGAATGACCAAACAAGCTAGGTTCCAGTCAGGCAATACACAATAAATAGTTTTTACACAAATCAGAAGCAATTAAACCAGAAAAGTCTGCGATCTCCCTCAACCAAAGATTATCTTCTTACAGAGACAATTAGAAAACGTCATGTCTTGCCCAAATTTGAATTATATATTCCTAGATAGAACACTAGCCAGCAATTCTGATAACGAGCCATTTCCAATTAATGGCATTATTTCATAATTCCATTGAAATGAAAGGTTATAAATTCAAACCATGCCCATGACCATAATGGAAATCGAAAAAACCAAACCAGGTATTACGACCACAAGACCATTCAAGGGGGAGAAAACAGATATCCAAGCGTCACAGTAACCTGCAAATGCCATTCATGGAGGCAAAAACAAAGACGCACGAACAAGGCAAACCCAGATAAATGCCTAATTTTAGACTTGAAATCGAAAAACCAAACTAGGGATTAGAACCACAAAACCATTCAAGGGGGCCAAAACATCGATTTTAGCGACCAAATGAACCTGCAAAGATCAAGGGATGATAACACAGACACACACAAACGAGGCAAACCCAGATCGACAAAAAGTATTGGGTAGTCAAGAGTCGATTTAGGACCAAATGCGATATTGGGTAATCGAAAAACCAAATGCGATATTAGGACCACAAAACCATCGATTTAGGGAGTCAAGAGTCGAAGAAGTATTGGGTAGAGAATAAAACCCAAAAAATTTTGGGACAAACACGAATTACGTTTGAGAATTTAGAGAAAGAAATTTTACTAGGATTTCGGAATTGGAAGCCGAAGATGAGTACACAGGAGAGGGTGTCGGAGTCGGGCAGGATTTGACGGAACGGGAGAAATTTTTCCGAACTTTGAAATGGTTGGTTATTCGGCCCACGGCTCGCCTTCGCTTCCCACACCTCACTCGGCAACGCATCGGCTGGACGGTAGTGGGCGACGGCAAGACCTCGCTGTTTAAAACGCAGTGCGGGGAGAGGAAGGACAAACACATACCAGAGCTCCTGCAGCAAAGCAGATGCTCGATGGGATGGAAGCAAGGCCGACAGACCCACTGACACCAGCACATGGGCGCCGGAGTTGAGGCGTGAGATTCGGGCAGGCGGCAGGCACGAAGGAGGGCTAAAAGCTGAAGATTCTCGATGAACAGTAAACACCGCTGGGGTTACTGTATAACGTTCAAAAGGATAGTTGAAGCTGAACGGTTTTGTCAAACACAAAAAGTTGAGTTTCAACTCCAAAAACACCGTTTCAACTGGTTTGCCAAACAACCACTAAGATCTTTTTGGACTGTTTTTAGTTTCAATTGATGTGTTTTGCGTCCAAGTAAGGGAATTTTTGGGTCGTCTACTTTTGTCCATTTCTTGAATAGAGCCTAAGGAAATGAATGTCATTTACCAAATACTTTAACTATTTAAGCAAGCGAGGCGATTTTTTTTCCCCCCTGAATACTTGACTATTAAAAAAGAAATTTTTTTTAAAAAAAATAATATATATATTCTATCATAAAATTCTTCTAAAAAAATTATAGGCCCTCTCAAATGTTGTGAAAGAAAGTTGTCAAACAGTTGTGAACAATGTGCACAAAGATGATGTGGTTGCATACATATACATGACTCAATCATACACAGTAGAGTTCAAATCCTTCACTCTTAAATTATTAAATAAATAAAATAAATAAAAGAGGCTAAGGTGATAGCACATATAAGGGCATTCGGCTCCATTAAATGGAACAAAAAAAGGTCTTTAACAAAACTCCCACTTCGAGTAATTAATCAACGAACCCACGTTGAAGGCATAATAAATAAAGAGATGATGAATGGGGTTTGGAACACTGGCATGTGGTTGGGACCCCAGATGTACTGTTTGGGTAATCTTTATCGTATCATATTTATATTTGAAATGATTCTATGTCACACTTAGCCAATAATTCCCATGATGACTTCTACATACAGGTTAGGTGAACCGTTTTGATCAAATGTTGAGACTTCCCATTCCCATCCTTTTGCAAATATTTTTTTTTTTTTTTTTTTCAGTTCTCTATCTCAATATTGTGGTACTTAGTTTTAACTTCTTTTTTCGTGTGAATAAAGTAATTTTTTTTCCTCCCTTTAATATGTTCTGTTATAACTTGATTTTCTCCAAGGAAGGTGGATATTTAAACACTTTCGCAAGAAAATGATGATTTGTGTTGGTGATAGGTCAAAAACCTACAGAGTTAATATATATACATTTATATATATATATATATATATATATATAAAGATGGAGGTTCTAGACCATGTATTTTTCAGATAACCAGCATTTATAAATGCTAATTAAGAAACAAAACTGATATAGATTTTTTAGCTTCAAACTTTATAAAACAAAACAGTTTTCTTCACCCTAGTGGTAAATCCATACATATTTGTAATATTGTGGGCTAGATTTCAAATTCAACCAAAAAAAAAAAAAAAACCCCTACAGATCAAGAAAGTACAGATTCTTTTTTTCTTTCTATATTTTTCATTTTCATTTTGTCTTTAGTATATAAAATAAGTTTGTTTTTTTAAGTAAGTTTGTACTCACGGTAGTTGATGAATATTCTGGAAAATTGACGAGGTGGTTCCTTTTAGGCGCAAGTAAAATGCCTTTTTCAGCATGGGATTTGTTGGGAAGACTGGCTCTACGTCCTGAATAGGTACAGTGATTGTATTTTCAAATAGAATCACTTGGTTTTTCCACCGATTTGTTTGTATAATCTTACATTGAGTAAACTTCAATTAATTTTTCGATGCTTAATATAATAATATATCTTATTATATTACATAAATTTACTAATTTAGTTATAATCTTGACGTTGAGACTCACTTTTTGATAAACCTCTGAGAAAGTCCAAATGCAATATATTAGTCAAATATTCCTGCCACAACAACCACATTTAACAGCACAACCCATGAATTAAACGATATTGAAAATTGTAATCAATGTTTATTTCGAAAACTCAAAAAAAAAAAAAAAAGTATAAATGTGTTAACAATAAACTTTAGATTGTTTCTTAATTCGTAATCTATCATTAATTAAGAGATGAAAAGACTCCACTGAAATATATATGCCCCTTTAATCAATTCGATCGGTCCACTTGTATGTGCATTATTAGTGCAAAAGAATATGATAAATATTTCTTCAACTACTAACCTCATTATCACAAGTACTGATTATTATTTCTTGAACAATTATTAGTATAGGGAAAAAAAAAAAAAAAAAAAAAGACGAAGAAGAAAGAAAAAGTGAGTAGAAGTGGGACCTACCCTCTTTCCAGCATTAGGTATGAAGTCCGACCCAAGTCATCCCACCTCTTGTAATGCATGAGTTTTCCTTCAAAAGTTAATGAATTAAAAATATGGTTAAGTGGACCAAACATTTACTTACTCCAATCCCTTTACACCAATATATAAGGACTACCTTCCCAAGACCATCCTACTCTCAATTATAAATCTTACTCTTCTTCTTTTCTTATTAGCTATTGTTCTTGATATATATATTTTTTTCTCTCTAATTATTAATTAACAATGGCAAGTACCGGCTTTAGAATTTTCTCTCTAGTAGTACTACTTTGCATGGTGATCATGCCAATCTCTTCAGCCACCGTCTACACTATTGGAGACACATCAGGCTGGTCATTGGGCGTCGATTATACCACTTGGGCTAGTGACAAGACTTTCCTTGTTGGAGATAGCCTAGGTCAGTACATCGTATATATACATACACACACAACACTAGTCATTAATGTTCTTTTCCCCCCAAATCATTTACTTATTATCTTTTCTTTCTTTCTTTCTTTCTTTCTTTCTTTTTTTAATGAAAAAGGAAGATTCGTACTCTAATTCTTTAAATTTAGAGATTGACTTACCGTTTAGATCTAGGTGCATTCTATTGAACTTTCTATGCATTGTATTAATAGTCTTTCTAACACTTATAATGCGTTTGAATGTCTTATTATATTTGATATTGTACTCAAATGAAATAAATATATTTCATTATGCGTTTGGATGTCATGATTTTACATCTGAGTGCATGTATTAGAACACATTCAAATACATGTAAAGTAAAAATGTGTTTGAAAAAATGTGCTTATTCAAATGATATTAGTGTTTGTATTATGGTTTGTTCAAAAGATATGTATTTCTTTTCAAAAAAAAAAAAAAGATATGTATTTAAAAAGTTGTGTGTTACATATTGGAAAAAATATTCCAATTAAGAGTGATCCAAATGCCCCATTTGTATTTTTCTTGTATAAACTTAGAAATGCATGTTCATATATATCATATATATATATGCACACACACTAAATATGTTTGCTCGTATTCATGTATGTTATAGTGTTCAACTATGGAAGCAGCCACACAGTGGACGAAGTGAGCGCCACAGACTACAGCGCCTGCTCCGTGGGGAATGCCATAAACTCCGACAGCAGCGGCGCCACCACTATCCCTCTCAAAACCGCCGGCACCCATTACTTCGTCTGCGGCGTCCCCAGCCACTGCGGCAACGGCATGAAGCTCGCCGTCACCGTCAAGGCCGGCGACGGATCCTCTGCCACTCCTACTCCCGACACTTCGGGCTCGGGCTCTACGTCGCCTTCCGGTGGCTCCACCGGTACCGGTTCGACAGCCACTCCCGCAACCAGGACGCCCTCCTCCCACGTTCCCGAAAGTTATTCCTCAGGGGCTGCTCTGAGTAGTACGATGATGTCTGGTTTTGTGGCTGTGTTGGTCGGGTGGTTTGGGTTTTATGTTTTGGTCGTGTCATGATCGGAATCATTTGTTGATGAATTTGGTGGCAGAGAGTTGGCCGTTATCCATGCCAGGATAGAGGCAGTGCTGTGTTGTTGATTTTATTATGTGTATTTTCTGGGCTGGTTTAATATTTTCTTTTGGTTTTTTATTTTTTATGTTCATTTAATGGGTTGTTGAGTTTTCAATTTAGTTAGGTCCGGTCCGTATAGTAGTACGTAGCAGGTAATAGAAGGCTATAATAATGGGTATGTAATTATGAACAGGATTGAGATTTTCAGAATCATGTGTATTTTTGTGTGATTTTTCTTGAAAGATCGCCCTCACCTCACGGGACCCCATCTCACCAAACCCACCAGGGACACCAACCTCCAAAAACCCAATTAGGAAAGCCGGTTCTTTAAAGTTATGAAAGACACATGACCATGATAGATATTATAATTATAATTTTTAAAAGGTTCAGGACAAAATACCATTATGAGCATCATAGCCATCAGAATAAACTCTACACACATTGCCGAAAGGGCTATATTAGACATCGACCACAATGTTTGTTGAAGATCCTAACGATGATCCTATCACTTGATAAGAAGCAGGTTTTCGTCTCCCCCACTAAATTTGCTAGTCATAAGGATACTGAGTGCATGATCTCAAACAAATTAAATCAAATATTGAATTGATAAGAAATAAACATTCACATTTAAGATCCCTAAAAAAGTTATCCAGTACTCGAATCTTAGATTATTCAATAATTTTTACCGTTAAATCACCATACTTGTCAGAATAATTCTTTACTTTTAGATCACCACACTTGGTGGTAAGCACGAAAGAATCTGTTAGTAACCAAAACAAGTCTCGTGATGCTGTGAATTGTGATCGATAAGTTCTCAAGTACAATGAACAAGGTGGCTTTTTTTTTTTTTTTTTTTTTTTTTTTTAAATATTTTGTGCCAAGAAAGAATTTCTCTCACTGTATTGCAAAACGAAACAATTTATTTGCAAATCTAAGAAGGGTTGGTGTCATGAATTATATCAAATAATAATATATATAATTCCAACATAAAACAATTCACTTGCAAATCGACATATTAGACTCCGAAACTCAGAGAACCACCTTGATGCATAACTATGAAATAGTAAGATTAAAACTTGGAGACAGACACTGGAATGTCCAAAAAATGAGTGGCTACCAGCACATTAGGATCCCAAATTAGTTCCATTAATCCAATTTACACTCCGGTTTTGCGTGATCATTGATGAGCCTTAAGAACCTCGGATTGCATTTAAGATAAACTATAATTGACGGGTGGCAATCACATAAATGACGACATTTCTCTTACCCATATTATTCAATGCCCAATTTAATACTCTGTTTCTCTATCTTTGTTGTCTTTTTCTTTTCATTGAAAAACAATGAACCTAATCTATTGTAGATATGAGATGATGAGGCAGGTAGAATAAAGGATATTTGAATTTGTCCCTTTTTCACTCCAGTTTTACCGTCGAATTAGTTCTTTATACATAGAAACAATTTTTGTATCGCGGGTTGCAAAGACCAAAATTGCAATCCCTACTTATAGAAAAAAAAAAAAGGACGGTGACTACATGCATCATTCACTCATCCAAGAAAACTCTTTAGTGCTCTTGCGCATGCTATGCCTACTTGATTACAGAACCATGGGCAAACCCAAAATTTTTCATTACTCTCCACCCAACATATCACACAACAACCCCCAAGCTTTCCACTCTTTCACAATTCATGGATCACTTTCAAACAAGTCAATGACAATGACCCACCCAGCCAACTACTACATCTACAATCCCACAATTCCAAAACCCGTGAAGTAAAATACTATATTAATTCACAAAAGCAAAAGGAAAGAAGCACATTAATACACACACAAAAGAATCCAAAGCCAAAGAAAGTACCCGTGAGTCCGTTACAAGAGATGAATAATACTACCTTAATATCAACTACAATCAAATGATATGAAAATATTTTAAATACTTACCAATAAACAACTCATGATTCACGTATGTTGATATTAAAAAGTTAAGATTATAATTGGTTTTCTATATCCATATAAACAAAATCAAACACAAAGCCAAGCAAAATAAAATCTCATTTGAAAGCTTTTTTGCCTTTGGGTCCGTCCCACATCAAAAAACCAAAACCTTTTGACCTTCTCCTAAAATACCGCAAAAACTTTTTTAACCCAATTTTCTGTCACTATTCAATTGGTCCAATTGGATCTTTCACTGACGGAGTAAAAAAAAAAAAAAAAACTAACCCTAAACCCCTAACCATAAGTCTCACAGTTAGCGCGTCTGGCGCAGAGGCACATTGCCGTGAATCAATCTATACAAATAGACAGATATAATTATCTATATATATATATATATATATATGTATATGATAACGTGGGAGCACTAGAACAGCTGTGACCACGTGAAACCAATTGTTTAAAGCCAACTCTAGCTTACTTTTCCACTACCCAACAACCCAACTAAACTAAACAATCAACAAAAACATAATTTCAATTTCAATTTTACAAAAAAAATAATAATAAAGCACAGTCGCAAAAAAAAAAAAAAAAAAATCAAAACAAAACTAAATAGTAAATGCCAGTCCACCTGTAAACCCATTAAAGAAAAAGACAAAAACGACTCTACCGTTTCTTCTACTTTTTCGATTTCTATGCCTCACTCGCAAACACAGAAACTGAGACTCGTTCGCTAGACTATAAGATAATTTGAATTAATTAGCTAAATAATTGCATATCTAATGAGATATTTATCAAATGGAATTATGGAAGCAATGAAGAAAACGGAGAAATATATAAACCATAACAAAAAGAATTCATAATCGGAAGAATAAACAATAAACATAAAACGAACAAAATAGAACGGACAATAAAAACTCAAATCATCATCGTCGTCGTCCAAAGAGACCAACAGTGGTCAGAATCATCCACCATCACCATCACATCTAATCTAAAAATATTCAAAAATCAGAGAAAAATCTAGAAATAATGACTGCTAAAACCCTAACTGAAACGGAAAAACCTAGAATCTGCATCACCGGTGGCGGAACAGAGAACCCTCGAATCGGATCAGATCTACAGCAGAAGTGAGGTCGCGAACACGGCCGCGGCAACAGATCCGGCGGCAGCGGCAATTCTGTATCCGTTAGACGGTGACGGCGGCGTCGCAGCCTCTGACGGAGGGTTGGCGATCGAAGGCGAAGGAACCTCCGAGGGTGAAGCGCCCGGGGGAGGAGCCGGAGGAGAGCTCGCCGGAGAGACGGTGGGAGGAGAGGCAGGTGGAGTCAAAATGGACGGAGCCAAGGCCGGAGGGGTGGCTGGCGGAGACGCGGTAGGGGTAGGTGTCGGAGCCGAGGCCTTGGTCGGAGGAGCAGCAGCTGGAGTTGGAGAGGAAGCCCGCGGCGACGTGGCCGGCGCGGCGGTGGGAGCCGATGACGGAGCCTGAGCCAAAGCCGAGGCGGAGATCAATGCGAAGATCGCGAAGAACACAAATGTGGAGCGAGCCATTGCGTTAGCGACTGATCGTGTTTAGAGAGAGAAAGCGAGAGAGAGATAGGGAGAGAGAGAGAGTGAAGACGAAGAGATACCGAAACACAGAGACGGACACGGGAGGTATTTATATACGCAGGTATAAGTCGGTTTGACGGTGTAAACGGGAATTATATTATACACGTTGGTGCACAGTTGCTTGTGATGGACCCTTCTTTAATGCTCCGCACTTAAAATTTTGTTAAAAGAACCCCACCAATGATTGGCTGACAGCTCACAAACGAATGATTAGCTTCTCCGATGATTTTCTCAATTTTCGCTGTCTATTTGATAATTTCAGAAGACCAATACAGGACGTTCGATCTGACTGTTTGACTGTTTATATCTCTTGATCTAACGGTGCGTGATCACCGTTGGCCTTTCCAATTTTATTTTACTTTCTTTATTTGCATAGTAAATCCCATATGATATGATTCACCAGGAGCAGCGTTTTGAAAGGCTACTTACACGTTTGAATTTGAAAAGATATTTAGCTTTTATTTCAATGAAAAGATTTTGTTTTCTTTTCAAAAAAAAAAAAAAAAAAAAGATTTGTTTTCCAACATACCAATCAAAACATGCTTATGATCAGATATTGAAAAACTTATTTCGCTTCTTAGCAAGTTGGGTCGTTTCTCGATTAAATGAACTTATGGGCAGAGACCGCACTATTTGGCTACTATTTGGAAACGCTAAGCTTCATCAGTGCCACAAATTCTACTATTTATTTATTTATTTAATTGCTTTCTTCTCTTATAAAAGATTATTTCAATTTTGATGAAAAAATATTTTTTGAATTAAAGTTTTTTTTTTCTTTTTCAATGGGAAAGCTTCGAAGATCCCTCAACTTTATTCATTCACACTTGATTACTTGAGAAACAATGTTAGGCTTTTGTTTGAAAAAAAGAAAAAAGGAAAAAAAAAAAATCTGAATTCCATAACTCCCAACAAAAGAGATTTAAAATACTGCTATTCTCTTATACTAGTTTGTATTTTTCACTACCAGGACCTATTCATAACCTTTAATTGAGAAGTTGGAATTTAATAAGAAGGAACATGTGCACTAGTCTTGAAAATGGGAACAAACATGTTAATCATTTGTTTAAAGTCCCATGAAGCATTTGATATTCCAACACTAGACGACTGATTACATCATGGCAGACGTAAAAGACAAGATCCCAAATTTTAAAATGGTGTGACATCTAATCTAACAAATATTAGAAGAATCGATGCATTAGTCTTAATCATTGGATTAGTTTCAGAAAATTGTAAATTTTAGTGCCAGTTCAGATGGGCTCTCCAGCCATCTCAAAAGCAACAAGCCGAATAACAATAATACGAGGGCAAATCTTTTCATTTTGAAATAACAAAATAACAATAGGAAATACAATTAGCATGCGTAAACTAACATATTGTCTTAATTATCATTTTAAGACTGTTTTTGGATACTATTTTAAAAAGATTTTTACAACATATTTTATTATAAAAATTTGAATTTACTTTTCAAACCAGAAGTCTATACGGGACTGAAAAATTCTAGTTTACGAAACATTTTTCTTGTGCTAATTATTTCGGGTACCTCAAGAAAAGTATATATTTAATCAAGTGTAAAAAGATTTTGTAGGTGATTTTGGCGCCAGGCCTCATTCTTACACACAATACAGAAGACGCTTATCATTGGACACTGTGTATATATATATATATATATATATATTATACACAATGCAAGTAGCAAATAGCTTACTTATAGAGTTTGATAGGATCTCGATTGTAGTATGTTAGCTCGCTTTCAAGCCACCCATAGGACATTTTTTGGTGCGTGAAAGGCAAGACCAATAATGTTGTTTTAATCCTTAAAAAAACATAACTCAACAGTGAAAAAGCGAGTATTGTGGTGTAGCCACATACTATCATACACCACGTGGGTGGGAAGTATAAAAAGCTGTATTTGTTTGAGAAAACAGACAAGAATGACAAGATCAGTGAGGTGGCGCACCTTTGAGTATTTTGCCAGCAAATTCGATTGGTATTTTTTAGGCTGTCACACGACCATGGGGAAGGGGTTCAATTTGATTCCCCATTTTGAGGTTTACAACTGTGATTACACCTGTCATCGCCAAAAGCCACATTTTTTTTTCAGAGGAGACCAACTCAATATGCCCGAATAGAACATTCTCTTTCACATGCTTACATTTGGCACTCATTTACGGAGCAACTTGTGGTGGATTATTATATAGCTTTTCTGTCAAGGAAAAATACTTTTGGTTTGGCTTGTGCCTTGTGAGGTTCATATGCATAGCAAAGAGTCGCCAACCCTGTGGCAATGTCCCATCATCATCACGACCGCAATTTCCATTAAAAGTTAGAAGAATTTTCTCTCGTTGACCAATCCGTTTCTAGGTTTTTGATTACGGAAAATCCAAGTTTCCTAACGACACAATCAACATTTTTAGGGTTTGTAATCAAATCACCAAACGACAATACGGGCAAAGCTTATTCCAGGTTGCCACATGCATTGTCTACACACAGAGAGTTAGGGTAATTTGTCATCTCAAACGTCGTTGAGTACATACAAATACATGACACAAACGTTTAAAATTTTTTTTTTTTTTTTTTGATTATACACAGGTTCAATCGGTGGTCCTCGTCCACAAATAAGCTCTCTTTTTTGAGTACGACGTGCCCCCAAAACTGACAATCGGCACAGAGAGTTGGTGCTACATGGCCGAGAAGATTATCAGTTCTGTTATACTGAGGGCTTGTTTGGCCATGAGTTTAGTTTAAACTAAACTGTACTTTTTTCATCATGTTTTTTATCTTTTTCCTCAAAAAGTTGTTTGTCTTTTCTGAAAATTCAAAAAAATTCAAAAAAATTTACTATTTAAACTTACAAATCTTAACTCAAACTTACACACCAAACACCCCTTCAATAAATATATACGACCTATAAACCGACAAATTTTGTTGCTTTCCGTTGCCGTTATATAAAGACACTATAGAATTATAGTTTGATAAGAGCTTTTTGCTCAAGAGGAAATTATGTCTATATATCATCACTTGCTAATTCAAGATATCTTTTTTTTTTATTATTATTATTGTTATTATTATTATTAAAAAGAAAGGCATAAATAATAAGCAGGGTGATACGATGGCACAATACCAAGCCCTGATACATGATTCAACGTAGATCGATAAACGACTGTCGTATAAAATACTCTCTTTTGATCCATCAACGGATGTAAATGTATACATATATTACCTTTCAGAGTCAGCAGTCAGATACCACTTATAATAGACACTTTAACTGATACCTGTGACATTAAGTATCGACATTAATAAAAAGTTTATGACGAGAAAATTTGATACTTCGAAATCAATGGAAACAGAATTCAACTACCTTATACGACATATCTTAATGTGCAAGTCGATTAGAATTCATCGGCAAGCAACTTCTGAAATTCTTGTCGTGTCAAATTTTGGCTTCTAGAAGAATCGAGGAGTAGGGAGCCACGTTGTAGGTCTTTCCGATGCCAGGTACCCCTTCCATGACAAAGTCATCTGGAGACTCCAGATTAGTGTCCACCTGCAATTCGAACCGACATTTTTGTCTCTGCAGTTAGTTTGAGATTAACAATTGTCACATGTATAAAAAGCAAAATAATAATAATAATAACCCGATAGAGTGGCAACACGTCTTCTAAATTACATGTCAGTGTTTTTTTTTTAATTACACGTGTCAGTTTTTTTTTTCCTTTTTTAAATAGCAAAAAGGGCCTCCCTATTTTAGCCGATATGTATCCCCTTTAAGAAAAATTAGATTGGATAGCTTTTTTTAGTCATATAATCTAATAGTTAGCTTAATTTTTTTTATTTAGGAAAATGATCATTTGTCGTTTTTCAAAATTGATTAATCAGTGATTAACTATAAAAATTAGTGATTGAGTATTGATCAATTAATGATTGATTATGAAATTTGATGATTTACGCTATGGTTAATAATGATTGACAATCATTGATTGACTATTATATGGCCAATAACTAATTAATCATTTAAGAAAATTAATTAACTATTTTAGAAAAAATGATTTTTTAACTAATTTCTAAAAGTTTCAGCCATTTTTAAAAAAATTTCTTTAAAAAAGCTTATTTAGCTATAAATCCACAACTTTAAATCGTTTTCAGCTGCATTTTGAGCAAAAAGGAAAGTTAGCTAAAAGAAATAAAATACCATGGGATGGGATGAATTGAATGCTGGTGGTTTTAAAAAAAAAAAAATTTAAGTAAAAAAAGGGAAGAAGAGGAAGAGGAAACTAACCACGCGAAACCATCTCCTCTTTGCTGGCGGTGGAGGTATAGAGCACTTGACAAAAAAGTCGTGAGCGTTGAATGCCAAATAGATGTCTTCTCCACTGCTGTCATGAAGCCTGTGAAACATATTCTTCAATTGTAGGTGTTTCTAATTGTGAAACAAATACTTCTCCACTTGCTATGGAGCCTAACGGGCTTTAGTTTATATAATAGAGAAATTACTCATTTAGTCCTTAAATTTTTAAATTTGTACAACTTTGATCTCCATTCTCTTTTTAGTTGCTTGAACGACACTGAATTATTAAAATGTCGTTTCATACAATAGTCATTTTCATTAATTTTTGGATGGATTTCATCCATAATTTGATAAAAAAAAAAATGATGCCAATTAACAAATTCTGTCTAAAAATTAACAAAAAGGACCATGTAACAACATTTTTAATATTTTAGGATCACTTAAACTACGAAAAAAAAAAAGACTCAAGTTGCACAAATTAAAAAAATTTAGGGACCTAATAATTTACCCTTTATAATAAAACCAGCTTATTTCTTACTTATCATTTTAGCATACATCTTAGAGCACAATTTTCCCTCATAAACTCGTGTCCTGCATTGATAAGAGTAGCTTACTTCAGCAATGGGTATGATTTTCTTACGTAAATGCTAGAAATTTGCTTTCATGGTTGTCCCAGTTGTCTTCGTGCCATGTCACATCATTCTGGTATAAGAAAGGTGTTCCATATGAGTCTTTCAAATACAATACACTCAAAACTAACATTTGGGACATGATCATAAAATAACAATTAAAGCCAACTTACTTTGCCGAGAAAAGTATCACGACTGAATACACGACGTGTTCGTCGAAATTTTATCGCCTCCTTGAAAAACCTGAAGTGATTACTCCTCCGAGCTTCTAACTGTTTACGAAAAAGATTATCAGATTTAGACACAGTCTGGATCCAAATTGTCAGAAAGGAGGGGTGGGGAAACAAAAACCATACCTGTCCCCACTGGAAATGGTTAAGAGCAGTATCATGACCGTAACTGTTGTTATTTCCATAGCGAGTATGCGCGTATTCATCCCCCATCAGCATCATTGGTGTTCCCTAGTTTTATCCACTCAGATATAACATCAGCTATGAAAGTTAACCAGCCACTTTTTACAACTTCAAAAAAGCAGAGACTGGCGCGGAAAAAAATAATATAGAAATAAAATTTTAGTGGAAGAATACGACTGGGGACCAGGAAGACACCTAACGACAACAATTGAAAGAAAAAAGACTTGTGAAATAACCAGCTTAGGATCTTCTCAATTGTCGAATAATACACATTCAAGTTTTGATGTCATCATCTTATCAATAATTAAGAAAATCCAAACAATGCAGTGAATTTGACTTTCATTTGTATGTACCTGAGATACCACCAAGGCCAGATGAAAATTTTTCATTTGCCGTGAACGTAGTGCTTTAATGGAATTATCATCGGTTTCTCCTGTTCAAAATAATGGACAAGCAAATAAACTACTTGTATATTCACAGATGCATTCGAGGCTATGCTCAATAATAATAAATATCAAGTCGTAGAAGCCGGCATAAAAATCTGGACATACCTTCATAACCACAATTCCAGCTGAAATTATCAGTGTTTCCATCATTGCCACCTTCTCCATTGGCATCATTGTGCTGCAAAACCAACAATTAAAGCATGGACTGCACAGCGAAGGCTTAAAAAGCAAACGAATCGACTTGAAACTTTCAGGTACCTTGAAGTTATATGAGACGAGATCATATAGCGTGAAACCATCATGAGCAATCACAAAATTAACACTGTGATAAGGTGTGCGCTTATTTACCTGAAGGATAAGAAATGGTATGAGCAGCTTTAGGTAAGAATGCATTTAGATACAACCTACAATACGATAAGTGAATTGCAACTTCTTTATTCTCATTAGTCTCATGACACAACAACAATGCTATAAATGCTTACTTTGTAAAGATCAGCTGATCCAGCAACACGAGTTGCAAAACTTCCCTTCATACCGCAGTCACCCTATGTTAGGTAAATCGAGATGGAAGATTAGAAAACAGGATGAGTAGCATCTAACTGATTATAATCATTATTCTTCCTCTTTCATTATCCAACAAAAAGATGATCGAATTTAAACTAATAAGAACTTTTGACCTTTTCATGAACAAAGGGCGGGAAACTAGATGCAGCTTTAGATGTCACAGCAAAAGAAAATGTAGAGATAGAAACTGTTCGGATAAATAGGTAGAACTAAAAAGAAAAACCCCAAGAAAGTTGTTACACCAATAATTACCTTTATAAATCTTCTAATGTCATCACGGAATTTCCCATTCCATTCAGCCCACCTGCATTAGGGAATTTAGTTAGGCTTTCATGAAATGTCTATCAGAAGAAAGGCTCCTAGATTATGAACAATGTAGTATTTTAGACACAAGGTGACAGGGTTTAAATGATTTCTGTTATCAAATGCAGAAAGATGCATGACATAAAAAGAATCCGCCCCCATAGGACTAATTAAGAAACATTGTCACACCAAAGGTCAGTGTTCCGTCCAAGAAGTCTGACTTTTCTACGGGTCTTAACAAGTCAACTTAATAGAATTAACACCATTTCATTCTTTTTTTTCACCGTTCATAATGTCGGTAACAATAATTAGACAGGAAATGATAGCTCCAGATTCAAGATATCATACATAGTTCATTTCAAGAGGAGAGGTCAATGGTATGAAGGTGAACAACCCAAATTAAAAAATAAATTAAAAAAAAAAAGAAAAGAAAGATAAGAAAAGCACTCGATAGGAGTACAGATAATGAGTTCAGTACCTTCCTACACAGCGAATATTAAGTTCTTCTGAAGAGAAAATGGGCTTTTATCTAGTTAGACACATAAAGTTCATAAATGTAACTTGCGAAATCATTACCTGTCCCAGTTTGGAAAACTTCCAACAAGATAAAGGCCTCCACAATCCCAAGGTTCCGCAATAATTTTACATCTTGATAGGATAGCATCTTTTGCAATAGCCTGATTCAATAAAAAATAAATCAAAAATACCCCAAAGGCAGTTATGATCCAAAGGTAGCATCCATGTATTAATAAGAAACCTAGACAATATACATGCTACAAGCATGGCGGGCGTGTGCAGACCAAATGCCCAACAGTTAACGGCATGCCTAGGTTCCTATTATTATACACACACAGATATATGACGTACCTTAACAAGTGGGGGTGCATTAAGTGGAGCACCATCTGTTCCCCGACAAAGAACACTAGCAAGATCAAATCGAAATCCATCCACATGATATTCGACTACCCTACATGGTACTCAATATTAGCATCAGAAAAGATGATATCCCATAAAATTGATTTCGACCCCAGTTGCTTGAGTTGACAAACTAACAAGTGTTCGAACAAAAAAGCTCATTCAAAAAACCTCATAAGCAGCATCACGGTAATAATGAAGATGAACATAATAAAATGTTCCCTGTGAGTTGGGGTACATACCAGTGTCTTAAGCTGTCCAGTATAAGCTCCATGACCACAGGATGATTACAGTTTAATGTATTCCCTGGACATCAACAGATGATGCATAGAGTTTCAAATATCTAGAACAATTAGAACGATTATCGAAGAAACACATATGACTATTTTACTTTGGACGCAATAACCTGTAAGATCTGATTCTACTTTGGGAACCTATCAAAAGAAAACAAGTTACATAGTTCTGATAGAATCCTAGGTTTAGTCTATGAATTTGGTAGGACGAATAGGAAATAATTGAAGAACTATAATGCTTCTGCTTCATTGAATCAGAAAACTCAGAAAGATGTACATAGTTCATTGAGAGTCCGAGAGTTATACCTCCCAATTCTCAGCTCAGTCGAGACCCCAAAAACAATCAAATTCTCTTCCCTCAACCTCTCTGTTTCTAGCCTATATAATCTTTCCATTCTTTCTCTAGTTTTACCAACAGTAACAACTAACCGCTCTTTACCACAATGAGACAACTAATAGCAAAAAACAAACAAGTCTAACAAACTTCTAACTGCCTCACACAACTAACATTCCTTGCCCCAAAAAAAATGAAATGATAAAAATAAAAATAAAAAAACTTGAAGGAAGCCAAATCAGCCAACAGTTGCCTTGCTCAGATCCGGATCTCCTTGTAAAGTCACCATATCCTCTCCCAACTTAAACTTCATGGTTAAGGTCTTATAATTCACCTGCATTGCTCCAACTGTGTGCAGCCATTTCATACTCAATATGACATCCCAGTCGCTCAAATCAATAGGCAAAAAATCTTCCACAATGGTAAGAGCTTGCAAGGACAAAACCACACTTTGACATACTTCTTGTCCTTTAACCGATAGCCCGGATCCTACCAAAACACTATAGTTTGATGTTTTGGTTATTGGAATGGCCAGCTTTTTAACCAACTTCGACGATACAAAGTTGTGGGTAGTACCAGAAGCAATCAAAACAACTACTTGTTGTTGTTCAATTGTTTCCTTAATCTTCATGGCATTCGTGGTTGACAGTCCCACCACTGACTTTATGGATAACTCCACGACATCTCCAACTTTGTATAGATTCACATAGCATTCTTTGTCACTTTCATTCCTTTCCTTAAGTGCCACTTCATCATCCACAAGCAACACTTGCATCTTCTTGTTCTTACATCCATGCCCAACTGAGTACTTTTCATCACAACGCAAACACAACCCTTTATCACTCTTAGCTTGACATTCCGAATCTGTAAGTTTCTTGAACAGAATTTCCTGTCGAACATTATTCTTTTGCTCTACAACAGCCACTGTCTGCGCCAAAAGCTCACTTCTCAAACCTCCAAACCCTTGATTCTTCAAGTGTATTCCCACGACCATCTCTAGACTTCCCAAGAATCAAATCCCGATCTTCAACCCTTTGAGCCAGGTCCATAATACTTGCCAAACCCACCGGTTGCCTCATCCTAACCTCAGCTTGAATCTCCACTCTCAATCCATTCATAAAAACTCCTCCTAGACTTTGTTCCGAAAAATCTTTAAGAGGAGCCGCCATTACCTCAAATTGATGGCGATATTCTGCCACCGTCCCTTCTTGCCGTATTGCCAAGAACTTCTCGTATGTTGCTCTCTCTTGGGTGGACAGGAATCGCTTCAACACCTGTGATTTGAAATCAATCCAACTTCGAAACAGCCTCCGAGCATCCTCCCCTTGAAACCAAGCTAAAGCATCTCCTTCCATTGAAACTGGAGCTTCCATCAATTTCTCACTTTCAGAGAAGTTATTCAGTTCAAAATACCTCTCCGACCTGAAAATCCAACCACCCGGGTCCTCTCCATGGAAGATCTGCATTCTAAGCTTACAGGTACGCCAAGTGACATTTTCGCGCAAACCTGCTCTACCACAGTCCAAATTTCCCGTCGCCCATTGATTTGCGCCACGTTCTCCACCCCAATCTCCTGGGTTTTCGAGCCAAACCATTTTGTCTCGGCCTGGGTCGCGATCTCCACCCCAATCTTCAGGGTATCCGCGCTTGAACCCACGATCTCCGCCTAGGGTTCAGTTCCGCCACGAACTTTGCCCCAAAATATCGGCCTAGCGTTTCGAAACCGTCGCGAACTCCGACTGGCTTAGGTGCTTCGCGAATTTCCCTAGGGTTTCCAATCGCGATTAGAACTCCACCAGAACCGCTGTCGATCGCCGCCCCTAGGATCGTCGCCCCTGCCCGTGACGCCGTCGATCTCCTCCACCATCGTCGCTCACGGCCTCCCAGACATTACGGGTTCACGACTCCTCTCCTCGAGCAGCCTCAAGGTTTGTGTCATGGCCTCCATTCGTTTCTCCAAATTCGGAATTTTCGGGATTTCCTCATCAATTCCCTCCATTTTCTTCTCCAAGCTCGAGAGTTTTTGCAATTCCATCCGAAACAACTCCAATTCCTTCTCTATCGCCTCCATCCTCGGTTCCGTTCGCTTTGATCCCATGCCCAATATTCACTCTCCAACCCCACTTTTTGATAGATCCCAAGTTTAGTTCTATGAATTCAGTACGTAGAATAGGAAAGAATTGAAGAATTGTAATGCTTCTGCCATATTGAATCAGTAAACCCAGAAAAATGTACATTGTTGATAGAGGGTTGCAGAGCTATATCTCCCTCCCAATTCTCAGCTCAGCTAATACCCAAAAACAACCAAATTCTCTACACTCACTCTCTCTGTTGCTAGCCTATATTTTCTTTCTTGAGTTTTACTAACAGAAATAACTAACTGCTCTTAACACAATGAAACAACTAAAATAAATCTGAGAAAAATCTGTACATAAAACGAGATTAAATGAAAGAAACAGGGAATTATCAGGAAATATATTTGAATTACCACAGCCAGAGAAGTTCAGCAACTGGCCATTGTTCTCTGGGTCCAGAATGTAATAAACCTGTAAATGCAAAATTTATTGTGGGATTATTTTTGTCTAAGGTGATTGTATAATATAGTCAAATTAAGAACTTTGGTGAAAACCATGAATCAAGTAAAATTATGAGCGCATCGAGATTTTGAGAACTAGAGTAGTTTTAACTTCAACAAAAGGATCAAGGTTGCGTATAAGAAGTCATTAAACTAGGCATGAGACATTTACCTTATTATCTATGCCGCGAAATGACGTTGGGTAAGGAAAGACATCATCAGCCTCATTGGTATGGTTGTAGACAACATCCAAAATGACCTATAGAAAGAAAAAATGGATACATTGCGTCGCAAAAATGAGCATTTGAGACTTACAATAGTAAAAAACAAGGAAAGAGAAGATTTAGACATGAAAGAATTACTTATAGGCAAAAGATACAGTTACCTCGATTCCAGCATCATGCAAGGCTTTAACCATTTCTTTAAATTCTTGGGAAGCTTTAAGGGGACCTCCACCGGAACTAGCATAGCGACTCAAAGGAGCAAAGAAGTTTATTGTTGAGTATCCCCATGTGTTGATCTTGACATACAAAAAAATCCAAGCCAAATATTGGTTTATTAATCATATGAGATGATGATCATGGACGTTAAGATGAGGAAGAAGCAAATGAAAGAAAAGTTTGAATCGAGTAAAAGCAAGAAACATGACTTAGATGCAGAGCTTTAGCTAGAATATTATAATTCATGGGCATCACTGCCAGCCTGCTAATATCTCATTGTAGTGACAACGGTTCGGACATAGAAGTCATGTTTCCATGTTTATTAGGTATTTTGTCCTCTTATCAACTACTGAATTTTTTCCAGCCAAAAAAAAAAAAAAATACTGAATTTTAAACTTCAACTTTAACGGCATTCACACAAACAAATTTTTCTGAGAGCAACCAATTTATGCCGATCTGTAAACACACACTACAACGTGATTTGATCTTACCATTAATACATACCTTAAAAGATTTCTAAAAAAAAAAATTGTTAAGACATAAAAATTGAACCGTAAATTGCAAGACCAGAAAATGCAAAAGAACAACTCTGAAGTATACATGGGATCAAAAAAAAAATGAAGGTGTGTACAATATGATGGGAGTGAGATCTGTTTAATGCTTAAGAAAAATAATAACGTTTACCATGTGATCTCTAGGATTTGGCCGCCTTTGAAACTCCAGCTCATCGAATTCAAAAATAGGTAGCAACTCTACCGCATTGACACCAAGCTCAAGAAGATGTGGTATCTTTAAATCACAATTGGAAGAAACAAGAAGTCAGAGAGATTTAACTTTATCACTTCTTAGAGAACAAAGATTTGTAAAGACAATGTGCCTCGAAGCAAGAGTGATTGTACTTTGTCTTTATGAACCTGTTTACTGAAAAAAATCTAATATGTTGAAGCCAAAGCGATCTACTGAACCTTTCTCGTAGTGTTTCCAACCAACCCAACACCACCACCCCCCCCCCCCCTGCCCCCCGCCCCAAACACACACACACACACACACACACAAGAACAAAGAAAAGAAATTAAAAGCGACATACTAGATGCAGTACACACTATAAATCCTTCTCAATTACATGTTTCATTAACTCCTGTACATTTCCAATGTAACTTCAGTGCTGGGATGGAATTTCACTAGAAGGATAGTATTAAGTTCAATGAAATGGAGTTACCTTCTCAATCACACCAAGGTAGCTGCCACGTATGTCTGGATCCAATTCACTGGATTCATCGGCTGTAAATCCACGGACATTCATTTCGTAGATAACAATATCTTTCTGCAAAAACAGCAAATATATAATTGAAACAACAAAGAAAGAATATATCTAACTTAGATGCTAGATGTAATCCCAAAATGTCAATTAAACGACAATTATGCATACAGAAAATATCTATAAATGATGAGAAAACTACAACACATACTATCAGAATATGTTCACGGGAAAGTTATTTAGATGATCAGAGATGTAAATTCAGTTGGTAAGATGTGAGTGGTGAAAGAGAGATGAGAAGGCAGATAGAGTTATGGTCAAATTTCCAAATTGATTGAACAAACATATCAAGAAAACCATTTATTCTTTCTGTAGAACATCAGTCACTTGCGTGATTGGTTACCTCAGGTATATTTGGAAGCTTGTAGTTCTCTCCCCAGTCAAAAGGTAAGCTATCAAAATCATAAGTTCCAAGAAATTTACGGGACTTTTCATTGGCATCTCCAAAGTATCTGCGACCGTCAACTAGCTTTGCATAAGGATCTATAAGCACAATGCTACTGTCAAAACGATGACCTTGGTGCCAACCTTGCGGACCATCAATGCGATAACCATAGTGAACATTGCTCCCAGGTAAATCCTGTAGACAAGTAGTATCAACATCCTGATATCTAGATGAGGAGAAAAAACAGTCCAAACGTCCAAAATAGAGGTCTGTTGCCACAAAAAAAAAACAGAAACTAAAACAACCGCATTGCGGCAGAACAATCCAATATCCACAGAACTGCTTCAAAACTGATATTTCATGTTTCGCTACTAAAATTAACATATCTATCCCATAGCAAACAAGTCAAGTCATGCAACGAGCGAGAAACTGGAGCCCCCTAACATGTGGTTAGAACTTAGAACTGAACTAGATTAAATATGGAATCCCAACGTGAATTCAAAGTGATCATTAAGATGAATTTTGAACAACTTGATGAAAGAATACCTTTACACATATATGCCAGATGTCTCCAGTTTTATTCACCTGAGGATCCAACGTGAGCTCCACCATTCCACCATGGGTCCTGCCAAGTGCTTCAGTAAGAAACCCACTAGGTATAAACAAAGTTGAAAAAAAAAAATTAAAAAAAAAAAAAAGAGTTCTAGCCTAAAGTGTATACTGCAAGTTCAGTAAAAAGATGAAATATTAACTGAACAGAAATAACTGTCCTCACATGAACATTAGTACATTACATCACGACTACATGAGCATAATCCACAATCAAGTTTCAACCCATGAGTAAGAGATAATAGTCAGTGCCAGTCACCTCTCGGGCAGTGATAAGCAAAGAGTGACCGCAGTTGCGTGTTGCGAAAAGATAGCGAAATTGATCCCGCTATCAACTTCCGATACACCCAGGGGAAAAGCCTGACCTGGAAAAGTTGTCCATGATGAGCCGGTCTCCGACACTTGAGAAGCTTCTTCCTAGAAGTTGCAAACGTTGAGTACATATATTAAATGAAAAGAATTATCAAATAAAAGGATAAACAATGCCACAAGCAATATTTACAAATCGACCATAAAACACTCAAAACAGAAAACATTTAGAAACACATCACTTCAAAATTAATAAAATTAATATCTCTTTGAATTTCTTTCCTATTTTGTTTATTCATGAAGAAAAAATAATAAACGTAAAGTACCTCAAGTGCACTTTCCTGAGCGCTAAGGCCATAAGCATTAGCCATAATCCTATGCTTCACACGTTCCCCTGCCTATCCAAATTCCAGATATATCTTTAAATAACAGATCAAAAATTGAAAAAGAAACCGAAACCGAAACCGAAATTCATAGGCATAGTTTTTATATACGGGTATAAAAACATGCCTTTCGGAACCGATCTTGCCGATTGCAAGCAAATGCTTGTTTACTCAACTTCAATCTGACAAATTCATCAACAGAACGTCAGTAACAATCTAATTAAATTTTCAAATCAAAACTCCAAAAGAATTCAGAAATCCAGACTTAACAGTGAGAAATTCTTCAAAGCGTACCGGAGAGCAAGGAGATCATGAGAAGAGGCGGTAGATGGAGGAGGAGGAGGAGGAGCAGCAGCAGCAGCAGCAGCAGTGGGGCTTGAGAAAGGCGATTCGTGGAAAGGGAAAGTGGCGGTGGCGCGGGGTTGGAGGAAATGCGGAGGTCGGAGCATCTCCGATCGACGACGTTGCTTAGAGAGAGGAATTTGGCGTCTTAAGAGAGCTTAGTGAGAGTGAGAGAGAGAGAGAGGGGAGAGAGGGGGGGTGGTGGTGTAATCGTAAATGGGACGATTTCTGATCCCGAGAGCGGGATAGAAGCAGGGGCTGCCTTTACATGTCTGCCACGTGAACGGATACGAAAGAGAGTTTCCAGTTTCAGTCTCCTTTGCTCTCGGTTTCTTGCTTCTACTTCGACACGTGTTTTTCGCCCTTTTCTAGGAATATATATATATATATATATATATATCTACACAGTCTCATGTCGTCTTATACGACGGTGTCGGATTTCGATTATCCACTGCCAAACATCTTCTGCGTATGTTTTCTTTCTTTCCTTTAGTTGAAATTTCAGGTAGGACATGGTAAGGTAACTTTTTTTTTTTTTTTTTTTTAATAATAGGATCCAATCTCATGCGAATAGTGTTTTTTTTTTTTTTTTTAAATACTGCAACGAAGGTTTTTCTTTTACCATACGATTGTGTACATTATTTTTTACACACGTCCTGTCACAAATTTCTTCCAAATGTTATTCGCATTTTTATGTTCGTCTCTTTGTTCTTTTCTCTTCCATTAGGAGCAAGCCATGTGCCAACGGAGCAAAAGTTTTCCAGTTTCCATAAATCCAACGAAACAACAACAAGACAATGGAGAGAAAAGTCCCAAAAACTTCTTGTCAACAAAAAAATGTTATATGTAGTCTCGGCTTGGGAATTTTACATTTTCTTTTTTTTTTTTCTTTTTCTTTCAGACTTTATTTACCGTATTAGTTTAACTATAATTAAATTGTCTTTTTTTACTTGATTTTTATCTTTTTCTAAAACGTCAGCATATATTATAATTAATTTTTAAAAAATCAACCGACTCGAACTTAAAAATTTTAACTCTAAACTAATACTATAATTAAATTATCTTTTTTTACTTGATTTTTATCTTTTTCTAAAACGTCAACATATATTATAATTAATTTTTAAAAAATCAACCGACTCCAACTTAAAAATTTTAACTCTAACTAACGATCGAAATGGACACTTAGTTTACAAGTTTGTTGTCCTTGAGGTAATATCAACAAGTCGCTTGTACTACAAGTTTCTCCCGTCGTCTTTCAAGTAGGAAAAAAAACATCGTTCATTGTCAAAAAATTTGTTGTCGTTTAACCACAACGACATGTCGCATTTGTTTTTGTTTGCCTTTACATGAGTACCTGTTTTCAGATAAAAATTTACAGGTTGTTAATAGAGTGAGTTTGACTTAACCCATACCATACCATAGGTAGAACCTTTTGCTCAATACTCTAGAATCGACAATCGAAGCATTTGAGATTGTATTAATCGAGGATACACGATAAAAGGTCTCGTTCAGTTCAAAACTGTACTGGAAAATTGAAAATGGATATGTTGTTTCACCAATCTGTTGTTGTCATCTACAGCGGACGACCTTTTTTTTTTTTTTTTTTTAAAACCCCCCGAGGACATCATAGTACATTCGCTTTTGTCACCTCATCAGGTAAGGTAAACAGGGTAAAATCAAAAAAGGCGGAAAGGAGGTTTAAAAATAATAATAATAAAAATAAAAAATAAAAAACTTCTGTCTATATCTTATTTTTCTTCTTTTTGTTCCTTTGCCTAGGCCCTAGAGGATGATTCATATACAAACACTACAACAGGATAACATGCATAAATTTTCAGGAAAAATCCCTCCCCAACTAAAAAACAAAGAACAAAACACAAGAGAGTGAGGGAGAGAAGTAGAAGCAAATTATGTTTACTGTCCAGGCAACAACAAATTAACGCTTCACCATGTCAGATTTTGGATATATCAGGTTAACAGATGAACCTACTTCATTCTCTTTCCAGTGCAAGTCAAACCTGGAAGTAACCATGATCTAGAAAAAGGGTTTGTATCAAAAACACCTACCTGCATTAACACGAGCAAACAAGCTTTTGTCAGGGCCCAACCTGATGTAGTCTAAAGTAGCCAAAAGCAATAAAATTAGAACCAACAATTCGAATCTAAACAACTACACAATTTGGTATAGAGGAGATTTCCAGAACAAACACAAAGTGCGATAGATGTGAGTTTCATAATGAAGGAGGGGGAAAAGAAGAAAAACATGTTCTTTTAATTTATTTGTTTTTTAATTACCTTGAAGCTACTTTTGAGTTTTGACTTTCGTCCATGCTGCCAACCTGAATCGCAAAAAAAAAAAAAGCAGCACAAAGACATGGGCGATAATTTTCAGTAATTCTCTTCACTTCAGCCAAGCCAGAAAGCTTATTTAATAGCAGCAGCAGCAGCAGCAGCAGCCGCAGAGGAAGACGCTGCCTCTGCTATTAAGGAGACTGGTTGACGAGCCTGCAGGCAAGCACCAATATCGAATGGGTGCAGCTCAGAGCCATCGAAAAGAAGATTAACACCCGGAAGGACAACTTCTCTGCTCTCAGCTTCTTCTTGCTCAGTTTTTGCCGTGTTCACTGAGGGGGATTCTTCTATTGGCCTTGTGGCAGCCTCATAGACAGGAGCTAACGCATATGACCTGAGCACCATCAAAGGAAAGAGTCCAAGAATATTACCTTGAGATCATTGGCCTTTCGTTGAGAGTCATGTAATTGTATGGCAGCAAAGAATAGTGACAAAAAAGTTTATCATAATTCCTCTTGTATTCACATTTCATAAATCATCTTTATTTCTACACCAATGACCAAATTGTCAATTCTGAGTAGCAAGTATGGATTAGTCAACCACCAATTGATCTACGGTTTCTTTTACGATAGACGGTAGACAAACGTTATTAGTTGATTACATTAATTAGTAGCCAATTCTTTAATTACCATATGTATACATGTATATATAAATTGTATGAATATACATCTATATAGTGAGAGAGAGTAAAGACATACCGAAGAATGCTACCATCAAAGCTCAAGACTTCAGTTCGGCAACGATGTCGATTAGCAATTTTTAATCTCTGATGTTCACTCAAAGCTCCTGAAATGGGAGATGAAGGATCCACAAGAGG